>OY720394.1:21971806-22571806 GCA_963082905.1 Oligia fasciuncula | reverse complement strand
TCATCATAAAGAGCCGGCGATTGTGCATCAGTGTTATACGACTCGTTTGATAGAGTCGACTCGTATTTGCAGCTACAAACGTAATGCGTAGCTACAGGTGAATATTGTAACACACTGAGATGATTGCAGGCTGCGCTCCACGGAACATATCAAACATGATTGTGTGTCTGACGTGCCCAGTTTGTGGAACAGATTGAGTAATGAAATTAGGGATATGCAACCTACGTTTAATAGATAGCAAGCAAGCTTCGTAGCCTGCTTCGTTGCTTGCTTAAATGTAAGTCGCATAGGTACAGACACACCTATGCAGCCATACATAAATACCTACAGATAATCCAATAACCACTGGAGTACTAATACCATTGTAACGGGATGTTAATAATGAATTCTCAAGTACGGCTGAAACTTCAATAACATTGCATACTGGTAAAACCTTTTTAATTACACAAATAACGATTAACTTAAACAAACAACATCATGATGAAGCGTTATGGATAATCCGTAAAAGTAAAAATAATATCCATCTTCAAAAAAATCTCCTAATATTCATCTTCTTTTTCTTCTTCGTGGGTCCCGGAACGCGACCCTTTTGTTTTTTTTTTGTTCCAGGTTGGAAAATCCTCATGGATGTCCGGGCGGCGGGGTCTGTCAGACTCTTACTGACTAAAAACCACCCCGGTGTTCCATCTCACACCTACGCCGGGGGTCGCGGGAACGTACGACTTACGATCCTTCCGCAACCCCAGACTGGTGCCGGCCCGCCACTGCGGGCCTCGTCGGGCGCGTCCCTGTGGCTAACCAAAACAATTATATGTTGAGCAGAGCTGAATATAGCTAAAAATTCCCCCGCAGGTCATTAGTAATGTGTAAACAGTTCAGTTCAGGTTCACAGGTCCTTTGTCGTAAGCATTGTATAATTGCTCGCGTGTTTTTGCCGCAAGTATCCCGATGCGCGAACTTTTATTACACAATGCTTAATGCTTATTATAATTTATGAGCAGTAGGTTACGTTGCGGCGGCCATTAGGCTGCGTCACGCTGAGGGTGGAGGATGGAGGACGCGCTGCGACTCGCGAGATGCTTTTGTTGGTATTTTTGGTGTTAGACTGTCTCTGAAATTTTAAAATATTGTGTTGTGACATGCTTCATGCCGCAGAGAACGAGTGTCATGAACCTCACATGTCACAAGCGAAGCATACAATAACCGTCTACACAAAATTATGTATTGTTGGGAAAAATTGTTTGAAAACTTCACAATAGTATGAAAAAAACAATCGAAAGTCAATTTGAATGATTTTACTTACATGTTTTTTCAACAGGAAAATATTTATTTTGTAAACAATGATCGAGTTTTTCATTTCGACAATGGAGCCGCAACGTTACCTACCGGTACACAAACAGGCGCGAATCGAGTGTTTGTTCATTATAAACTGGTACCGCCAAAATGTAAAAAGTTACAATTGAAAGCTATGGTATTGCCATACGGGTTTTTTCGTGTTTCACCCAGTTGGCAAAAAGTAGGTTGGATATAATTAACGGTTCATAAACGTTCAGGTTTGTTTCTGTACACGCACGGGGATGCACCCCTCCGAGCCACGAGCCCCGAGCCACGAGCCACGAGCCCCGAGCCACGAGCCACGAGCCCCGAGCCAGGCGACTGAGCGGACCATTCATGGAATGGGAGCGGAGGCTTTCTAAGGAAATAAAAATAAACAATAGAAGATTATTATGTTGTACTTCATCCAAGTTATGTAACGCTGAGCCAATAATTTGACTAAAGCTTTGTATTTATAGACTTTGTTGTTATGGAACTGTATTCTGTGGTTGTGGTGAGGTTTTTTTTAGTTATTAAGTAGGTAACAAACGGTATTTAGGTGCTACAAAATAAAAATAAAAGAACACAGACTTAATATCTTACTCAAACCCACGTCGGCATTTTTACTTCTTAGCTAATAGTTAATACTGCTAAGCTTGTGAATGTTGCATACAGTGAATGCAGCTAACTTCGCCAATTCCCAATAACCGTTCGTTAATGAACAAAAGCTATCCGTAAAGTATAATCGATACTCAATAACAATATTAGCGTGGACCAGATAATGGCGGGAATAATATCTGGGCTTGTCTCACCACCCGAGGGTATGCGCTAAAAGCAAAGTTAGTCCACGTGATGCCACCACATACGAACATTCAGAAGAAACATTTGGAACAGTTAGTAACGTAGCAGAGAATTAAGGCAGAGAATAGGCTATTTGACAATGTAAAAAATAAGGTCATAATTAATGACACTCGTATAGATTATCGCTTTTAAAATCGATTTGCATTAATTTTACTACAAAACAATGTATTATTTATAAAAAAAATCCCGAAAAAACTTCATCTTTTTAAATCTGGCGCCACGTAATCGAAAACGGTCTGGATTGGCTGAACTTATCTTGACGTCATGATTTAGTAAATTTCTGTCTATCGTTGACAGAACAGATGACTTTTGTCTAGTATCTCGACCGTTTCAACGTTTGTTTACGTGAATCGAGACGTCACGACGCCATATTGTTAAAGATAGCGTTTTGGCGGCTTATTTAAACAGTACATTTTTATTTACTATTTTTTAAAAGAAATACATTATGCAATTTGAAGTAATAGGTTTTTGTGGGCTCGTTAGACACCATTAAATAATCTGAGATGTTTATCAGAAACCAGTCAAATAGCCTATTAAAAGAACAGTCTCGACGAACAACCGTCGCAGCATATTCAGAATCATGCTTTACTCCTCTTGACAAAAGAATTGAAAATAATAGTGAGTTGTTACTAAATAATAGCAAAATAGACAAATGAGGAAAGGTTCTTTGCCTGCACGGATCTCTACAGAAAAATGAGCAGCAAGTCTGCGTTGATCAAAGGTCTGGCTTCCAGTTGTTAGATTTTTGAACACATTGTTTAAAGTTGATTTTCTGAAATTTTTGTGTTGTGGCAATACCGCGGCATGAGCCGATCGGTTTCGATATACACTGCAGAAACTTGCGAACTTTCTAATGGATTGTATCCTTTTTTCTTTCAGTGCTGACGATGCAAATAATGGACCGAAGTTCTGCTGTCGCTACTTATCTGCTTCCAAATTATGTTCGGTAATATTTAAAGAAACTTTTTTTTAGAATATAGATTCGGTTTGGGTTATGTAAGGTATAGAGCTAGACTGACCAGCAGAAGTTTCCAACTTCCCCGAAGGCTTCTAGTAAAGTTACATGAATAAGCTAGTTAAAGTGCGCATGCAACTTTCACGGACAAATTTCGAACATAACTTAGGTACATAGCGTATCCATATCTTACAATAATGTTCTCCGAAGACGTCGCGTAGGGATCACGTAGCGGTAACTCCTAATTTTGCCGTCTGATAAAAATAATAAGGACATTGTAGTAGAGACCGCGAAACTCGGTTAATACGACAGTCACATACGAGAACAGTGTGTTACAAACAAGGAAATAATCGGGAAATAAAACACTCGCTATCTCACATACGTCTAATTACCTGACGAATGTGAAGGCGGTACACGACCACACGCTTCAAGTGTATAAACTCGATAATTCTTGGAACATCTCTGTTAGTGGTCAGTGTCTGAAAACTCGGAGACAATTCAGGAATTTCAGACTTCTGGACGACGAAACTTAGTCCTTTGGGCAGAGCACAGTCGGGAAATAACGTCGTCTGAAACTTAATCCCTTGGGCAGAGCACAGTCGGGAAATAACGTCATCTGAACCTTAGTCCCTTGAGCAGAGCACAGTCGGGAAATAAGTAGTAATAGTCGTCTGAGAACCGTGGGATAGGAACTAAGTGAACATTTGGAGAAAATTGGTTCTATTGACGGGTTATGAAACTAGAGTACCTACTAATAGTAAATACTGTGTAGAATGCGTCTGAAGTTCTTGACAAAGACGGACTCCTTTTTGTTACTCTGGTTGTCACGAAACTCTAAGCTAAAACTCTAAAACTCTAAGAAGTCATTTTAGAAGCATTGCTCAGCTCAGTAGCAATGCTTCTAAAATGACTTCTGAGTTTCTCTCTGTAAGTACTTGTGTGGCCTTGTAAAGAGCAGACCTTCTGTCAAGTGTACGAGTGTGATCTAGTAATGGATCTGTAAGTGAAACACTTCGTGTTGTGTATAGACGCGCGCCGCTAGGACAGGCCGTGTTGTTCGCTAACTTCATAGCTAAGAGACATGTCCCATTGATTTGTCGCGAACAGCGGGCTCAGCTCTGAATTGTATGACAGGCTCAGTTGTGTGACAGGCTCAGTTGTATGACAGGCTCAGTTGTATGACAGGCTCAGTTGTGGGACTTGTGGGACCCGGTTAAGATGTAGTACGAGCCGGAGGAATATCTTGTTCTAAACCTTAATCGGTTTCTAGTGTACGCTTGAAATCAATTACCTCGTGTCAACTACAACCAATATATTATTATTCCTGTATATTGAGAAATAGTAGCGTAGGAAGTACGAGTACATTCGAATACATTTGAGGAACAATTTATAGCGCAATGGACACACAAACGCACTCATTTTAAACCCTTTAAGACTTACAAGTGTTTTTTTTAACAGTGCAAATAGACAAAGGATGTTTAAGTCACACCTTGTGGTGAATTCTTTGAGGCAGGGCACTGCACGGCAAATGCAACCTTTCCAGATTTTACACTATTCTGGATCCAGTATGCTAAACAATCAATGCAAAGATAGGAATATTGAATCCACCGTTAACATTCACGAGTCTTTTCCTAGACCGCGTGTCGTCAAATATATTCGTGTAGCATGTCGCGCAGGTCTACAACGTTTCGCATTTGTTCGTCTAGCGAGTAATGTGAGAGATTGTTACCGACTTCAAAAAAAGGAGGTTATCAATTCGATACGTATGTATGTAATATTATTGGAATTGCATTATATTCACATATCGTCATAGTCGTAGAACAAAGACGGTTTTGATAATTTTCAATTTTTATTTTTTTGCGTCAAATGAGTTTATAAGTCGTGCTTTATGTGCCAATAATTGTCTTTTACAAATATTATTTAAAACAAGCCAGATACTGACTAGTTATACTGACGGATTTGATTTCTAAACGCAGTAAAATGACGTAATAATCAGTTCGCCAGTGTACTGCGCTGAACTCTGCCCCCCGCGCCCCGCTCACGCGCGGCGCATTGTTCGTACCGCCCATGTTCTAAGGAAGGTCGCGCGTGGTCATCGCTTGGCACTAAATATTACGCTACCTTATTTTAATTTCAATATTATGCTATATTAAATTTCCAAAATAGTATTTATTCCTAAAACTCAAATTAATAATGTCGTCGAAAAGGTCCCTGCAGATATTAGCCTTATTAAAAACAACGAATAAAAATGTGAATGATCAACAAATTGATGATTTTTCAAGAAATGAGACTGAAGAACCGATTTTCCACACGGCAGGTAAGTTAATATTGCCTATTTTAATATTTTATTTCTATTTTTAGGTGTTGTTTTAGTTGGCATTAGTTTTTGATTATATGTTCGTCGTACATCGACGGTTAGTCAAATCCGTCGTTGTTCGTGGTAATCAGAAGCAGTTAGTTTTTTGTCTTTTAGTTATTACGCCAATATTATTTTTTAAACTACTATTAGTTTATACTACATTTTAAATTATAAACAAACTCAATTCATTTTTCGGTGACGAATATTGAAATCCTACAATGTTCTACGTACTTAGAATGAACGTATGGTACAAACCGACATTTTTTTACGGATAAGTGCAGGATGGATGTGCATATCCGTCGTTATTCTTTGGATATATTTTATCATACGTCGTTGTTTTGTTATATTTTACAATTTAAATAACTTTTTTACTATTCAATTTTATTTATGTTTTTGATGCTTTTGAAACATAACTAATTAATATTTGGAAATTTTATTTTACAGTTGAAGAACAGCGCTTTTCGCCACTACCACCGGGTGCGGATGCAATGCTATCGTCAGAAGAAATGCAAGGCGTGTGGGGTGATGTATTTTTAAACAATTATTACCAGGAAGAATTGGTCACAGTTACAGATCTCGAAGATAAATCACCTGCAGCAACTGCCGTACAGGTACACGACGTTATCTCCGAAGATGCATATATGCCTACAGACCCAATGACTCCCGTAAATGTCACCTATTGCCCGCAATCATTACAATCTCAACCTAATCAAGAATCTCCGATGCCATTGACTCCCATTTTCAGTAGTTTGCTAGATCAACCTACACCTTCTACAGCCACTGCGAATAATACTGAAGAGCCTGAGCAGCAATCTGATTTACAAGATACACCAGTCCCGTCCCCAGTTAATAGACATGCAAAATGTGATGATCCTTTTTGCTACCAACACGATCCTGATGAGTATGCCTGTCCATCAGTAGATACTATGGGTACAGATTCTAATTGTCCGTCTCCAAAACCTGCTACCTTGCTAAAGAATAGGGGAAAAAAACGTCCTCGAAACCATGACAATTGGGGGGACATCAAGAGAAAAAAACTGAAAAATCAAGGCAAAACTTATTGCTCAAAGAGAGGGCGTACTGTTGATGCAAAAACAATGGGCCAGCCATGTCAATGTAGATTTAAATGTGCCACAAAACTTGCAGAAAAGGAGCGAATTGAGATTTTTACAAAATTTTGGGAATTAGGCGTAAGAGAGCAGCAATGGCTGTACGTTGCTAATTACACAACAAAACAACAGAAAACTAGGACATTCCGGCGAGAATTAAAACACCAACGTGAATATACCTATAAATATTTCTTGCCAAAGAAAAGCACTGACGATGTCAGTTATAATAAAATCAATGTTTGCAAAACAATGTTTTTAAACACCTTAGGCATCAGTGAGCGTTTGACAAGAACCGCATGGATCAAGTACGACGGTAGCACGACTGTAGAACAAGATATGAGAGGACGTCATGCGAATCACAGAAAACTCATTAATGACGAAATGTTACTGTCTGTGTGCGCTCATGTTAATTCTTTTGTGCCGATTGAGTCGCACTACTGTCGGAAATCGTCAAAAAAAGTAATTTAAAAAAATTAAACCGACTTCAAAAAGAAATTAACTCAAAATTATGAAATAACTTTAATTTCGGAAGTCGGTGTCTTGGGATCTGTATTTTAGTTTTATGCCACCGACTTCCGAAATTAAAGTTATTTCATAATTTTGAGTTAATTTCTTTTTGAAGTCGGTTTAATTTTTTTAAATTACTTTTTATTTCGTAATTTTTAGTTTTTGCACTAGTATTTGACCAAGGTTTTGAGATGTTTTCCCTTTGACACTACACCCGTAGCTCTTATCAATAAGCCAGGCCGTCACACTTACACGTATTAGTCCATATCTTGAAAATTACTGAATCGATTTTGATGAAACTTGCACTGTTCCCTAAGTTGAAGAAAATGTAAGCCAATAAAAAAAAAATGGTCACGATCCGATTAATAGTTCCGGAGATATGCGTGGACAAACATACATACATACATACATACATACATACATACATACATACATACATACATACATACGTCTATGAAATTTTGTATATTTGTTTGGAAGCCCTAATAGATCATCATATGTGAATATAATGCAATTCCAATAATATTACATACATACGTATCGAATTGATAACCTCCTTTTTTTTTTGAAGTCGGTAAAAAGACTGTACTTAGATGGTAGTCTGAGTATTGCTCGCATGTTCAACATGTATCAGGAGTGGCCTGACCTGGATAAATATTCAAACAAAGCTACAACTCTTCGACAGTACCGTGATATTGTAAACAGTCAATTTAATCTAACTTTTCACATCCCAAAAAAAGACACTTGTGACCAATGCCATATATTTAAGCAAATTGAAAACCCATCTGAAGAACAGAAAACTGATTACAAAAAACATCAAATGAACAAGAATATTGCCAGACAGCTAAAGAATAATGATAAGACAGAAGCTGTAGAGTCCAATGGAACGATCTTATGCGCGACGTTCGATTTCCAAAAAGTATTAACTTGCCCACACGGTCAAATGAGCATACTCTATTATAAACGCAAGCTATCTTGTTATAATTTTACCATTTATAACATGGCTACTAAAGAGGGCTTTTGTTACGTGTGGGATGAAAACGTGGCAAAACGTGGTGCTAATGAGGTTGCTAGTTGCCTTTACGATTTTATCAAAGATTTTGCAGGAAAGGGTGTTAAAGATTTTAGATTTTGGTCAGACAATTGTGGTGGCCAAAATAAAAACCGTATTATATTTTCATTATACACACATGCAGCAAGGGTGTTTGGTGTCACTATAACTCACCGATTTTTGGAGAAAGGCCATACCCAAAACGAGGGAGACTCTGTGCACTCAGTTATAGAAAGGGCTGGCGAACACAAACTTATTTATACACCCGAAGAGTGGAAGATTTTGATTAGATGGGCAAAATCAGAAAAACCATACGAAGTGCGAGATGTGACTCAGGATATGGTTTATGATTTTAAAGAACTACTAAAGAATAGAAATTGGACAAAAAATACCGTAAACGAAAAAATCGCATGGGCAAAAATTAAAGAGGTATATATTCAGGTAACTCACCCCAATAAAATACAATATAAGTATAGTTTGGATGATGAATCTATGATTTTGATAACACGTAAGGAGACAAGAAACAATACATTTAATCTTAAAAAAGCATATTTTGAACCGATCGCTATTTCTAAAGACAAATTTAGAGATTTGATGAATCTGTGCGAGACAGGGATTATACCCGCCAAGTACCACGATTATTTTAAAACTCTAACACATGGCCGCACTACCATACTTGAAACTGATGATGATTCTGATTAAATCGTCATAATAAAAAGAATTTTGATTATTAAACTTTAATATTTTAAGAGTAACGTTTGAGACTGATTGTTATTGTTAGTAAGAAGCAATAATTTTCGTTGTTATCTTTTTTTCATTTTGTTTGTTTTTCTTTTGATACGTCCAGAACCTGTGATTTAGAATTTTTGATCTCTTACTTTTAGTGCCATAGAAATTATTTAAGTGATTTTTAGTCTATTTGGTAATAGTTAGTTAATAATTAATACCAACCAAATGTTTGAGACTGATAATGATTGTAATAATTAAAATTTGTTATGTTATACTAATTCTACTATTAAAGAATATTTTTTGTACTAACTTTTTAAAGCCAATAAAACAATTTAATGTGTCTATTAAAATACATGCATGCTAATTAATAGATATTTTTCATTTACTAATCCATCAATTTGAAATCCGACAATATTTTTTGTGAAGATTTCCTAAAACATCGACGGAAACTACTTTGCGTCATGTTAACCACGAGAAAAATCCGCACAACAACGACGTAAGATAACATACGACACATAAGTTTTCATAGAACAATGACGCATTTGATATTTTATAAAATCGAGCCGTTTTAGGAATTGATCTTATTGGTCATATTATAAAAGTTCAGAAATAAAACAACATATCCAAATTTCAAGCTAATCGGATCCGCGGTTTCCAAGATATGCCCTAAAATTCCATTGGAAAACTTTGATGTGGCGTACTGTAAAGTTACTGGTTTGTAGAACCGTCTTTGTTCTACGACTATGACGATATGATGATCTATTAGGGCTTCCAAACAAATATACAAAATTTCATAGGCGTATGTATGTATGTATGTATGTATGTATGTATGTATGTATGTATGTTTGTCCACGCATATCTCCGGAACTATTAATCGGATCGTGACCATTTTTTTTTTATTGGCTTACATTTTCTTCAACTTAGGGAACAGTGCAAGTTTCATCAAGATCGATTCAGTAATTTTCAAGATATGGACTAATACGTGTAAGTGTGACGCCCTGGCTTATTGATAAGAGCTACGGGTGTAGTGTCAAAGGGAAAACTTCTCAAAACCTTGGTCAAATACTAGTGCAAAAACTAAAAATTACGAAATAAAAAATAATTTAAAAAAATTAAACCGACTTCAAAAAGAAATTAACTCAAAATTATGAAATAACTTTAATTTCGGAAGTCGGTGGCAAAAAACTAATAAAATACAGATCCCAAGACACCGACTTCCGAAATTAAAGTTATTTCATAATTTTGAGTTAATTTCTTTTTGAAGTCGGTTTAATTTTTTTAAATTATTTTTTATTTTCGTGATCCGAATACTCCGCGATACATTGAACAATTATTAGATTGTATGCTTAAGCAGCGATTTATTAAATTATACAGATATAGGTCTGTCGGTAATTTTCCGGACAGATTTATGAGATGTGATTTTCACGACTTCATTTCTAATCTATAAAAAAAAATGGTGTACAATTACTGTTAAACTATGTTACTGTCTGTTAATTATTGTTATTTGGTGTGTATTTGTTTAAGATTGTCTGGACCTGTAACCAGAGGGGCGTAATTTGATGAACGTTCACAGTCTGATCTGTCTCAATCTGTCAAAAACACCTCTGATTCCCCTACATTTTTAGGTTCCGTACCTCAAAAGGAAAAAACGGAACCCTTAAAGAATCACTTTGTTGTCCGTCTGTCGGTCTGTCTCTCAAGACCCTTTATCTCGGGAACGCGTGGAGGTATCGAGTTGAAATTAAAACCACATACTCAAGTCTGCAGTTCCTTGAAGCTAGGAAAAAATGAAATCAAACTAAGTTAACTTAAAAAAAAGATACGGCCATTTATGCCGCAAAAAAAGTATATTTCGATACTCTCAAGGGAATCAAAATTAATAGGATAATTCCCGTTGATCTAGAATAATGAAATTTGGCAAGAAACAAGGTCATGTGGCTCAAGTAAAGGAACAAATCCGAAAACCGTGTAACTAGGTACATAAAAAAAACCGTTATAAACTATTTAAATAGGTAACTACTTTGTACGGAACCCTCGGTGCGCGAGTCCGACTCGCACTTGACGCAATTGTCGGTGAGATCAGATTGTGACTAGATTTTGGACGTTTTTAATTACGAGAATTGGCCTTCTGACTTCCATTTGATTAAAACTAAATGTTTTTTATATTAAAAAGAAACATAGATACTGAAAGCAAAATAGGGAGAGACAGTAATTCTCGTACACTTAACATGTTCCGCAGCACACGTACAAATATTTTCATAACAAACCCTCGTTAGTAAAGAGCTTACATTTTACCAGCGCCCACCGCCGCTGCAGCGCTGCAGAGCGCTCAGCGCTTGACAATGAGAGCCACAGGTCTGAAATGTAATTGCTGTTTTTGCGACAGCTGCTGTAGGGGCATCACATTTGAAAGTGCCGTGATGTTGAAAAGAGTATGATGCTGATATTTACGAACAGTACTTACTAGTACATGACTAGTATGTTTTTCGTTGGTAAGAATTAGTGTGGTGAACATTTTAGGATTTTACTACGGGATTTTGAATTCAAATATCTTACTCATAAATCAATCTTCTTCTATTACTGACAAATGCTTGCACTAATGTATGGTTCTTTCTCCAAAATACCATCTCAGACACTAATCTACATGGTATATCGACCTCTTGTTTTTTTATGCTATTATTGGCACACCTACTTACAAAAATAAAAATTATTTATCACTTGCACATTATCCGGACAGTCTTTCTTTATTTTGCTACAGTATATCCAAACCACCTTATTTTACCAAAAAACTGCCTTCGTGTGCGAGTCGGACTAGCACACGAAGTTGTTGTATGGGAGCCCCCCTTAAATATTTATTTTATTTTAATTTTATTATTTACTTTTGCTAGCCTATGCTGTCCCACTGCTGGGCAAAGGCCTCCCCCAAATCCTTCCAGGAACTCTTTTCCCGCGCCACCTCGAACCAGCCATTTTATTATTTATTATTAAAGTAAAAATACAACTGAGTATTTTGTGAATATTTCAAGTGCCTACCTGTTGCCATTATTGATATCGAGCAAAAAAGGGCAAAAAATCGCGTTTGTTGTATGGGAGCCCCCTTAAATATTTATTTTATTTGGTTTTTAGTATTTGTTGTTATAGCGGCAACAGAAATACATCATTTGTGAAAATTTCAACTATCTAGCTACCGCGGTTCTTGAGATACAGCCTGGTGACAGACAGACGGACGGACGGACAGACAGCGAAGTCTTAGTAATAGGGGGGTTCCGTTTTTACCCTTTGGGTACGGAACCCTAAAAATAAGTCTTCAACAATTATCAAGGTGAAATTCCATTACAATTAATGAATGTTGCTGATGACCGCGTGGGATGCCGTGTGGTGCTCGTAAACGTTCTGCAGTCATTTGTCAGCTGGGGGTGCGAGGTGCGGGGTGCGGGGTGCGGGGTGCGGAGTGCGGGCTGCTCAGACAAATGAGCTAAATTAGCGACCCGATATCGCCAACAACGTATGAGTACCTAATTGATGACTCTGTAATACCGGGGTTTTAGCAATGGTGCTATGTACTTCTCAGCAGATAACGGTGGAAATGCCATGATGCAAAAGGGGACGAAAGATAAGTACTATAAAAATCAAAGAAATACAGTCGTTACAGGACTACTTGCTCGAAAGATGGATACTGTCGGTGCGGTATATTAAGGTACCTAATTCATAAACTAGCCTATTCGTGAAAGCAGCCGCTTTGCGTGGATGTGACGCATATTTTCCCCCAACTTGTTATGTTTGTGTGCTATATCTTTTTCTTTATGCGTCACGTTTAGTGAAAATAATTATTGCACATATTTTCTTCTTTCCTTTTTAAAATACACGTGCGAAGGTACTGGGAGTGAACTGTTCTACGTTTGGTGATGGTGAGCAATAGTGACAGTAATGGTTTCAAATTACATTATTAGATTTGATTGTTACCTAGTTGCTGCTATTCAAGACATACCAATAATACACAGGTATACCTTGATTTTCAATAGCTATTGTATTAACAAGTCAGCGCCGCCATGTTCGTGTATTATTGCAACTAATGGAGCGAGAGCCGTGTGCCTGGGCGCACAATACTGTGTAAACTATAATTGAATGCTTGTGTGCTCACTCGGTGCGTGAATACATCGCAGATTCGCAGCTGACTTCACTACCGACATGACCAGTGTAGCTGACGTCATGGCTACCTTGGACGGTATGCATGACCTACATTATGCATTATTGTGCGTTAGTAGGTACAGTAGGTAACCGGCGTTAATTGGTCCATCGAGTTTTAGATACTATTCGGCTTATTAGAGCGTCGCTCGTCTCCGTCACTCATAGTCGTGGGCCAGTCTCTTCCCAAAACTCGATAGTATCAGTAATTACGCAGATGTACCAGTTCTTGTGAGTAGGTACCCTATAAGGAAAATTCTTAAAAATCTAAAGTTTTTCTTTCTTAAAAAACTCCTTTTGTTTCTCACATATACTTAACATAGAATTACTTTGTTGTATGTACCAAGTGCCGCCACAGGGACGATAATTTGGGGCCTTGTTATTCCAGATAAAAACCAGGGACAGACCGCAAGGCTAAAGCGCAGGCCACACCGCCAGCTAGCGGGCCGGCGGGCTAGGCGGGCGAACATCGTTTCACCTCTTTACATACTTCGGTTCACACCGCGAGCTACCGACTAACCTAACGAGCTAAGCTAACGAAATATCCAGCGAAGCAACTCGTTCACCTCGTTGGCGCGCCCGCGCTTCGCTAGCTTAGCTCGCCCGGTTCGTTCTGCTATTCGTGCAAATTCGTCATTGAAAAGCCCGCTTAGCCCGCTTCGCCCGCTCCGCGCACTCCGCCCGCTCCGCCCGCTCCGCCCGCTCCGCCCGTCGCTCGTCTGTCCGTAGTTTTCGGTGTGAACCCCCATAGTTTAGCTCGCCAATATTTCGCGTAGTTTGTATAGTTTCCTTCAATCGCTTCGCCCGCCCGCCTGGCCCGCCCGCCCGCAAGCTGGCGGTGTGGCCTGCGCTTAAAAGTTAAATACATGATGGCTTAGCAAAAAATGAATGTTTGTAGGTAATATAAGGATAATTCGTAATGCTAATTGTGGCACAACTTAGCACACAGCACGACTTCGGTGTTGCAAATGCTAACTCTAAAAGCTACCAAACTTGAGTCCTTGCATCTCTCTTTCCATTTTTGTCACTTAGTTCTGAGGTAAGTTCTTCAGATGCGAGTTCAGCTCATCTTTCCGTTTTATCTTTTTCTGGGTGCACGCAATATTGCAGATCTGTCCCGCTAAGGATTGAGACCTCCCCGTTATCGCCAATTCACCAACTCTTTCTCCTTCACATAACTTTAATAATTTAATGGCAGGAAAACTTCCATTTTCTCCGAGAGCTTGTCATCTATTCGGGTAATGTACAAACTGCGCTCTTTCGTATGATACCCCACATGCCCTAGTAACCCCACTTAGAATTTTTCAAACCCCCTTTCAGTCCCTGTTGCAAAAAATATACATATATTTTTATTTCTTTCTTATTTGCAAAATAGTTGGGTAAACTTCATCTAAAACTATTCCAAATTTCAAGTTGATAGCATTAGTAGTTCTTGAGATATCCAGCTGTGACAGACAGACAGAATTAGTCTCACCATAAGGGTTCCATTTTTACCATTTTGGTACGGAACCCTAAAAAGGCAGAAAGAACGCTAAGCGAAAACGAAGTAATAGTGCGGTCGGGCGATGCGATGCGACGCGGTGGGTCGGGGCAACAAGAAGTTTCATGCGGACGAAGTCGCGGGCAGAAGCAGTGGAATTTTTTAAACCAGGAGTGCAAACCCTAGGTTCTACCGGTAGTGTCGGTCGCGTCGGTAGCGCGGGGTTCTGTACCGCTGCCGCACCGCGTGCCGTTTCCGTACCGCGTTCGTACCGCACCAGTCCCGCACCATTGTCGCACCGCGCGCACTTGACCCTTATCCTTTCATCTAATAATAAAACTGCAAGCTAAACAATCTCTGTGTTGATGGAAAATACGATATTTTTTTATTTTTAGCCTGTGTTGAACTTTTAATATGTTCAATAGAAAATAATATCGTATTATTTGTTCAAAGCGTTTCATTTGAGTAGGTCGCCACGGCCGCGGCACCTCTATTGGAAACTCAGAGTGGGTCAGAGTTTTATTCCGGAATTTCATTACCGTTTCAATCAACGTTAAATGAATATTTGGCAGAGCATTATTTACTTTAGTATCCAGTGTTCGCACTGTGACATTTATTGCGTAAAAGTACTTTGTTATCGCATTTATTTCGTCGACAAATCTAGCTATGTAACTACTGGTACAATCTACAAACTGGAAACTAACTTTAAAGCTTGAAAACTTTACCAACCTCGAGTGTACGAATGAACAACTTGCATTTTAAGAATTTTATTGGCACTATTTGCATCGCTATCAGAGATGTTTTGTGTAGGTACCTATCATGTATGGTTGGTTGTTTCTTAACTCAATAATTATAAATATAAAGCATTTTTTTTCTTCTGATTTTCTTCGGTAGACTTTGGACTAGACACTATTACACGATATTAAGGGTCGTATTTAATATCTAATGTCACAGTACCTGTAGTATAGTCTAGATCTATTCTGAACACACGATACGTGAGCGACCGTCCGTCTTTATGACATAGTCTGACTTATAGCAAAGCTATCAGGCATGGCTAACTATCAGTTAAAACAGTTAGGTAACCAGAGTGCGACAGTCTCGGCGCGACAATACTCGACTGAAGCCAACTATGCGCGGCTGGAAGTTGGCTAATTACTTGAAGCTGCAATTTGGTGGCAAAGTGGCTTATCGCAGTCACTGCGTCCTTCTGTGCTCTGTGCCTCAGACACTGTCCTATGTCAGAGAATCCGATGCGATGTGACACTAGATAACAATGGAGGACACGAAACAAAAGATCGAAGGGACACTGATGGTACAGGTATTCCTGTAGAAATAGTTTATCATAATAATCATGATATAAATAGTACTCGAGTTGAACTGGCATACAGGTAAGCTTAGCTTAGGACGTGCAACGAATCCTTAAAACTATGCCTTAAAAAGGCGGCTGGGACAGACTGGATGCGAAAGGCTGAAGTGTTCATAGTATGACCTCTAGTCGTACAAGACTTCATCTGTATCTTAAACGTAGTCTTTTTTGAGCTCAGTGAGCTCAGGTGTTCTAGTCTTCGCTTGATGGCGTCCCTAGCACACGTATGACGATGATCATAATCCTTTGAAACAAGGTTGTTTGTTAGTTGGCAAGGTAACGAAGGATTTTAAACACATTTTTAGGAATAGGCAGGCTGTTTGCCTAGGAAGTGACGTAGGTAATTAGCGCAGTGGTACCAATGTGTCGTAATTGTAGTGTTTCTGAAAAGTGACGCAACGTTCTGTTAACTAACGAGTTCGGAAATTCACTTGTTTCCTGATGTTAATTATGACATGCTGCCAATTTGATTAACAAAGAACGACACGCAATAGATACTTAGGTGCCAGAGTGTCCACTGACCACATTGACGACAATGACTGCAGTTGCGTACTCCATTCTTGCTGCAACAGCGCAGCGGTGCCTACTGAGATCACGGCTAATAGAAAAAGAAAAAGACTTGCTGAACGACCTCAAATAAATCTATAGACAAGGCAGGATGATGATGATGTAAATGACGACGATGACCAGACTAATAAAAGTTATGTGTCTTTATTTGCCTTCTGTGTCTTTGTTATTGATAAATGTTGATAGTACCACGGTCATAGTGGAATGTGTATAGTTTCATGAAGTTTGCGGAGTTTGTTGGCAAGCGCCGGCGCGCGGCGTATACACTGCCTGCTGCCACGGAATACTTTGTCATCGTTACGAGGAGTCTGATTTATTTCTGCTCAAAACCTTGAATTTGAAATTCCGGTTTTATTTTTTGGTACTAAGTTGGAAATATTTTGCAAAAGTTTCATCATAGTTATCGAGTGCTCGCGGCTGAACATTTTCTTAATTTTCCGGAGATGGAATTTCAGTGTTGGCAATAAACACGTTTTAAGTGATAATATTACAACGAACCTGTATTTTAAAAAATTCTAGAAGAGCTCAATGGTATGCGTCACCGGTCTATGGACAAATTCTGTTTTGTTATACCTATTTCGTACAACTGAAATTAATCGGGGCTCATGAATAGAATAGAATAGCAACAGCCGCACAGGTCGATCGATCAGGTTAAGGTACGCTTGCTTGGATGGGTGACTATCTTGACATACCGTGACCCCTCCGTGCCTCGGAAAGCACGTTAGTCTGACAACCAGTCTTACCAAAGAGTATCGTATTATCCAATTACTGGGTTGTGGAGGTCAGATAGGCAGTCGCTCTATGTAAAATACTGGTATTCGGCTTTCGGTTACACTGGAAGCCGACGCCAACATAGTTGGGAAAATGCTCGGCAGATGATGATGAGCACATTTGGTAAGCAGTCCGTTACCGTGACTGACTGAGACAATTTTCCGCCGACATTTTGCTCCAACTCCCTTACCTGCTCACTTACTGGGCCTCATGTCCCACCCAGCACTCCCAGCGCACGCGCACGCTCGCACAGCAGGTAGCTGCTAATGACTGTCAGCAGCCGAGCTACTTACCAGCCGCAGCGAATGTCCGGCTCCGCCGCAACTTTTATAGTTCTGCTCCAGTTCTGAAATCATTAGTGGTATCTGGAACCAGTAGTGTTGTTGTAAGTTACTTAGTTAACTTTTACACAAAGCTAAACACAATACTTAAATACTTTTGGCACTGTATTTTTCTATGCTAGTCAGTCTTTTCTACTTATCAGCTTGGGAAAAAAGTATCGTATCGTGCAATGTCAAAAAAACCGGCCAAGTGCGTGTCGGACCACGCACAGCGTAGGATTCCGTAGTAGCCCGTTATCACAATATAGTACGATTCTGTTGTTCTTTATTCTGAATATAAGTAATGGTAAAGATATTAGGAGTTAATGGTTATAATAACAAAAATCGACTTTAGAATTATCATTTCTAAGACATGCGGGGATGTCGATCAGAAGTATGATGATCTTAGACGCTTAAAAACGGCTCCACAAAGGACGGTGGTGGCTAAAAAATTAGCTATAAAATCCGACTTCACATGGGTAGTTAGAAAAAACGATATCTATAAGAGAACCACCTCGTGTAGAAGCAAATGGATGTAAAAAAGAAACTTATGACAATTTATTACCTATGTTTTTTTATTTCATATTTTGTTTTTCAATGCAAGTCTTTAGCCGTTATAAACAAGCAACTACTTCAGCTTAGTCACATTAAAGGATTAATGCTAAGGATTTTGTATTTGGTACAAAATTATCTAACACCCAAGTTCAACGACTATTACTGCTAAACTAATAAAGTTATCTTAACCGCTATAATTTTCATTTAAAGTTCATGAAATGCACTATCATCGTGAATTTTTCCAGATTTTTCAAGCTAGCAGTTTAGCTTTTAGAGGGGGAGGATAAAAATTGGCACTTTAAAGTTTAATATTTCGTAAATGGAGCATTAAATAGAAAAATAATTTTAGCAACCCCCAAGTCATTTTAGAAGACCATTATTCAACGATACCCCACACGATGGGGTAGACGACGAAAAAAATATTCATCCCCACATCACATGTAGGGGAGCTACCCTAAAATAATATTTTCCAAAATGTTATTTTACCACTTTATCGGCGTAATTGATACACATACTCCTACAAAATTACAGCTTTCTAGTACTAACGGTCTCTTAGCAAAACCTCGGACAGACAGACGGACATGACGAAACTATAAGGGTTCCTTGTCAGAACTACGGAACCCTAAAAAACAAGGTAAGAATTAATTTTACTTTATATTTTTATAGCTTGTATTAAATTAAAGTTTCTGGTGTTGCGCTAGTGGAATAAAGCTGCAAAGTTAACTAATCTGACATTTAGTAGGTAAATCCTGATTTACATAGCCTAACTTAAACCTTACTTGGCTTTTTAACGGCGACATGTAAATCTTGCAACAAATAACTCTGCAGCACCTGCACGAAGCGTCCTAAGCTCTGGCGACGTCGTAAGTGACGCTGCACCGCTGCGCTGTGCTCGCGAGACGCATTGTCTAAACTATGCTGCAATCATTATATTAGCTACCTAGGTCAGGTGTAGCGACACACGGATTAGAAGGTTGTGAAGCTTAAATTATTAATAAAAACATAGAACAAAAAATTACCTACTGTTTCGATTGAACTCGAGCGTCGATTAATGGGGTTCGTTAGCCATTGTTGAGACACTGTCAGTAACCTTGCTTCGTTTTGTGACATAATCTGAAAACATTCACATACTGCAGCATTCATAAAATAATGCTGTATTAAAATTTGATGATACTCATTCTTCTTTGAAAATATATTCAACCACATTTTTGGAACTTTGCTTGTCCAGAAATTTTATCATCGATTTTTTGTAATTTGGAATTTTCTCGTGTCATAGAAAATCACACTAATATTATAAAGGCGAAAGTTTGTGAGTGTGTGTGTGTGGGGGTGTGTTTATATGTTTATTACTTCTTCACGCTCAAACGGCTCTACCAATTTTAATGAAATTTTGTATGGAGGTAGCTGACATCCTGAATTAACATATAGGCTACTTTTTATCCCAATATTCCCACGGGATCGACATTTACGCGGGTAAAACCGCAGGGCGCAGCTAGTTTTTCTATAAAGCCATGTCACTTGAAGAAAATTTATGAGACACAACGGGTCATAAAGTTATTTTAGGACCTTACACCAAAAGTGTAAGTACCTACTACCATTATTATGCTAATATTGTGAAATGTGGTGAATTATTTATCCCAGAACCAGGGTACATATTTCTTCTATCTGGGGCCACGGAAGTACCCGCCAAGACGAGCCAAGCGAAGCGAAAGGGCACTACCTACCGTTTCTCGAAGCGCAACGTCGTTTTTTTGAACCCTCTTAATTTGGCTTTGGATTATACCAGATAAACAAAATTCTCGGGATATGATGTCAATAGTAGACTTATTAAACATATAAAGTTTTAATTGCATAGCTTTTATACTTTAGATGTTATTGACATCTAAAAAACCTCGGATTTCGTCACTACTGATTATCATCAAAACTCTTAGGGTACTTCTTGAAGTCCTAGAAAGCTGAAATTTGGTATGTAACAACCAAAAAAATTCTAAAACTTGTAACTTTTACCTTCCCCCCCCCAACCCCAAACTAGGGGATGGAAGTCTGTATGAGACTTCCGCAAATTTTGATGCTAGAGGTCTGAAAATTGATATTGGGACTCCTTGATAAAAATAATAAAATACGTATTTCAGGATTTTTAGTAAATTACCCCTTTAAATTAAGTTTTTAAGGGAATAAAAACTTAATGTCATGCAAGAGATCTGAAAATTATACAAGTGGGTGCAAAGAGTCCACAAATTGAGGAAGGCTATAAGCTATATAATATCACGCTACGACCAATAGGAGCGGAGCATCAATGAAAAATGTTGCAAAAACGGGAAAAAAATATTCCTTTGAAAGCTTCCGTTGCGTACGCAACGCAACGGAAGCTATAAAGCGAAGCGAAGCGTTAAAGATACGCAAACATCATGTGTGACGGAATTGTTCCCTATAAAATAGTTTTTAAAAAAAGTCCGCGACAGCAATCTCACTATAACCTTTCTTTAGTAATCAAATTTGTTCTCAAATAATGCATTATTTGCGAAGGTGTTTTTATAAACATGATATTAATCCTTATCCAAATAAATACTTTATTCACCACAAGTATTTAATTTTGAACAAAATTGGCCTTGACATCATTTGATTTCAATGCATATCTTAGGAGATAATTATTATAGTTTTAAAATAACTCCGCAAGGTGACCGGTCATGACGCGGGAGGGGCGCTGGCCGGCCACCCGCCGCGCCGCGATGCGCGCCGGTAGCTCTGCGAGGAGTGCGAGGTACCATGCCGCGCGGCTCAGTTGCGTGGTCGGCGTTACTACTTAATAGCTTAATTACTAGTCAACGGCTAACTTTAAATAAAGCTCTCATTGATATTGGGTCATCTTGTCATCCACGTTCTCTTGGGGGCAGGCTTATTATTATTATTTATTTACTTCGAACACATGATTCATATTGTTGTTAGTAACACTTATAAAACTACGTTAGTAACATTCTACACAAAACAAAACTAAAATGAAATATAAAAACACTAATTCATATACCTATAACTATAACCCCTTCCCGCTGCACCCGACCTGCAGCTGTGCAAACGTGTCCAGTACCCCAGGAACGGGCAATCTGGCTTATTCGATATCACCTTCAGTACGCTGTTGGTGCTCGCTCGAATCCTGCGCATCAGGGATGCTGTTCTTTTTCGCATAATAGCATGAAAGCCATCTGTCTCTGCTTCCGCAAACATCCCCGATGCGCTACAGAACCGCGGGAGCCCCAACAGCACCCTAAAGGCGTTATTTAACAAAATTAACAAAATATAAAATATTGTCTTAGGCAACTTACAAAAAGAATTGAAATCCCACCAAAAACATTTTCATGTAAAAGGTTGCCAAGACGAGACCATATGGCTCGCACTGTCAAAAAGTTATCAGATCTCATGTAGAGCAAAGCTTCTAACTCTACATGCCCTAATTCTACAAGCCCTAACTTCACAAACTATACACCTTAGTCAAAATATGTGACGGCCGTTTCGCTACCGTCACATGCGTGGGAAATTTATTCACTGTTCATTACTTTTCTGTACAATCATTCTTGTAGTAACGAAACGGCCAAGCCTCATATTTTGACTAAGGTGTAGAGTTTGTGAAGTTAGGGCTTGCAGAATTAGGGCGTGTAGAGTTAGTAAATTAAGTTATTTCTGTGTTTCATAATTTTAAATAACCCGTCTTTCTTTTTTTATCAAGTTTTATTGTATGTGTGTTGTATTCAGTATTTTTTATGTTTTTTTTACATTTATGCTATTAACAATCAAAATTATACGTATTTATGTGGCAAAGAATTGTTTCCTTTCTTTTTTTTCGCTACAATACCTACCAAACAATGTTATGGGGATAGTAAACCGCTCATTCCGTATTTTTAGATAACTCTATCAGAATCTGCAACCCCGTATGTAACATTCGTTCGTCCCGATGGTTACCGCGGGTGATATATGAGTATGACATAATAGCAGTTCAGTGGCTCGGGCTCCGGGGGAGGCGCGCCTAACATGTCACTCGCATTTGTTACACCGATATCACGCCGGTACCTGATCGACAACTGACGATAGATTGTAAACTAATTGATGCCTTACTTCCTGCATTTTGTCGCGAAATGCACACACGCAAACGTCTGCTGCACGGGATTCCCGGTTTCTGTGAAGAATGTAGGAATGTAAATAGGTAAGTGCTGCGTACGTGAACTTGAAACAGTCAGTTTGTCAGTCTTTTACCCAGATACCTAATTCTATTCAGTGACCTTCGTGGAATCATTTCCATTATGTTCATGGAGGTGTACCGTGTACCGATCAGAGAGAGTGTTTATGGTTTCATTTAGAATCGGTCGCAGCTACGCGCTACGTCGGAGCTCTTTGATCTGCTCTGTACACTACGAGTTTTGATTTATGCACGGTTTGTTTAAACGTGTCTGGTTTGTTTCTTAAAGTGGATTTGGAGATAAAATACTTATTATTTCATAATTCCGTAAGCAGCGAAAAAGTTGATTAAAATAAATTGTATTTTATTGATCTTGCTAAGGGGCTCGTGGCTAAAAGATTAGGTACAGCCGCGCGGGTCGATTACAGGGGTTGGTTCGTTGATGGGTGACCATCCATTACATATCGAGAGTGAAGACCTCTCTGTGCTACGGAAAGCACGTTAAGCCGTTGGTCCCGGCTGTCATTCGTAGATCTTCGGACGGTCGTTACGGGTAGTCAGAAAATCAGAAGTCTGACAACCAGTCTTACCAATTAAGGAGTATCGTGTTATGCAGTAATAGGCAGTCGCTCCATGTAAAATACTGGTATTAATGTGCATCCGGTTAGACTCGAAGCCGACAGCAATATAAGTAGTTGAGTAGGTAAAGGCTCGGCACATTGATTGATTTTTGCGCTCCTGCTGTAAAACGTTAATCCTTTTTGTCTTGTAATAGAATGGTCCAGGCAGGCGTAAATATATCAGTTTTATTTTTCTCAGGACTCAGAATAGATTTCTATCGTTTTCCTCCCAAGGACTAAAAAAAGTCTTTATGTTAAACTGATCGCATTACTGACGTATGTCCATGTTACTCAACTACTAATATTTCAAGAACCTCGTACATCAATGACATACTTAACTCATCGCTATCAAGTGTTCCGGGTGATCCGTCACTGTGTCGCCCGAGATGCGCCTCGCACTTAGCGTCGCGGGTGCAAGCAATGGGTGGCGGAGGTAGGTCCTGTGCCAGGTGACTCCGCTCACAATATCAAGACGCGACTCTCCCGCGATTTTGTTGCTATTGCGCTATTTACGTAAATACAAGCTGCTTGCTAGAACAAAGGTCGGGATTTTATATTACGTTTTAGTTTTTATCTCTCTTGTAATAGGTAATCGTTTAGTGTTCTGACATTGTTTAAAACAAACTAAAGTTCCCCCTAGAATACATTAGTATAAATATGTAGTATAATACAATCTTGATCTTAGTATAATGTCAGAACACTAAACGATTACCTATTACAAGAGAGATAAAAACTAAAACGTAATATAAAATCCCGACCTTTGTTCTAGCAAGCAGCTTGTATTTACGTAAATAGCGCAATAGCAACAAAATCGCGGGAGAGTCGGTTTATCATCAAGGATTTCTAAAAACTTACAGTGCATTAGGAAGAAAGCCCAAGAAAATGCAGCAGTAGTCCGCCTTTGTACAGTATTTCTTTTATTTGTGCATAAAGTTTTAATAAATAGATAAATAAATAAAATGCATTTTCAGGAAACCTCTGTTTACAAGTAAATTCTTGGAACATTGTCGTTGCTTGTCCTGCGCAACAGACACTCAATAGAATGTGAAGGCGAGTCCTCGAGATGTAATCACTGGCGCCTGCGCCGCGCGTCACTGTGCACACCTCCGCACCTCCGCAATGGAATACATTAGCAAGGTGTCGCCTGACGCACGCAGGGAAGGTTTTAATGGACTGATAAAACGCTACTTGGTCTTTGGCTAAATTACCGCAAGGAAGAGTCAAAATAATTGTCCTACAATTCGGCTGGCACACTGCGCCATGGATGAAGTACCAATAGAATTTAAGCCGATAAGAGAAAGGAAGAAAAAGGAATCTGCACAGTAGATACTGCAACTAAAAAGTCAGTTTCTACAAAAATAATGCTAGTAAATGCTAGTAAGTAGGTAAGTATCTAGGACTTTTGTTAATTAACAACAATGATCCAAAGTACATTCTAGACATAATTAAACATAACCAAACAGCCCATTAACAATCGTATCCAACAATACGTGAAGCTTAAAAAATTGAAAGTTGGTACAGTTCAATTATTTGTCGAGGTACATCTACAATGTGTTCTCAACGAAATAATTGAACGAGCGGTAACAATGTGCATCATTGTGAAGCCCAGCCCCCCCGCCTACCGGCTCGAGTGCGTGCGGACTCCGGAGTACTCCAGACCTCTTGTCAATGGTGGACGAGTGTTGCGCCACAGAGCTGCTGAGCATCTATTGTGGAAGAATCGTTTGTTTGTTTCATTAATGGGATCCTCTTACTGTTCTTGTTTAACCATGAAATTGATTTGTCGTTTTAAAGAACGTTGGATGAAGCTTTTTGCGAGGAAATGTTATAAACACTAACAACTGATAAAGTTAAAGTGAACGGTGAGCAGCGGGAAAATTGCTACACCACACATTGAAAGTTATTTGGGGATAAGGACTTTCTATCTGTACAATCTAAACGTCACTGACGTTTAGATTGTACAGATAGAAAGTCCTTCATTGTAGTTGTCGTGTAGTTGTCTCACTTTGTGACAGACTGGTCGAGTTCAACAAATACTGCTGCTACAGCAATCCAACGAAGAGCGTCAACCAAATAATCGACGTCGTGATAACAATGTAGGTACCGCATGTGTTATACATGCGGTACCTACCTAAATTTACACTGCCCCGTCCGGCTGTGTGCTGACGGTACCGAACACTCGAAACAAACTGCGTCCCGCGGAGCACTTGCAGTGAATAGTCGACTACAGAGTATTGTGAGGCGTTTAGATTGTTAGCTCATCGGATAACGCGATGTGGCTTTGCCAAAACGTACCGATATAAATGGTCATTTTGTCTTTCAGTATTTAAATTTCTAGCTTTTGAAGCCCACGGCTTATCTACCGAGATAAAACGTGTTCAATAACCTAACCATGTCATGGTCTACCTATGTGCCAACTGCCAAATTTCATAGAATTCCGTTCAGTAATTATGGCGTGAAAAGGTAACAGACAGAGAGAGTTACTTTCACATTTACGATATGACTAGCTTCTGCCTGCGGTGTTGCCCGCGTGGATGTCTGAAATTATCCCGTGGGAACGTGCTACTGGGACAAAAAGTAGCCTGTCCTTCCTCAGATAGAATGTCATCTATCTCCTTGCTAAATTTTATCGAAATCCGTTTAGTTGTTTAGGCGTGAAAAGGTAACATACAGACAGAGTTACTTTTGAATTTATAACATTACTAGCAGGACCCCGCGGTTTCACCCGCATAAGTGTCGATTCCGTGGGAATACCGGTATAAAAACTATCCTATGTCCATCCCCGGGATGCAAATTATTTCTCTGCCAAATTTTATCGAAATCCGTTCGGTGGCTTAGGCGTGAAAAGGTAATATACAGACAGACAAACATACAGACAGAGTTACTTTCGAATTTATAATAATAAGTATGGATTTATTTTATTAATAGTGTGAATAATATCCATGGATTAAACATTTTCATCCGTGTGGACCGCATCAATTCTTGCTCGACTCCTTGGTTACTGTGTGTTGCTATCAAGTTCTGATAATACTCCTCTATGTCAAAACCTGAGCTAGTACGCTCAGGTCATGTTTATCTGTCTAGTGTTATGTTTGAGTGTAAAATAAACTAGAATTAAGTATTTCGTTAATTGCTTAAATTATATTTCCCAGTGTATCACGCTAGACTACGCTAAGCTAACCACTTTGCCACAAAATCAATACAGGACGGCACACAATGTTGGACAGTGTATCGAAATAAAAGATTATGGAAAATCTTTCAAAAAGGTGGGCTATGGCTAATTGCTTCTTGCAAAGGAGCTAGAATATGAGTGACAGTTTGAAGAGCCAAAACTGCTTCTCGCAAAGGCGCTAGACTATGAGTGACAGTTTGCAGAGCCAAAACTGCTTCTCGCAAAGGAGCTAGAATACGAGTGACAGTTTGCAGAGCCAAAACTGCTTCTCGCAAAGGAGCTAGAATACGATTGACAGTTTGAAGAGCCAAAACTGCTTCTCGCAAAGGAGCTAGAATACGAGTGACAGTTTGAAGAGCCAAAACTGCTTCTCGCAAAGGAGCGAGACTACGAGTAGGTAACAGTTTGCAGAGCCAAAACTGCTTCTCGCAAAGGAGCTAGAATACGAGTGAAAGTTTGAAGAGCCGAAACTGCTTCTCGCAAAGGAGCTAGAATACGAGTGACAGTTTGAAGAGCCAAAACTGCTTCTCGCAAAGGAGCTAGAATACGAGTGACAGTTTGAAGAGCCAAAACTGCTTCTCGCAAAGGAGCTAGAATACGAGTGACAGTTTGAAGACCCAAAACTGCTTCTCGCAAAGGAGCTAGAATACGAGTGACAGTTTGAAGAGCCAAAACTGCTTCTCGCAAAGGAGCTAGAATACGAGTGACAGTTTGAAGAGCCAAAACTGCTTCTCGCAAAGGAGCTAGAATACGAGTGACAGTTTGAAGAGCCAAAACTGCTTCTCGCAAAGGAGCGAGACTACGAGTAACAGTTTGCAGAGCCAAAACTGCTTCTCGCAAAGGAGCTAGAATACGAGTGAAAGTTTGAAGAGCCGAAACTGCTTCTCGCAAAGGAGCTAGCATACGAGTGACAGTATGCAGAGCCAAAACTGCTTCTCGCAAAGGAGCTAGAATACGAGTGACAGTTTGAAGAGTCAAAAATGCTTCTCGCAAAGGAGCATACGGGTGACAGTTCATGAGAACTAAAACTCTGATAAAGGTGTATGCAATATAATACGCGCAAGTGAAAACTCGAGTCAATAATATTTTTATTAGCTCCTTAACAAGTGAGTCTTCTATGCTATTTTTGCTGAGTGCCAGTACGAGTGAACAATGTTGTACATTGTTAGGGCGAGTCCACAAGCGCGAGTTTGCGGCGCCACTCGACGGCTCGCGTGCGCCCGGCGGACGCGGACCGCACTCAATGGAAATTGGAAAAATTTCTTCTTTGTGATTGTATTGTAAAGTAGATAACGATGATTGTGTTACAAGTTGTATATCCGAATTGTCAATATATTAAAAAAAAAAAAATACAGACCTATTTTCGGTGGTAAAAGAAAAGGCGAATAAGGAATCTTATCCAAAGGACATATTTTATACTGATTGCGAGTTGGTTCTCATAGGATAGTGACAGTGAGAATATCTATCTATACAAGGTGTTGATTTGCATCCTCGTCAAATTTCAGGAGGTTGTCATAAAAGACATTTTAGTATTTTAGTACTTAGTAAAGTAAAAGGCGTTTGTTTGTGTGTGAAAGCGCGGTTATAGGGCTAGTAACAGACAGGCCACATTTAAATACGGTTGGTTCACACTTACGGATTTCCGTAAATAAGAAAAAAAAGAAAACCTACCCATTTTATTGTTGATTTGGGTCGAGAATCATTAGCATAATTACGTCCTTGAATTTGACTAGGATGCAAATCAACACCTTGTAATAAATAAAACAAAGTCGGGTTAGTTACACGCATTTATAATTCAAGAACGGCTGGACCAATTTGTTTGTTTGTTTTAGCAGAATAATCATGGGAAAAATTCACGAAAAAGATAATAATGAGGATATAATTCATTTTCTCATACATTTGTATGGAACGGCTTATTGATTCTGACGCGGAACGAAGGTTGCCGGGTCAGCTAGAGTTAGTTCATAAAGTTTGATAATATTGATAATCTATTTTTTTTTTAAACAGAAATGTGAAATGTATTTCGACAAAACCGATTCGGAAAGACCATTACGAATCGACGTTAACGCGACAGTTCCTTCCACGTTCTAGTTCCTCATCGAGTGTGGGTTGTATTCACGAGCAAATACTTATGTATCAAATTGAAACTCATTGTGCGATCAATGACACTCACGTAATCAGCTTCAACCTTCAGTAACTAAAGCTGTCCTTTTATCCTTTACCAAATTAGAAATCTATACTAATATTATAAAGCTGCAGAGTTTGTTTGTTTGTTTGTTTGTTTGTTTGTTTGAACGCGCTAATCTCTGGAACTACTGGTCCGATTTGAATGATTATTTTAGTGTTGGGTAGTAAATTTATCGAGGAAGGCTATAGGCTATATTTTTTTTCTTCAAAATTAGGGATCCGTAATAAAATTGCTATTTTGTAACACAAGGTGTAAAATCGAAAACCTATTTTTGCGTGCGCTGCAAAAACTATTGACAATAGAACAAAATAATGTACTACGGGTTTGTAGAGCCCATTAAGACCTACAAAAAAGTCCGCGAGAACATATATATAGCTATCATGGTTTAATCACAATAACCGATTTTGTGTTCAAAATAATTATTAAATCGTCTGAAGAAAAAAAACTACGTTAAATATGTATCGTAATATTAATCTTTATCGAAATTAAGCATTATGTTATCAAGAGTATTTATGAAGAAGTAAAATACTTTTTGTTTCATCTCAATCGGATATTTCGTTTAAAAGTTATCACGTGTGTAAGATGTTAAGAGTTGGTACCTATTAAGGAGTTATGGGCCATAGAGTTTTTTATCTATACTAATAATAAAGCTGAAGAGTTTGTTTGTTTGAACGCGATAATCTCTTTAACTACCGGTCAGATTTGAATTCTTTTTGCATTTGATAGCCCAATTCTTGAGGAAGGCTATAGGCTATTTAACATCACGCTATGACCCATAAGAGCCGAGTAAAAAGAAAAAAACTCAGATTGAACGGTAAGCGAATACGAAGTGTTGCGACGCGACGGGGTGGGGGTACAAGAAATTTCACGCGGACGAAGTCGCGGGCAGAAGCTAGTCAGAGATAAAATTGTGGGATGCTAGAAAATATTTAGTTAATTAAACTGCATGCGAGTTTAGGTTTTTTTTAATGGCGACTGATATGATAATTATAGGAAAGTTAAGGTGGAAAACTGCTCATCTATACTAATATTATAAAGCTGCAGAGTTTGTTTGTTTGTTTGAACGCGCTAATCTCTGGAACTACTGGTCCGATTTGAATGATTATTTTAGTGTTGGGTAGTCCATTTATCGAGGAAGGCTATAGGCTATTTAACATCACGCTATGACCCATAGGAGCCGAGCAAAAAGAAAAAAACTCAGAGTGAACGGTAAGCGAATACGAAGTGTTGCGACGCGACGGGGTGGGGGTACAAGAAATTTCACGCGGACGAAGTCGCGGGCAGAAGCTAGTAAATAATAAACCGTATATTTATACCCGATAGTTGCCTACATTCCGTACATCGTAGGAACAAATCGATTCGGTAATAAAGGACCGCTCGGAGTTAACGAAATGTTAGATTGGTATCGAACAAGAACGAGCGAGTGTATAGAACACGCCGCCGCCGGTGTGCACTCTACTTTGTACCAGTAGAAATACTACTGTTTGTAGATGTGTATCTACAAGCGCAGTAGCGTAGCACATAGTCCAACAATATTAGTATTTAGTTTGCACCAGACTAGAAAGTTTTATAATATGTTGAACACTTGACTAGTTAAATGCAGTCCGTGAATGAACATAAACAAAAGAAAAGTTGATAGTTGATGCCATTCCTCCAGACTCCACATCAAGTAAATCATATTGCAAAGTTGTGTCATCTAATAAAATAACCCCCGAATACTTAAAAAATAGATAAAGCTTTATAAATACAATTCGGTTTCGCAATCACTTGTAACACAATACTGAGATCGCGAGAAAACATCTTTATTTAAAATTAGCAAAGTTTTGATAACCTCATCGAGTTTCAGGGTAAGACGCTCCACTCCTGTTTGTGGTAGGTTGGTACTTAAGTAGAAAAGTTAACAAATCCTTAATGGTCTTCTATAATTCAAACAAAATTGTACTAAGAGAGCTCTCTACGCGGCTATTATCAAGGAAAAAACGGCAATTGGCAGCCTTGTTTTCTCACAATTTCTTGGATAAGTTATGAAAATGGAGTCTAGTAAAGAGCAAAATGTTTTTATCGGCTTCTGTGATATGGGTATATGACGGTGCCACAGTGTGGTGGGCCTATACAGCTAAGTAATGAGATGAGTGGCCGTTAACAAATGGTGGATAGGTAACTTGTATTTGGACAGGTAATTATTATTATTATCTTAACTATATTAAAAAGCGGTATATGTGTATGCATTGTAGTCAACCATCGAAGCTCCGGCGCTCCTAGGTTTGGCTAGTCAAACCTCAGGTCTGACATGAAGTCTTAGTCAAAGTACAAACCAACAAGCAAGTTTCGGTCTTTGACTAACGAATATGTCTAATCCTTGAAGAGACCAACTTTGACAAATGGACAGTCAAGCACCGAAACTCAATAAGTTTATATCAGGGCTTGACCAGTCAGACCTCAAATAGGTACAGGAATGTATTAGTTTGTTAGACTTAGCTATAAAAAAACTTAATTACCTAGTTAAGTTTTTTAAAAATATCTATATTAAACCAAAATATCCAGTACTAAGAACTCTTAGTACCTACTGGATATTTTGGTTTAATATATTTTTAGCAGATTCTACCTTACAGATAATATTCTCATATTTTCGTTTATTCTCAATATGAAATGAACACTTGACTTTATTCTTTATTTTTTATTTTAATCAATTTAAATTAGTAATTTTCTGCTTAGACTTCGCTTTTAAAGCTTCTATGCACATTTTCAGCCACAACACGTTTTAGATGAAATTGCATGACTTTATATAAAGTAGTATGAAACTACATTTATCTAGGCATTAAACACTCATACAGTGGTTCATAACTTACTATTTTTTGTTCTGGTCGGAATATATTCAATGTCCAGAATAAATCCGCTGTACCATCACTCGCGGTATCCGTCAACGACAATAAAATTAATCGCGCGTCGATTGACACGAACACTCACGAACGCGAGAACGCGGACGATTTTCCCCGAATTATTTAGTCACTTTTAATAAAAAATACTGCAAATCAGTCGGTCATAATTACATTATTACGTACTTTATTGTTTTCGTTTCATCCGTATTACAAATTGTTCCAGACGGATTGAATGCTTTCTACCCGAAGTAAACCTAACCTCCGGGTGCCCTTCGCTCCCTCTGGCATTCTATGTCGACGGAGCCCCGCTTCGGGGGGCCGCTATTTTTTGGTAAAGGGTTTAAAGTAACCTAACCAAACCTAACCTTGGGGTGCCCTTCGCTCGCTCTTGCATCATACGTCGCCTACTGCGTTCGTTGTATGATTGTTTACTTTTGAATAAAAATATTTTCTTTCGCTGGTCACAGTTGTAACCTAACGTAACCCAAATGATTTCCCATCCACAAAAAAAATAAAAAACCCAAATCAATCAATCAATCATCCTAAAATCGTTAAGAAGAAAACACAAACAAAATAATATTAATACACAAATATTAATAAGATTTTGAATTTATATACGTAACTGAATATTGTAATAATAATAAAGAGAACGGCCTAGAGGTCCAGAGCAGATTGGAGGTGTGGTGGGAAAGACTCGAGACCGTTGGCCTGAGAGTAAGTCGGACCAAAACCGAGTACCTGTTTTGCGACTTTGGCGGTCTCTCCAGTCCTGTGCCCATATCTCTCGCCGGAACGCCCTTACCGATCTGCTCCGACTTTCGGTACCTCGGGTCGCTTGTCCAAGGAGATGGCGAAGTAGACCGAGACGTAACGCACCGGATCAACTCAGGATGGATGAAATGGCGACAGGTCACAGGAACAACTTGCGACCCACGGATGCCCCTCAAGTTAAAGGGGAAAATTTATAAGTCCGTGATAAGGCCTGTCGTACTGTATGGGTCTGAATGCTGGGCCGTGAAGAAGATGGATGAAAAAAGATTGCATGCAGCGGAAATGAGAATGTTGAGATGGATGTGTGGAGTGACGAGAATGGATAAAGTAAGAAATGAGTATATAAGAGGAAGTTTGAAAGTGGCGCCAGTGACAGAAAAGTTGAAAGGAAATCGTTTGTCTTGGTATGGGCATGTGATGAGAAGGGACGAAACGCATGTGACTAAAAGAGTGATGGATATACATGTTGATGGATGGAGAGGGAGAGGAAGGCCGAAGAAAAGATGGATGGATTGTGTGAGGAATGATATGAAAGAGAAGGGAGTGAATGATAGCGTGACGGTCGACAGGGGCGAATGGAAGAAGAAAACGTGTTGCGCCGACCCCAAGTAAACATGGGATAAGGGCAGGAAGATGATGATACGTAACTGAATATTATACTAATTGAATCAGTATCCTAATTTTAGCAGGTTATTCGGAAAATTGAAAATCGGAATGTCGTTTTTCGGACCGAGAATCCATCGAGCATTTGATTCTTCGAACATATGAAAATCGGAAATCATGACTTTCGGTAAAATAAATCCCACCAAAAACATTTTCATGTAAAATGTTGCCAAGACGACACCACATATGGCTCAAAAAGTTATCAGATCTCATGTAGAGCCAAGCTTCTAACTCTACACGCCCTAACTTCACAAACTCTACACCTTAGTCAAAATATGTGGCTTGGCCGTTTCGTTACTACAAAAACTATTGTATAACAGAAAAGTAATGAACAGTGAATAAATTTTTCACCTTACGCCCATGTGATGGTAGCGAAACGGCCAAGCCACATATTTTGACTAAGGTGTAGAGTTTGTGAAGTTAGGGCGTGTAGAGTTAGAAGCTTGGCTCTACATGAGATCTGATAACTTTTTGAGCCATATGTGGTGTCGTCTTGGCAACATTTTACATGAAAATGTTTTTGGTGGGATTTCACATCTTTTTGAAAGTTGCTTATGAAATATTTTTTTTTTTTTGGGGGTTTCTTTACTAAAAATCCTGAAATATGTATTTTATTATTTATTACAAGGAGTCCCTATATCAATTTTCAGAACTCTAGCATCAAAATTTGCGGAAGTCTCTTACAAACTTCCATCCCCTAGTTTAAGGGGTTGGAGGGTAAAAGTTCCAAGTCTTAGAATTGTTTGTGTACTATTACTAGCTTACATACCAAATTACAGCTTTCTAGGACTTCAGGAAGAACCTTAGAATATTGATGCTTATGAAATAAAAAAATTTTTTTTTGGGGGGTTGGGGGGTTATTTACTGAAAATCCTGAAATACGTATTTTATTATTTATAACAAGGAGTCCCTATATCAATTTTCAGAACTCTAGCATAAAAATCTGCGGAAGTCTCGTACAAACTTCCATCCCCTATTTTAAGGGGTTGAAGGGTAAAAGTTCCAAGTTTTTAAGTTTTTTTGTTGTTTGTGTACTATTACTAGCTTACATACCAAATTTCAGCTTTCTAGGACTTCAGGAAGACCCTTAGAATATTGATGATCATCAGTGAGTCAGTGAATCAGTGAGTCAGTGACGAAATCGGGGTAATTTAGATATCAATAAAATCTAAAGTATAAGAGCTATGCAATTGAAACTTTATAGGTTTAATAAGTCAACCACTGACATCATATCCCGAAGATTTTGTTTATCTGGTATAATCCAAACCCAAGTTATGAAGGTTCAAAAATACGACGAAGTGCTTCGAGAAAAGGTAGGTAGTGCCCTTGCGCTTCGCTTGGCTCGTCTTGGCGGGGGCACGTTTTATTATTTGTAACAAGGAGTCCCTGTATCAATTTTCAGAACTCTAGCATCAAAATTTGCGGAAGTCTCATACAAACTCCCATCCCCTAGTTTAAGGGGTTGGAGGGTAAAAGTTCCAAGTCTTAGAATTGTTTGTGTACTATTACTAGCTTACATACCAAATTACAGCTTTCTAGGACTTCAGGAAGAACCTTAGAATATTGATGCTAATGAAATAAAAATAAAAAATTTGGGTGGGTTGGGGGGTTATTTACTGAAAATCCTGAAATACGTATTTTATTATTTGTAACAAGGAGTCCCTGTACAAACTTCCATCCCCTAGTTTAAGGGGTTGGAGGGTAAAAGTTCCAAGTCTTAGAATTGTTTGTGTACTATTACTAGCTTACATACCAAATTACAGCTTTCTAGGACTTCAGGAAGAACCTTAGAATATTGATGCTTATGAAATAAAAAAATATTTTTTTGGGGGGTTGGGGGGTTATTTACTGAAAATCCTGAAATACGTATTTTATTATTTATAACAAGGAGTCCCTTTATCAATTTTCAGAACTCTAGCAACAAAATTTGCGGAAGTCTCGTACAAACTTCCATCCCCTATTTTAAGGGGTTGGAGGGTAAAAGTTCCAAGTTTTAGAGTTTTTTGTTGTTTTTGTTTTTGTACTATTACTAGCTTACATACCAAATTTCAGCTTTCTAGGACTTCAGGAAGAACCTTAGAATATTGAGGCTTATGAAATAAAAAAAAAAAAATTGGGTAGGTTGGGGGGTTATTTACTGAAAATCCTGAAATACGTATTTTATTATTTGTAACAAGGAGTCCCTGTACAAACTTCCATCCCCTAGTTTAAGGGGTTGGAGGGTAAAAGTTCCAAGTCTTAGAATTGTTTGTGTACTATTACTAGCTTACATACCAAATTACAGCTTTCTAGGACTTCAGGAAGAACCTTAGAATATTGATGCTTATGAAATAAAAAAAATTTTTTTTGGGGGGTTGGGGGTTTATTTACTGAAAATCCTGAAATACGTATTTTATTATTTATAACAAGGAGTCCCTATATCAATTTTCAGAACTCTAGCAACAAAATTTGCGGAAGTCTCGTACAAACTTCCATCCCCTATTTTAAGGGGTTGGAGGGTAAAAGTTCCAAGTTTTAGAGTTTTTTTGTTGTTTTTGTACTATTACTAGCTTACATACCAAATTTCAGCTTTCTAGGACTTCAGGAAGAACCTTAGAATATTGATGCTTATGAAATAAAAAAAAAAAATTTGGGTAGGTTGGGGGTTATTTACTGAAAATCCTGAAATACGTATTTTATTATTTGTAACAAGGAGTCCCTGTACAAACTTCCATTCCCTAGTTTAAGGGGTTGGAGGGTAAAAGTTCCAAGTCTTAGAATTGTTTGTGTACTATTACTAGCTTACATACCAAATTACAGCTTTCTAGGACTTCAGGAAGAACCTTAGAATATTGATGCTTATGAAATAAAAAAAATTTTTTTTGGGGGGTTGGGGGGTTATTTACTGAAAATCCTGAAATACGTATTTTATTATTTATAACAAGGAGTCCCTATATCAATTTTCAGAACTCTAGCAACAAACTTTGCGGAAGTCTCGTACAAACTTCCATCCCCTATTTTAAGGGGTTGGAGGGTAAAAGTTCCAAGTTTTAGAGTTTTTTTGTTGTTTTTGTACTATTACTAGCTTACATACCAAATTTCAGCTTTCTAGGACTTCAGGAAGAACCTTAGAATATTGATGATTATGAAATAAAAAAAAAAAATTGGGTAGGTTGGGGGGTTATTTACTGAAACTCCTGAAATACGTATTTTATTATTTGTAACAAGGAGTCCCTGTATCAATTTTCAGAACTCTAGCATCAAAATTTGCGGAAGTCTCATACAAACTCCCATCCCCTAGTTTAAGGGGTTGGAGGGTAAAAGTTCCAAGTCTTAGAATTGTTTGTGTACTATTACTAGCTTACATACCAAATTTCAGCTTTCTAGGACTTCAGGAAGAACCTTAGAATATTGATGCTAATGAAATAAAAAAAAAAATTTTGGGGGGTTGGGGGGTTATTTACTGAAAATCCTGAAATACGTATTTTATTATTTATAACAAGGAGTCCCTATATCAATTTTCAGAACTCTAGCATAAAAATCTGCGGAAGTCTCGTACAAACTTCCATCCCCTATTTTAAGGGGTTGAAGGGTAAAAGTTCCAAGTTTTTGAGTTTTTTTGTTGTTTGTGTACTATTACTAGCTTACATACCAAATTTCAGCTTTCTAGGACTTCAGGAAGACCCTTAGAATATTGATGATCATCAGTGAGTCAGTGAATCAGTGAGTCAGTGAGTCAGTGACGAAATCGGGGTATTTTAGATATCAATAAAATCTAAAGTATAAGAGCTATGCAATTGAAACTTTATAGGTTTAATAAGTCAACCACTGACATCATATCCCGAAAATTTTGTTTATCTGGTATAATCCAAACCCAAGTTATGAAGGTTCAAAAATACGACGAAGTGCTTCGAGAAAAGGTAGGTAGTGCCCTTGCGCTTCGCTTGGCTCGTCTTGGCGGGGGCACTCCCGTGCCCCCAGATTTCGTGATTTTTAATAATACACATTCCTTATAAATTCATAGGTATTATAAAATTCGAACGACTTTTGAAAATCTGAATTTCGAAATTCGGTATAAAATATTTCGGAATATTTGGGTGTTCCGGACCTTGAGGTCACGGTCAATGCCTACGGTGCACTCCTTACATCACCGACCTTGACCTCAAGATCAGTGACAGGTCATTTTTCTCGGTACACTCCTGGTCAAGGTCAATGATCCCGGCGTTTAATTTCCAAGGTACATTCGCTATGGGTGAAGGTCAATGTCCATATAAAGGATCATCATGATATAGTGTTGTTTGCAGATGACACTTCTCTTTTGTTTAAACTTAAACGTCAGCAGTTGGTTACTGACGATGTAAATAGCGCGACCTCGAAAGTAGTCCACTGGTTCAATGTTAATAATTTGCTTCTAAACGAGAAGAAAACCAAATGCATTAAGTTTACGCTACCCCACGTAAGGCAGGTGAAAACTAATGTGTTGATAAAGGGCGAGGAATTGAATCCTGAAGACAACACAGTATTCTTGGGCATAACTTTGGATGCTAAGCTTCAGTGGGGTCCACATCTATCTTACACAGCAGAACTTAGCTTTTTTGACAATTTATCTATATAAATTGTCAAAAAAGCTAAGTTCTGCAGCATACGCTGTTAGAAAAATTCGTAATTTAACTGATATAGAGACTGCTCGTTTAGTGTACTTTAGCTATTTTCATAGTGTAATGTCGTACGGTATTCTATTGTGGGGAAATGCCGCCGATATTCAGACTATCTTTGTTTTGCAGAAGCGAGCTGTTCGATCAATTTATAAATTAAGTCCGAGACACTCTCTCAGAGACAAATTTAAAGAGATTAATGTAATGACTGTGCCTTCTCAGTACATTTATGAAAATCTTTTATATGCCCATAAAAATATAAAATTGTTTAAAAAATACAGTGATATCCATAATATAATACTAGAAACAAACACAAATATGTTGTACCTACAACCAGGCTCAAGAAAATAGGTGGCTCGTTCAGACTTCAGATGCCAATGTACAGTCACGAGCACCAATATGTCAACACTTGGCAACTTTAAATTGCGATATTTTCACGAAATAACGAATGCAACGTTGAAATACGACACTTTACATATACCTATGGGTTCGAAAATGCTATGTTCCCACTAATATAAATTTTCATTTTAAATTAGAGGAGAAAATCGCCTTTGAATAAAGCCAAGTGTATACATACTTTTGCTCGTGACTGTACACGCTTTTACAATAAACTACCAAGCCTAGTTCAAGATCTAAGCCTTAATAAATTCAAATCTTTCATTAAACGTAAGTTGTGCCAGAAAACCTTTATACCGTTAAAGATTATATTGAGGACAAAAGGCTTGGGATTGAGCTGCTTCCAATTTCTGCATTTTGAATGATTTTTTCTTTTTTATATACACATTGACATTGATGAAATTTTTTTTTTAAACAATGACATTTGCTTACCTACTTTGTAAAGTATTATATTATTTTTTCATTGTGAATGTGAAGACGATGTGGGTCATTTTACATATATATTTTTTTTTATTATTCTCTCTGTTCTGTTAGTTTTTTTTTCATGGTCTGGGAGTTTGTTCAAGATCTAAGCCTTAATAAATTCAAATCTTTCATTAAACGTAAGTTGTGCCAGAAAGCCTTTTATACCGTTAAAGATTATATTGAGGACAAAAAGGCTTGGGATTGAGCTGCTTCCAATTTCTGCATTTTGAATGATTTTTTCTTTTTAATACACATTGACATTGATGAATATTTTTTTTTAAACAATGACATTTGCTTACTTTGTAAAGTATTATATTATTTTTTCATTGTGAATGTGAAGACGATGTGGGTCTTTTTACATACTTATATATATTTTTTTTATTATTCTCTCTGTTCTGTTTTTTTTTTCATGGTCTGGCAGTTTGAGTAATTTATGTGGCCTACCCAAATGTCCTTTCTTTGGTATTGTTCGTCGAATCGTTGAGCTCCTTAAGTCTTGAGTTGAGCTGCACGATTTTTGACAAATGCGTGCACTGACTGGACAGGTCCTCTCAATCTGTGTGGTTCTTTCCTCAAAAGACCACCTCAGACATCGATCTACATGGTCTTCATATAACCTGACCAAGATTATGTCTGGACTTTAAAAGAGACTGTGACCTCTGAGTTTGTTTCGGCCTTTCTTCTCAGAGTAGTCAGATAGGAAACGCCGACTTCATCTAGTTTAAAAAAAAAACATGATTGACGTGTAAAAGTGTTTGTACAAACCTACTTACAAAAATAAAATCATTTCATTTCATTTCATTTGAGTAATTTATGTGGCCTACCCAAATGTCCTTTCTTTGGTATTGTTCGTCGAATCGTTGAGCTCCATAAGTCTTGAGTTGAGCTGTAGGCCTGCGCCTACGGTGGCTGGGAGTCGTCGCGCGGCTTCCGACGCCCGGAGCGTCTCCCGCGGCGGCTGGGGCTGGGGCGGGAGGCTCTCTCCCTGAGCCGTCACGCCACCTCCTTCGCTAGCATGACTGCTTCGCAGAAGGAGGTGACTGCCTCCCACTCCCTCTCGCCCCGGACCATAGCTTGCACCAGGGCCGGACGCGAGAGGTCGCCGCCGCTGCCGATCGCCTCTACGAGGACACGGCGGTGCTCCGCCCAAGCGGGGCAGACCTCCACCGTGTGCTCCACCGTGTTCTCTGGGCGGTCCTGGCAATGGTGACACCCGGGCGTTTCCTCCCGCCTGATGATGTGCAGGAACCTCCCGAAACTTCCGTGTCCAGTGAGGACCTGCGTCAGGCGGTAGGTGAGGGCGCCGTGGCGCCTCTCTAGCCACTCCTCAAAGAGGGGTCTTATCGCCGCTATCGCGGCGTGCCCTGCGCTGGGTTGCGACAGTCAGCCTTTTAGACCTTGCGTAATAAGATGCAAGCAATGCTCGCCTCCGCAGCCTCGGCTTACCGGTCGCCTCCAGCAACCAGCCTCGGCCGCTACGCTTCGCATGGTGCGTGCGCCGTATTACAGCGGGCGGAGGCTGCCCTCCCTGGGCGAGTCCGGCTCTAGAAAACACTCTCGGGGAAAACATAAGTACCATGTGGAGTTGGGGTTGGCTAAATCGGTTCTGTGAAAGTTTTTGTACCTAATCTATCATAATCGGGTTTCACTAAGCTTCACCATAAAAGGAATTACATAGCTACATTTGGCGCAATTTTTCCGTTGAACCGTTGATCGTAGACAAAAATGTCTTATATTTAGGTTTCTGTACGTTAAAAAACTTACGATATGCGAAAAATAAACACCTCTGTAAAAGGATCCCTTAGACATAATTTTTACGACCAACGGATGATGATATTTATTTGATATTTAATGGAAATAGTCTTTCATTATTCAATGTTAGTGTTGTAGTATTTGTAGTACTGACATTCAATAGTGTTCCTGTTTTTAACTGCAAGCACATTATCCGGTGATTTTATACTCCGCATTCTCGTAGTAGTACGCGAATTTTCTTCACAAAAGAGATATTAACGAATTAATGAAGAGTTCCCTTCTATGAAACAAGATACAGTTGTTAGAATGATTAATATTGCTGTGTTAATATCATAACGTTTCATCTAAAACTTAATTACAAATATTCTAACATCGGATCTTGTTATATATATTCTATCCGCTTAGGTGAGAGCGTCCCCGATTCTGCCTCGTGTGCACATCCGCTTTTTGACCCAGTCCTGATCTAGACCCGGAAAAAATTGTGACAGCAAGCACGTTCCACGCCTCAGTATTTTATTTTTCGTAATTTTGTCTATGGGAGTATTGCTTGCGTTCCATGTTCTTTAGTCGAGTTACTAAATAGAGTACATTTGTGCCAAAAACCGTGTGTGCGTAGCATTATTACGAAATTAGTTATCTGTAGTTGAAAATCAAACAAATGACGGCGATGACGTGTGCGTAATAGGATACTCGCATGATATAAATGTTATTGTTTATATAAACTTTGAAACTACAATGGTATGTATTATATGTCATTCGATTCGGTATGAATGGGGCTATTTTTTAGGTAAATAAAAAAATAGGGTCATCGCTTTCGATTTTGAATGAAAATTATTTTAATTTTTAATTTTCGTAATGTAAACAAACATTAAAAATAAATGATTATTTTAATAAATCTAAGTCTCTTAAAGTTACGAAACAAGTTTTATAATCTACCCTGGTCTATCCACTTAAAGAAACAGCCATTAGTTTAACAGCGGTCCATAGAATTTTTTTCTGTACGAGTCGTGTATGAGTGGCGAGGGCGCCCCGCGGCGCGTCGAAAAAAATGTAGGTACACTTGTGATGACGTAACCTTGGGACGCGGGACACCCAACCGGCTATAGAACTTTAGGGAACGTTATAAGTTCAAATAGAATATGTACTCAGAATTTGCAAGCGTCCTTAGCAGCCCCTAGGGCGGTGAGAGAGGTGCGACGGCACCGGGCGCCGCGCGCCGTCATGGATGAGGCGCTGAAATCAACCGAAATGCGACCACAGGTCACTATGAAGCCGATCGTGCACCGTCACGCGCCAGCTAAACTACTTAGTTTAGCTGGCGGTAGACGATCGGCTTTGTAAAACTGGCTCAACTATGCGAGCTAAACCAAACTAACTTTAGTTAATTTTACTCGCATAGTTGAGCCACTTTTTCATACATGTGCGTCCGCCACAAAATATGCCAGCTAAGCAAACTAAAATAGCCCAGCTAAGTCAAACTAACTTAGTTGTGTAGGCCGATCCGAAGCTACGCGAACTAAGCTAAGCTCCTCTCACTCCCTTACGTTACCCCTCTAGCGCCTTTCGCTAGTGTTGTTTTGTAGAGTGTGATCGTGCGCAGGCACCAGGCAGTGAAACACGTATTTGCAGCGTGGAGGTATTTATTGAATACGTCAAGCAATATCCTATATTGTATAATCCGGAGGCAAAAGAGTACTGTGATGCAAATAAAAAAGTAACGTTGTTTTAGTTTATTTTTCGGTGGACGGACAACTTTATTCCCAATTTAGCTTAGCTTAGTTCTTAATTAGTTTAGCTGGCGGTGGACGATCGGCTTAAAGCGCGGACGCGGTCTATTGACCGTTTTGGGCGCACGATCATTGGTCACTCGATTTCAACAAGTGACCTGACAACCAAGGCTGAGCGGAGTCCGCTAAGCCTTGGTTGTAGCAGTGACGTGTCCCGATATGCGTATTTGTGTGCGTGAACCTAGGTAGCGTTAGCAATAAAAAACCTAATGTGGATTTTATTATTTATTAACCGACTTCAAAAAGGAGGAGGTTCTCTATTCGTCGGAACCTTTTTTTTTTGTTTGTTCCCCGATTACTCGGAGACGGCTCGACCGATTTCAAAAATTATTTTTTTGTTTGAAAGGGTATACTTTCCAGGTGGTCCCATTGTCATCAGGTCAGGATCTGATGATGGGATCCTGGAGAAATCGAAGGAACTCTTCAAGTATTATAGGCACACCTATAGCGATTTGGGTATTTTTTGTAGTAACTCGTGCATTTGCTCTCGGAAAGCATCATTTGGTGAAGTGGAACTGATGATGAAGACCACAGATGGCCACCGGAACTACTCAATAATAAGTATTTCCCGGTTTGCGATTCGATTACTTACTTTAATATGGTTGCTAAGCAATTTATGCTCGTCACAATGCGAATGGTGAAATGGAGCTGATGGTGGAATACCAGGAGAACTCCTCAACAATTAAAGTCCCTGCATCGGGAAAAGCAATATTTTGTAAAAGGCGATGAGCAAGTTGGCAGTAGGCTATTGTAACTTAGATACATTATAAACAGGCACACTAAAAAGCGAGAAATAAAAACTTTTTAACAAAAAAAAAACAGACTTCCAAAAAAAACACCACAAAGTGAAAAATAACTTTTATTTCGGAAGTCGGTGGCAAAAAACTAAAATACAGATCCAAAGACACCGACTTCCGAAATAAAAGTTATTTTTCACTTTGTGGTGTTTTTTTTGGAAGTCGGTTTTTTTTTTGTTAAAAAGTTTTTTTTCATTTGAAGAACGAAAATAATTGTTTAAAATATATTATTACAAAGAGAAAAATATATAAGAAAACAATAAAGAAACAAAATAAATACCTACAGAGTCGCTGTTGCTATCGTCGGAATCATCTTTTATTATTTTATTTTGTTGACCTATACTGTCCCACTGCTATAATCCTTCCAGGAACTCTGTTCCCGGGTAACCTCGAACCAGCCCTCGCGGTACTCGTCTAGGTCATCTTGCCATCTCTTTCTGGGCCGGCCTCGGCGCGGCGGCGAGGTCCATCTTCAGACACCCATTGAGTGGATAATTCCACACTCACCCCACTCCCACCACTTCCCAGCAGTAATCCCGCATGCGGCTGAAGTGACCCGCCCAATCCCATTTGAGCCTGGGAGCTTTCTTTCCTACGGGCATACTGGATGTATCGGGCATACATCCAGTATAGTTTTGGAACGCAGCGTGGTGTTCCGAATCCTGTGCTGACTTTTTACACCCAGAATGCTGCGTTCCATTGCTCTTTTGCTATCCAAGGCTGAACTTTTGCGACCGGTGAGCTACCAGAAGGCCAATTCTCGTAATTTAAAACATTCAAAATCTAGTCGCAGTCTCATCTCGGTGACAAACAATTGTTAAAAATGTAGGGAAATTAGAGGTATTTTTGACAAATTGAGACTGTATTCAGACTGGGAACGATCTTAAAATTACAAGAATTGCTGAAGAGATCGTTCCCTACCTACCTACCTTGAGTACCCACCTTGAGTACCTACCTTGAGTACCTACGGTGCTCAGACCTCAAGAGATCGTTCCCTACCTACCTACCTTGAGTACCTACCTTGAGTACCTACGGTGCTCAGACCTCAAGAGATCGTTCCCTACCTACCTACCTTGAGTACCTACCTTGAGTACCTACGGTGCTCAGACCTCAAGAGATCGTTCCCTACCTACCTACCTTGAGTACCTACGGTGCTCAGACCTCAAGAGATCGTTCCCTACCTACCTACCTTGAGTACCTACCTTGAGTACCTACGGTGCTCAGACCTCAAGAGATCGTTCCCTACCTACCTACCTTGAGTACCTACCTTGAGTACCTACGGTGCTCAGACCTCAAGAGATCGTTCCCTACCTACCTACCTTGAGTACCTACCTTGAGTACCTACGGTGCTCAGACCTCAAGAGATCGTTCCCTACCTACCTACCTTGAGTACCTACCTTGAGTACCTACGGTGCTCAGACCTCAAGAGATCGTTCCCTACCTACCTACCTTGAGTACCTACCTTGAGTACCTACGGTGCTCAGACCTCAAGAGATCGTTCCCTACCTACCTACCTTGAGTACCTACCTTGAGTACCTACGGTGCTCAGACCTCAAGAGATCGTTCCCTACCTACCTACCTTGAGTACCTACCTTGAGTACCTACGGTGCTCAGACCTCAAGAGATCGTTCCCTACCTACCTACCTTGAGTACCTACCTTGAGTACCTACGGTGCTCAGACCTCAAGAGATCGTTCCCTACCTACCTACCTTGAGTACCTACGGTGCTCAGACCTCAAGAGATCGTTCCCTACCTACCTACCTTGAGTACCTACCTTGAGTACCTACGGTGCTCAGACCTCAAGAGATCGTTCCCTACCTACCTACCTTGAGTACCTACCTTGAGTACCTACGGTGCTCAGACCTCAAGAGATCGTTCCCTACCTACCTACCTTGAGTACCTACCTTGAGTACCTACGGTGCTCAGACCTCAAGAGATCGTTCCCTACCTACCTACCTTGAGTACCTACCTTGAGTACCTACGGTGCTCAGACCTCAAGAGATCGTTCCCTACCTACCTACCTTGAGTACCTACGGTGCTCAGACCTCAAGAGATCGTTCCCTACCTACCTACCTTGAGTACCTACCTTGAGTACCTACGGTGCTCAGACCTCAAGAGATCGTTCCCTACCTACCTACCTTGAGTACCTACGGTGCTCAGACCTCAAGAGATCGTTCCCTACCTACCTACCTTGAGTACCTACCTTGAGTACCTACGGTGCTCAGACCTCAAGAGATCGTTCCCTACCTACCTACCTTGAGTACCTACCTTGAGTACCTACGGTGCTCAGACCTCAAGAGATCGTTCCCTACCTACCTACCTTGAGTACCTACCTTGAGTACCTACGGTGCTCAGACCTCAAGAGATCGTTCCCTACCTACCTACCTTGAGTACCTACGGTGCTCAGACCTCAAGAGATCGTTCCCTACCTACCTACCTTGAGTACCTACCTTGAGTACCTACGGTGCTCAGACCTCAAGAGATCGTTCCCTACCTACCTACCTTGAGTACCTACCTTGAGTACCTACGGTGCTCAGACCTCAAGAGATCGTTCCCTACCTACCTACCTTGAGTACCTACCTTGAGTACCTACGGTGCTCAGACCTCAAGAGATCGTTCCCTACCTACCTACCTTGAGTACCTACCTTGAGTACCTACGGTGCTCAGACCTCAAGAGATCGTTCCCTACCTACCTACCTTGAGTACCTACGGTGCTCAGACCTCAAGAGATCGTTCCCTACCTACCTACCTTGAGTACCTACGGTGCTCAGACCTCAAGAGATCGTTCCCTACCTACCTACCTTGAGTACCTACGGTGCTCAGACCTCAAGAGATCGTTCCCTACCTACCTACCTTGAGTACCTACGGTGCTCAGACCTCAAGAGATCGTTCCCTACCTACCTACCTTGAGTACCTACCTTGAGTACCTACGGTGCTCAGACCTCAAGAGATCGTTCCCTACCTACCTACCTTGAGTACCTACCTTGAGTACCTACGGTGCTCAGACCTCAAGAGATCGTTCCCTACCTACCTACCTTGAGTACCTACCTTGAGTACCTACGGTGCTCAGACCTCAAGAGATCGTTCCCTACCTACCTACCTTGAGTACCTACGGTGCTCAGACCTCAAGAGATCGTTCCCTACCTACCTACCTTGAGTACCTACGGTGCTCAGACCTCAAGAGATCGTTCCCTACCTACCTACCTTGAGTACCTACCTTGAGTACCTACGGTGCTCAGACCTCAAGAGATCGTTCCCTACCTACCTACCTTGAGTACCTACCTTGAGTACCTACGGTGCTCAGACCTCAAGAGATCGTTCCCTACCTACCTACCTTGAGTACCTACGGTGCTCAGACCTCAAGAGATCGTTCCCTACCTACCTACCTTGAGTACCTACGGTGCTCAGACCTCAAGAGATCGTTCCCTACCTACCTACCTTGAGTACCTACCTTGAGTACCTACGGTGCTCAGACCTCAAGAGATCGTTCCCTACCTACCTACCTTGAGTACCTACGGTGCTCAGACCTCAAGAGATCGTTCCCTACCTACCTACCTTGAGTACCTACGGTGCTCAGACCTCAAGAGATCGTTCCCTACCTACCTACCTTGAGTACCTACCTTGAGTACCTACGGTGCTCAGACCTCAAGAGATCGTTCCCTACCTACCTACCTTGAGTACCTACCTTGAGTACCTACGGTGCTCAGACCTCAAGAGATCGTTCCCTACCTACCTACCTTGAGTACCTACCTTGAGTACCTACGGTGCTCAGACCTCAAGAGATCGTTCCCTACCTACCTACCTTGAGTACCTACCTTGAGTACCTACGGTGCTCAGACCTCAAGAGATCGTTCCCTACCTACCTACCTTGAGTACCTACGGTGCTCAGACCTCAAGAGATCGTTCCCTACCTACCTACCTTGAGTACCTACCTTGAGTACCTACGGTGCTCAGACCTCAAGAGATCGTTCCCTACCTACCTACCTTGAGTACCTACGGTGCTCAGACCTCAAGAGATCGTTCCCTACCTACCTACCTTGAGTACCTACGGTGCTCAGACCTCAAGAGATCGTTCCCTACCTACCTACCTTGAGTACCTACCTTGAGTACCTACGGTGCTCAGACCTCAAGAGATCGTTCCCTACCTACCTACCTTGAGTACCTACGGTGCTCAGACCTCAAGAGATCGTTCCCTACCTACCTACCTTGAGTACCTACGGTGCTCAGACCTCAAGAGATCGTTCCCTACCTACCTACCTTGAGTACCTACCTTGAGTACCTACGGTGCTCAGACCTCAAGAGATCGTTCCCTACCTACCTACCTTGAGTACCTACCTTGAGTACCTACGGTGCTCAGACCTCAAGAGATCGTTCCCTACCTACCTACCTTGAGTACCTACCTTGAGTACCTACGGTGCTCAGACCTCAAGAGATCGTTCCCTACCTACCTACCTTGAGTACCTACCTTGAGTACCTACGGTGCTCAGACCTCAAGAGATCGTTCCCTACCTACCTACCTTGAGTACCTACGGTGCTCAGACCTCAAGAGATCGTTCCCTACCTACCTACCTTGAGTACCTACGGTGCTCAGACCTCAAGAGATCGTTCCCTACCTACCTACCTTGAGTACCTACCTTGAGTACCTACGGTGCTCAGACCTCAAGAGATCGTTCCCTACCTACCTACCTTGAGTACCTACGGTGCTCAGACCTCAAGAGATCGTTCCCTACCTACCTACCTTGAGTACCTACGGTGCTCAGACCTCAAGAGATCGTTCCCTACCTACCTACCTTGAGTACCTACCTTGAGTACCTACGGTGCGCAGACCTCAAGAGATCGTTCCCTACCTACCTACCTTGAGTACCTACCTTGAGTACCTACGGTGCTCAGACCTCAAGAGATCGTTCCCTACCTACCTACCTTGAGTACCTACCTTGAGTACCTACGGTGCTCAGACCTCAAGAGATCGTTCCCTACCTACCTACCTTGAGTACCTACCTTGAGTACCTACGGTGCTCAGACCTCAAGAGATCGTTCCCTACCTACCTACCTTGAGTACCTACCTTGAGTACCTACGGTGCTCAGACCTCAAGAGATCGTTCCCTACCTACCTACCTTGAGTACCTACCTTGAGTACCTACGGTGCTCAGACCTCAAGAGATCGTTCCCTACCTACCTACCTTGAGTACCTACCTTGAGTACCTACGGTGCTCAGACCTCAAGAGATCGTTCCCTACCTACCTACCTTGAGTACCTACGGTGCTCAGACCTCAAGAGATCGTTCCCTACCTACCTACCTTGAGTACCTACCTTGAGTACCTACGGTGCTCAGACCTCAAGAGATCGTTCCCTACCTACCTACCTTGAGTACCTACCTTGAGTACCTACGGTGCTCAGACCTCAAGAGATCGTTCCCTACCTACCTACCTTGAGTACCTACCTTGAGTACCTACGGTGCTCAGACCTCAAGAGATCGTTCCCTACCTACCTACCTTGAGTACCTACGGTGCTCAGACCTCAAGAGATCGTTCCCTACCTACCTACCTTGAGTACCTACGGTGCTCAGACCTCAAGAGATCGTTCCCTACCTACCTACCTTGAGTACCTACGGTGCTCAGACCTCAAGAGATCGTTCCCTACCTACCTACCTTGAGTACCTACGGTGCTCAGACCTCAAGAGATCGTTCCCTACCTACCTACCTTGAGTACCTACCTTGAGTACCTACGGTGCTCAGACCTCAAGAGATCGTTCCCTACCTACCTACCTTGAGTACCTACCTTGAGTACCTACGGTGCTCAGACCTCAAGAGATCGTTCCCTACCTACCTACCTTGAGTACCTACGGTGCTCAGACCTCAAGAGATCGTTCCCTACCTACCTACCTTGAGTACCTACGGTGCTCAGACCTCAAGAGATCGTTCCCTACCTACCTACCTTGAGTACCTACGGTGCTCAGACCTCAAGAGATCGTTCCCTACCTACCTACCTTGAGTACCTACGGTGCTCAGACCTCAAGAAGTCTGAGCACCGTAGGTTAGGTAGATAGTGTGTTGAAAACATAATATAACTAATTTAATAAAGCATATTATGATGTGAATGAATTCTTAAGGGAATCATTTTAAATTGACATTTTTTTTTTATATACTCGTATTATTTTAATTTGAAATGTATTTAATGTAATAATGATTTTGTTAATGTATGGTTGTATGAATATTTTGGACCTACGCTGACATTATTTTTATTTTATTTTTGATAATTTAATATTTGACCAGTTTGTATGTAACTCCTATCTATTTCTATATGAATGAATTATGTAAACAATCAATTTAATTCAATTTATGTCAGCATTGTGAATGTTAATTAATGTTGTACCTGCCTAATAATTATTTGTTTTAGTTGTAAACTTATATTAATATTTGCACACCATGACAATGTGGTGAACATGTTAGCACAACTCCATGTACTTATAACTACTTGCATGCGTTGTATTGTATGTACACACATGTACCTATGAGCAAATAAAATTATCTGAATCTGAATTTGATACGATAGACAAAATCAAGAAGATACCTCTTAAAACTTTCTTTTTACAATAAAACCCATAGTAATATACATACAATAATTATGATTGTTTGTCAGATTACTCTACAAGCAATATACTAAAGCTTTGTCTTTATTTTTTAATCCAGACAATAGATTTTTTGTAAATTGATAATTGCTTCATATTTAGCAAAAAATTACCAGCGTTGTGTCATCGCGCTTCTCTTTCTTTTCTATGCAGTCCGACAAAGCCCGCGCTTTAGGTCATGTAGTCGCCTTAATTCAAAATCTAGGTCCAAATATTTCTAAATATTCTTCTTTAATTTTTTTGACATTTTCACATGGTTTATGTGCATGTTTTTCTGCCAATGATAGAATAGAATGCATTTATTTGTCAGAATATTGTACAAAGTTGTTATGTGCATTTAGCCTGCATTATGTATTACGATCATAATATTCTGCCGTTTCCGGCGTACAAATATGGTTTGTAAAATTATGGGTCATCATTACATTAAAATTAAATTATAGTCATTAGAATTAGAATTACAAATAAATTAATTATATTGAACAATAGTTGTAAAAGAGATTAATTATATAAATCAAAATTAAATAAGGTCAAAGATATAAAATATGATTTATGGGCAAAGTGAATATTGAACGACCAATATTTTTTTTTTTTTTTCATCCATGTGTGCATATCTATGTATCATGTTACATATGTTTAAACAAATAAATGCATCTTTATCTTTATCTTATCTTTAATAATGTTAAATATTTAGGTTAATTTTTCATTAGGTTTACACAGCGGCCGAAAATATCAGCTTGAATAAAATTCTTATCAATCTCTTTTGTAATTGGCAGTTCTGAAAAAAAGAACCCTTAAGCTGGACAGAATTTAGCAGCTACAAAATCTTATAATTTGCTATTCTAATATTTTTCAACGAACAAACGAACTGAATTTCATGTTTTTATATTCTCATCGCGTCGCTGAGGACGCGACGACGCCAGTCCGATGTCACCAGGCAACGGTTGCCAGGGCTGCGCCGAAATGCATCGGCGGCGTGGCGGCCTAGGCCGCCTGCGTGACTGCGTCGGTCCCGTCACAGCTCCCGTCGTTGTCATCCGCATTGTCATCGGTGATCGGTGTCACATAGACGTTTTTGTGTTTTTTTTGTGATTTTATTGTTATTATTTTTATTAGTTTTAATAAGTAAAATTGTTAATTTAGGTATATAAATGCTTAGTGGCAGCAGCGATGTGGTAGTTAACAGTGCTTGTCAACCTTCAACATCGCTGAGCATCCTGGAGAGATGTCCGCTGTGTACCCAGGCACGATTTTTTAAAGGTAAGCGGGGTTTGAATGTGCACATTGGAAAGGTGCACAGACCACCAAATGTGCTCATCTCAGACCCTGTCTTAACAGCTTCACCTACAACTCCAGCTACATCCACTTTTGACCCGTTTTGGAAAACCCTGTCCAAATTAAAAAAACTCTATTCCGGTTTTGAAGCGAGTTCCCCGCGGCGCTAGACCTCTAGTAGCGCAACACCTAGCAGGTTGCGTTCGTCTCGCCGCCCGCGAGAACTCGCTAAGTGCTTGGGAACAACTACTCACCTTCCCCTACAGAATTCTACATGTACAAAAGAATTTGGCAACCAAAAAGACATTAACTGCACAAATTAAAGAAAACTGTAATATTTCGGCTCAGAATTTAGATTCAAAATTGCAGACACAGAGATATACCTCATCAAGAGGTATATCCCATCTGGTAGAATCTAAGTTAGGGGAAGGTGACATTAGCGGAGCAGCCAGGATTCTTTTTAGTAGTGATGTGGTGGCACCGTGTTCTCCAGAAACACTCGCAGCTCTGGAGAGCAAACACCCTGCTGCAGCGGATGGCCTTTCTTTTCCCGACCCTCCTGATCCTGATAACCACTCCCTCACCATTACAGGTCGAGAGTTGGTCACAGCCGTTTGCTCCTTCCGGAACGGCTCCGCTGGCGGCCTCGACGGCCTGAGTCCTCAACACCTTAAGGACCTTATTTGTTCAGGCGCCGGGGCAGCTTGTGAGTTGCTCTTGAAGGAGCTTACGGCTTTGATTAACCTTATGCTCTCCGGTAAGGTGAACGAGGCCGTCATCGACGTTCTGTACGGGGCCAATCTATGCGCCCTGCGTAAGAAGGATGGCGGCATTCGGCCCATTGCCGTGGGCACTACTTACCGCCGTATGGCAGCCAAAATCTGTTGTAAATTTTACGGTGAGGTTGTTTCGGAAAAATTTCAGCTCCTGCAGCTAGGTTACGGCTCCAAAGGGGGCTGTGAGGCTGCCGTACACGCCTTGTCGACCTATCTAAATTCTGGAAAAGGAGAGGTCATCCTGAAGGTTGACATAAAGAATGCCTTCAATTCTGTTAATAGGGACACCTTGCTGGCAGAAACTAGAAAAGAAATACCACAAATTTATAGTTTCATTTGGCAATGTTATAGACACCCTTCTAAATTATTGTATCGGGACAACCTTTTGGAATCTGCTGTTGGCTGTCAACAAGGTGACCCCCTTGGGCCAGTGATTTTTAGTCTAGCCATTCACCCAATTATTCGACAGCTAAATTCCAAATTTAGAGTTTGGTATCTCGATGATGGAACCTTGGGAGGCGATGCAGAAACTGTATTACAAGACCTTCAATTTAAAAAAAAATAACTTTATTCTATTGGCCTTGATCTCAATCTTTCGAAATGTGAACTATATTTAGCGGACAGTACTGACAGACATCTGACACTTCCCAAATTTAACGCAATAGCTCCAGAAATCAAAATTATTGAAAAAAGCTCTCTTCGCCTCCTTGGGTCTCCAATCTTTGACGATTCCTATCCCGTTTTTATTGACGAAAAAATCCAAAATTTCAATGAAGTTTTGGAAAGATTGTTCCAAATTAATATGCATTCGGCCATAACCTTAATCCGCTACTGCTGTTTCGGCCCTAAATTAACATATTTCCTTCGCGCTGCCCATTTATGGAAGCACACTCACCTTTTAGACAAAATGGACCAAATTATCAGGCATACATTAACTTCCATTTTAAATGTGGCCATGGACGACCGAGCTTGGGCACAAGCTACTCTTCCCATTCGTATGGGCCTCGGCGTCCGCAAAATTTCTAGTATTAGTTTACCGGCTTTCATATCTTCGGTCCACGGCACTGATAAATTAATCAGGAAAATCCTAGCTTCCACACTGATTAATTCTGACGTGCCGTGTTTCACCGAGGCTATGGATGCCTGGAGACTCGCTTGCCCAAATACAGATCCACCCGACAATCCATTTTCCCAGAGACGGTGGGATGAGCCGCTCTGCAGAGTAGTACAGAACAATTTACTTGACTCGTCTGCTACTACTGCGGAACGTGCGCGCCTGCTGGCTGTGGGTAGGTGGGAGTCGGGTCTTTGGCTTCATGCACTACCTTCGTCGAACATAGGCACTTTGTTCGACGACACTACTTTTCGCCTCGCTGCTTCCCTACGACTAGGCACTCCTTGCTGTTCTCCCCATCGCTGTCACTGTGGCGAAGATGTCAACAGCCTCGGACACCACGGCCTGTCTTGCAGCCGAAGTGCGGGTCGCTTAGCGCGGCACGCGAACATTAATGACATCATCCGACGAGCTCTTGTCACCGTCGGCGTTCCAGCTGTATTAGAACCCAATGGTTTGGCACGCGACGATGGCAAGAGACCGGACGGTATGTCTTTATTTCCATGGAAGGTGGGTAGGCCTTTAGTGTGGGACGCTACGTGTGTCGATACTCTTGCGCCATCCCATCTTCCTGGCTCGGCATGCTGTGCTGGCGCTGCTGCTGCGGCTGCGGAGAACCTCAAGCGGCGAAAATATAATAACCTCATCGGAAATTATATTTTCGAGCCGTTTGGGGTTGAAACCCTCGGGCCGTGGGGTCCGAGTGCTCATGGTCTTTTTAAAGATATTTCGAAACGGCTGGTTGACACTTCCCGTGACCCAAGGGCTGGCTTTTACCTTGGCCAGAGGCTAAGCATCGCCATACAACGTGGTAATGCCGCCAGTCTCTTGGGTACATTACCAGTCGACAGCGATGCCGATGAGTTTTTCGACGCTATTTTCTAGTTTCTGTATAGTTTTAGTTATGTTAGAATTTAATTTTGTTATTTTTACCTGTCTAAATAAAAATCTGAGTGCTTTTAACTTATTTTTCATTCATAAAATCTTCAGTCGAGTAATAGCACTTGCTTAAAAGAAAGTTAAATAATTTACATTTAAATGTTCTGATAATAGGTTCAAGCTTTCACTTATTAGCTTTTCAGTGCTAAAGAGATTTTGTTGTATATTCCTTGATGCAATATTAATACCTGTTGCACAAATTTTGTTGTGTTACTGCGCTGCGCGCTGCGAAATATTTCTTATAAATGATTCAAATCGCAGTTAGGCTCTGCATGTGATGCGATAAATTCATATTCGTTCTTAAAAAATGATGAATGATAGCTATCAGCTTCGACCCTGTAACAATTCTAATTTTTAATTGTTAATAAAATAACATAGAAAGAAAATGCCAAAAGCCTAGAATTCTAAAAAAGTAATAAAAAAAACAACAATTTTAAATGTCTGTTGATGTAGGTATGTCATCTTATCTCACTATAAAAGATTTCGCTTATTTTGTATGTTGTCGGTACTCGGTGAAAAACTCTGACGTGAAAACAATAAGCACTTTAAAAGAGTAACGCTGGAGTTTCTTGCCCATTCTTCTCCATACGAAAACTACCTTTTGGAATGGGCGACTAGAATCAATTCTATTTTATTGTAATTTTTGACGTTCAAAAGTGCCTTTTATGTGCCTATTTGAAATAAATGCTTTGACACTAGTGACCCGGACCGCGTCGCGGTCACGACGCGACGGAGCGCTCCTGAGCTTACGCACACTAAAACAATGTGCATGTGGATGAACCACTACAAACATAGTGAAACGGACCTCGTGAAATAGAAAACCTATACGTGATCATTGTTATACACTTTATATGAAAATAATTCCCGAAAGGTCCATATTGGAAAAAGCTGGTGCTGATTTACAAATCAGTTTGAAAGATAGGGATTAATGTGACGCGTCTGGTTGTGAATTGCTTGAGGAACTTATAATATATTCCAAATGTGTGGACAGCACCGTATCTTGCTGACTATACCTGTAACTTGCTAAAGTGGAACGAAGTTTCAGTAAATTCAAACTTATTTACGTTCCACTGTGTGTCAGGAAAGACTGTCGGACCTTGGCATCTTGTCCATAGAAAAAATTAAATCACCATTCTGTGGAACACCTTCTATTCTGAGGTCCCCCGACTTCCATAAGATTTTTTTAAATTTATTTTTTTATTTCATGCTTTTTCTAGGGATTCCTTAATTTTATTTTTGTCGGGGGTTTTTTAAATTAATTTAATTTTTTATTTCATGCTTTTTGTACCTAGGGACTCCTTCATTTTTGTATTTAATTTCTTTTATTTTCTTCCGTTTTAAGATTCTGGTAATTTGGTGTTTAATCAGGTTTTTATCCGTCAAAAAATATTGATTACTTACTTAATTTATAGTTGAAGAATAATTTTTAAGACTAAACAGATTTTTTTGTTTTATTAGGTATATTTTTCAAGTTTTTAGTTTTCATTTTGTTAGGTAGTTAATATTCCTCATTCCCTTTCAATATAGTGTACATATTCTACTTGTCAAGCTTTGCATTTGATATCTACCTATATTGAAGGAGTCGTGAAAAAAAAATGTAATTCGCCATTTTGTGGTGGCGGCCATCTTGGTTTTGAACTTTTTAATAGTGTATAGTATTCTACTAGTCAAGCCCTTTCATTTGATACCCATCTTGAGGGAGTTGAGAAAAAAAATGTAATTCGCCACTTTGTTGTGGCGGCCATCTTGGATTTGAAATTTGTTATACTGTATAGTATTCTACTATTGAAGCCCTTTCATTTGATACCCATATTGAGGGAATTGTGAAAAAATATGTTATCCGCCATTTTGTAGCGGCGGCCATCTTGGACCGATTTTCATCAAACATAGCTAAGAACACTCCCGACTAATACACCTTTCAAACAAAAAAAACTAAATCAAAATCGGTTCATCCGTTCGGGAGCTACGATGCCACAGACAGACACACACACACACAGACACGCCAAACTTATAACACCCCGTCGTTTTTGCGTCGGGGGTTAAAAATACAATCATCCAAAAGCTAAATTATTCTGAATTCATTCAGAAATTTGCTAGAGATAAATATAAGTTATCAAACTAAATTACCTACCTACTGATTGTTATTATTTCTCATCTTTACTACTTGTTACTTGCTTGCTCTCTTGCCCTGCTGAGGGGCAAGAGAGCAAGCACAGTAGCATTGTCAAACGCGACAGAGCTCACTCTGTGTGCACTACGCACACGGAATCGGCAACATTTTTTTTAACGCAAGCAGGATGCAGGACTGCTGCTATCACGTCACGCTCACCACTTACATATTACTGTTACATATTTTAACGCAAGCAGGATGCAGGACTACTGCTATCACGTCACGCTCACCACCTACATATTATTGTTACATATTTTAACGCAAGCAGGATTACTGCTATCACGTCACGCTCACCACCTACATATTATTGTTACATATTTTAACGCAAGCAGGATGCAGGACTACTGCTATCACGTCCCGCTCACCACCTACATATTATTGTTAAATATTTTAACGCAAGCAGGATGCAGGACTACTGCTATCACGTCACGCTCACCACCTACATATTATTGTTACATATTTTAACGCAAGCAGGATGCAGGACTACTGCTATCACGTCACGCTCACCACCTACATATTTGTTATTACATAATTTTAAAAGTATCTTCTATGTACAATCCTATAATTTGTTTAGTCATACTTACGAATATAATAGACAAACTAAAGTTTCTGGCGTTATATTCCAGGCTGATAAAGATCGCAGTAAGTCCACGCCACGGATATACGCGGACGAAGTCGCAGGCACAGCTAGTCTATGTAATATCCGATTAATCCGTGTAAGCAACTGCATATGCTATATAATAGGAACATGGTACAAAGAGGGGCGCCAGTTTAAGATTTTGCACCACCTAATAACATTCTAGGGCCGCGCCGGCCGCCGCGCTCTTCTAACCTCTCGTTTACACCCATATAGGTAGGCAAGTATTTATAGGGTGCGATACTTGTTTTCGACAAGTCTTGATAATTATACACTTGTCGAAAATAATAGATATTATGTCGAGCATAAAACATGAAGCATAGGTACCTACATGTCATGTATTAACATTGTTTCAGACATGTGTTGTATTGTAACCATTTTGATTACCTACCTTTCTGGCAAGTTTTCAACTACTTTTGTGTACAACTAGCATTTACGATTATCCACCTTAGATTATACCATACTTTAATTGCATGGTAATGTGCTACCGAATCTACCGATGTCTTTATTTAGTTATGTACTATTATGACGATTCATTCACTCAGAAAAACATAAAAACAGTGTTTTGCATTGGAGTGAGTACCTAGCTATTGCATAGAACAACCGACAGCTCATTCGTAACGCCGTTCGATGTGAGCGCGATTAGCTGCGATTACGTGGGGAAGCGGACGCGGCGTGGCGGGTCGCCCGCGGCGAGCTGCCTCGATCGCATGCGGCCGTGCAAGTTCGCGCGATATCGCACGTCAATGTAAAATACTGCAGAAGGACCACGGAGGCTCGCCCTCCTATTGCCATTTATGTTAAGGGGTTTGGTTTCCGCACTTAGTCCTTCAGTGGACCATTGTGCGTGGGCCATGGCGGCCGTCGGTGGTTATTCCAACCAGCCCACCTCCCTCCAGAAGTTGATCAACTCTCCTGGTCTGTTGAGAACATCTGTGAACGATCTGGGTGTCCCGAGGGTTTCTGACCTTATCTGGGTGACGCCTGTGCACTCAAAGAGCACATGCGCAATGGTTTCATCAGCCTCCATGCATGCTCTGCACAGAGGACTGTCCGTTATGCCTAGTGTGTAAAAGTGTTTATTTAATGAGCAGTGTCCCGTGATGGTCCCCGTCACCAGGCGCAAGCCTTTCCTGTCCAGTCGTAGTAGGCGCCTGGTTAGCCTGCCATTCAATGACGGCATGGCTTCTTTGGACTGCCTGCAGCCTGGTGACGACGTCCACCAGCTTTCTGCTTGTGTATGGGTGTGCTCCTGTAGCCACCTGCGTAGTTGGTTGAAGGGGATGGGCACGATAGGTTCCGGTCCACAGACTGACATGCTGGAAGCCCGTCTGGCCAGCTCGTCAGCTGCGTCGTTGCCTAGCGATCCACTGTGTCCTTTTATCCATTGTAGTGTCACTGTATTGCAGTTCGATACTGTTACCCTCTCGAGCGCATTGTGACATTCTAGTATTAGATTCGATGTAATGCATTTTTTGTCTAAGGATTGCAGGACTGAGGCGCTATCAGAGAGTATGCGAACATGGGTGTTCGTGACTCTCCTGGCCGCGATAGCGTAGGCCGCTTGCATTATGCCCACACACTCAGCCTGGTAAACCGTGTTGAGCATTCCCAGCGGTTTGGATATTTTTATGTTAAGGCCATGTGAGAAGACTCCGACTCCAGTTCCGCAGTCGGTCTTTGAGCCATCGGTGTAGATTCTCAGTTCTTTCGGGCCTGAGTGGTCGCATCGCTCCTCTTCAAGCACTATGTTGTAATGCTTTTGAAAGCAGTATTGTTTCGGGGCTTTGTTGCAGGGATGCCATCATTGGCTGCCGTTTGATCGCATCTTCTTTTAACCGTATGTGTTTGACCCTAGAGTCTTTGCACAGGGTCCCTGATGTAGAGAGCCTGAAGGCAGCCAGGGTCGCCTCTTCTCTCACTATGAGGTGTAGAGGCGGCAATCCAAGCATAGCCTGTAGGGCAGCAGTGGGTGTGGTTCTCATACAGCCAGTGATTGCCACACACGCGAACCGCTGCAGCTTTTCTAGGTCTTTTTGGGCTGTGCTCAGGTCTGTTCTGGGCCACCAGACTAGTGAGCCGGATGTAATGATTGGTCGGATGACTGTGGTGTATAGCCAGTGAGTGACCCTGGGGCTGATCCCCTAATTCTTGCCAAGCATTCACTTGCATTGCCACAGGGATATGCTGGCTTTCGTGGTAATACTGATGCTGTTGAAAGTGGTTTTGTCAAAGGCGCTCTCGATGTCTATGAAGGCTGCCAGTGCTGAGCATTTGTGATCTACTGCGCATTCAATTTTGGATACCACGCTGTGTAGCGCAGATTCTGTCCATGTCAGATCCTATTGCCATTATAGCATTTTTATTTCACAGACATGCTAAGAATGTGTGTGAAAGCGCAGGAGCTTACGTGACCGTCCGCAACCCGGGCGTAGTCGGAAGTGTGTGTGAATTTGTGAGTTATGTACTGACGCCACTCGTCTTCACGCACACATTTCAGCAGTGTGTTTGTACACTTGGTTACCACAAGTTAAGCGCCTCATTTCATGAGATAAAAATACTTTAACAGAGCACAAACTAAGGCCTTGGTCTCGAAGTCAGCGATTGTGGGGCGGCAGCGCGGCAATTTTTTTCAGAATCAGAATATTCATTTGTGAAACATAGGTATTTACATAAAGGTCTTAAATTATATTTTTAACCGAATTCAAAATAGGAGGAGGTTTCTCAATTCGACCGTATATGTATATTTTTACAAAAATATTAGACACATTATTAATGTTGAATTTATAATTATATGTGAAGAACGATGTAAAAAAAAACGTAGGTACGCGTTAAAAGCGTCCAGAGTACAGCAAATAGTAAGAAAACAACAATCCAAAAATAAAATAATTAAAAATAAGCCGAGGCAGCTAAGTTGATGTTGCATGATGCATCAGGGATGTTCGCGATTGCACGCACTGATTGTTTCCACGCTTCTATGCGCAAGCGGTGTGCGTCCCTGGTACGCCGGGTGCGGGCCAGCCCCAATACCATCCTGGCAATGATTGCCGACAGGCTGGACTGTCCTTATATCCGGCATGGTTGTGACAGGCATGTTGCTGTTCCAATGCCGGTCAGAAAATTATAAATAATCTATCTGTTAATTTAGTTTTTTTTATTTATTTTGTTCTTGCAATGTTTTTTTATTTAATTTAATTTTTAATTTTTGTTATTATCTAATTTAATTTAATTGTTGTTATATATCTAATTTAATTTAATTATTCTATTTTCTATTAATTTAATTTATTTATTTGTTTTTAAGTGTAATTATTGCTTCTGACATTGTATGCCTAAAATTGTATTGTAATTGAGTCTATGTTACTTGATCAATAATAAATAATAATAATAAGTGGTGACCAGCCCCAACTGACGGCGCCCGTTCACGAACAAGATGCATAGATCAGCACCATTCAGCTCAACCATTTTGAAGGGAGCTAAATGATTCAACACACACGCCACCGTCAGCGAGACATTTGTGTGAGCATGACATACTAGCAGCCGCCAGGGCACATTCAAGTCAATGAAAGACATATTACCCAGTAAATAGAACATAGGGTACAATAAATACACAGAACTCACATCTGAGCTATGCAATTTTACAATACAAAGGAAATTGAGTTTATACAATGCAAAGATAGTCTTACAATCTTCAGCAGCTCCAACAGTATTTTCAAGTGTTAGTCAATTAGTTGTGGTTGTGGAGCAGGACCAGCATTTAGTCAGCAACTAGTGCGTCATACAACACCTTGAGCGTGGAGGCTCTACCACTCTATCTATGTCCTCCTGCAGGCGTTCACAATCCGACTTATCTTTAACCTCGAGCAGCAATAAACATAAGACATTGTCTGCAGACCTCCAGTAAGTCATATAGCATTATGATAAATTCGAGAGGCCCCAAATTGCTGCCCTGGCTTACTCCAGACCTTGTGTAGTAAAGTTCAGACTCACACCCATTGTAGTCTACATACTGTTGTCTATCTTTCATGTAGCTCACGAAGAACCGCAACAGGTGTGGTGTATAGCCGATATCTGCAAGTTTTCTTAATAGGACATCATTATTGACTGTGTCAAATGCTTTTTTTAAATCAAAGTATGCCGCGTCAACCTGCACCCCAGCATCGACTGACGGTTCTCCCTTCGCCATGAAGTTGAGTAGATTAGTAGCAGTGCTACGCCCCGGCCTGAATCCATGCTGAGCATCCAACAGCTGTGTGCTCAGGTGAGCCTACACACAGCGCTGGATGGCGGACATAACATAACAACATAACATAAGAAGAAATTAATGAGTCTGCGAACGATACGTCTCTTCTTCACTTTCTTCCCTACACAAGAAACATGATAACTTTAATTTTGTTCTCCACACCGCATGTAAGTGGGTCTTCTGCCCTGCCTGCGTGTTGCATCGCTGAGTACGCGCCTCCGCGCGGGTGGTGCTCGGCGCCGCGCCGCCGTCGTGTTTTCGCTCCTGCCGTGGAGTACCGCTCGCGTATTCACTTCCTGCCGTGGAGTAGTTTTTAACACACTTCCGCAGCAATACGAAACCTATTTACTGTTAATGTACGTGTTTTCATTCCGAAGTGGGGTACCGGGTTATTCTGTTATCGCAGGTGTAGGCAGGGAACGTTACATTCCATTAGATTTGGGGAACAAGTTTAATAAGGCGAAATATTTCCAAGCTTTGCAAGCTCGTATTTAAAGATTGTCGTAGCGTTCATAACGAGGCATAATATGGGCCTTTTGTGATGTCGGAAAGTTATTTTCTTTACAAAATAAACTTTTTACTAAACCTAGAAAAAAAAAGTCTTTTCATAAAACCTAGCTTTGTTTTTGCGTAAAGTAACTACAGTAGCTTTTATTACTTTCTCTCTCTAGTTTGGTTGCAACAACTTCTATTAATATTTATTTATGTATATTTAGAGCTTACTAACACTCATCCTGTCCACATTCTTACCTCGTTATAGCGTAGTTGGTGACACAGTTAAGCCGGCACGAATATCCTGGCCACAGAATGGGCTAGAGCTATCTTTCTGTAAACATAGCCGTCGGCTATAACTAACGTTGGCTCCATAATTCTTGGAATGCATTCCGAGCTGAATGATTTAGATGTTGCTCTGTTTGGTTTTTGTTTGGTATTTCCGCTTTGGGGACACGCGTGTACTGCAGCTTCCGGTCAAGCATTCTTATACTAGTAGTCATTCGCTGCACAGAGTACAACAGACAATCTGTAGACCTACTATGCATATTTTTGAAGGAGATCGAAATTTTTCTAAATAGGTAAGAACAGTCACAGACAAATGATTGCTAACAGTATTTCTTCAGAATCTTTTTACGATCACAAGGAGATCAATGAATGCCGTCAAACGAAGTATGTTGGAATCCTCTTACCGCCCAACTGCGCTACCTATTGAACTCGGTAGGTGTCCTCGCACGGTCACATATCACCGTGGCGCGGTGTGTCCCGCCTCGGTGATCAATGATCATTCTAATTGCTTGCCACAAGGTAACTTCGTTTAGTACTTTATATGCTAAATTTTGCTCTTTGTATAAAGCCAAAGAATGTAGTCAATTTATTGATAAAAAGAACGAAGGTAAACTGTAATGTTTGTGTCTGGTAAATATGAGTACTGACTTAAATCTCGTATTACGTTATAATATAGCTAATAAAAAAAATCGGCCAACTGCGGGTCGGACTCCCACATACAAAGGTACCACAAGGCAAAAACCGCCGAAAAAATCACGTTTGTTGTAAGGGAGCCCCCTTAAATATTTATTTTATTCTGTTTTTTTTAGTATTTGTTGTTATAGCGGCAACAGAAATACATCATCTGTGAAAATTTCAACTGTCTAGCTATCACGGTTTATAAGATACAGCCTGTTGACAGACAGACGGACAGTGGAGTCTTAGTAATAGGGTCCCGTTTTTACCCTTTGGGTACGGAACCCTAAAAATCGACCTAACATAAAGTGCAAAAACTACTTATAAAAAAATCAGACATTGAATTCCTTTATAGACTTATTCCATTATCACACTATCCTGCAGTTCGACCTCCTTTGATCACTCGACAGCGTCACCCACACGTCCTGACGATAGGGCACTTCCCGTTGACCTGGAATCATGAAATTTGCCAAGAAGTAAGATCTCACAGCACAAGTAAAGGAATAAGTTCAAAAAATTGTTAATTTGTACAGACGCCAGCACATCAAGCTACTACAATCTGTCAAATTTCTTTAATAGATTTTTATATCTTATATTTTTGATTGGGAAAATTTGACAGTTTCGGGTAGCTTTGATGTGCTGGCGTCTGTACTTTGGTCACATTTTTTTTTTGCAATAATAAACTTATCTATATTTGCAGTTAGAGAATTGACCGTGACGTGGGTGGCATGACGTATTCCATGTATGGTGAACATGTTTTTCAAGCACAATGTTAAGTTTGTTTTTGGGATAAATACATCCCAACTACCTACTGAACCCTTCACTTTTCCAGTTTTTTTAATCTTCAGTCAATATTTGTACATCAACTTCTGTATAAGTGCCCCATTCGACGTGTTCGCTATATCCGTTTCCGGATCTCTCGGTGGGTGGCATCGGTGCCGGATCCGCTCCGCGTTGCCGTCGCCCCGAGCCGGGGTGTCGCGACGGGTTACTACAAGCAATTTACATCATAACAGCAACCATCTCACGGATAATTACCAGATAACCGGCCTGACGGAACTACCAGCCATTTGTCAACTGATTTATAAGATATTTTTAATTGTTTTAGGAAAATAGAGCCACTTTTCTTTTTAAATGGATACAATAAGAGGTTTCACAGTTTAAACTCTGAATCAGTAGTTTTAAATTAACTTTATTAACTGCTTAGACCTAAAAACGTAAAGAATTTTCTTGAAAATTAATAAAGGATTATTTCATCGTACCTAAGTAATAAGTATATTGCCAAACTGTAATGAAATCCAAGTAATTTGGTAGTTCTGAGAGGATCAGCTCCCAATAAACTGTTTTAGCGGATAATCGTATAATCTCTATTAATAATAATCCCTTAACAACGCTGGGGCGACAACCGGATTAAAGCACTTCGATCACGAAAGGATCACGGCTTTGAGGTAAAATAATGATTTACGCAACTTTACTACAATACAGGGATTTTACTGCGTCATAGGGATTTGTATCTATGAGCAATAACATTTTAAGATTATGTTCACACCACTTGCTCGCCGACGTCAAATTATATGTCATGCAAACCTAACCTAAAGCAAGTCATTTAGGTTTAGTCCCCATCTCGGCACCCATGAATATATTTATCATGTTTAAGAAACATTCCCATCTCGGCACACTGTCATTAATCATTGTTAGGTACACGGTCATCAAAAAATGGATACACAGTATCAGTATAGTGAGTAAATCAACTTGATATTAAGTCAAAATAAATATTTATCAAAAGTTACTGTTTATAAAATAAGTTTAATTTAGTACAAACAGACCTTTGAAAGACCCTAATTAGCAGTAACTGCAAATCTCAAAGCATGAGCATGGCGTTTTTAAATGAATGTTTTTAGTTCCTAATACATATTGTCATATTGTAAAATAAATAAGTAAATATTGTTTTAAAAATCCTTTAGTACCTATTAAATGAGCAAAAATATTAATAGTTATATAGGTACATACATATTGTGGTTTGCATTTAAAATTACCAAATTAAATTTTTCAAGTTTAATATCCCTATTTCCAAGAAAAAAGAGAAATACGTAAAGTCCCATGACAACATCAACCAAATTGTAGCAAATTATGAGAATGGTTCGATAAATTAAAAAGCTGCATTAAACAAATAAAGGCATTAAGGCAAGGCCGCCTTTATAATACAGTTTTTTTTTTTTACTTGTGCATATAGTTTTAATAAATAAATAACAAATGTCTGCAATATTTGCCATAAGTATTTGTTTCCTGGACGACGACAAACTGTGTTTTTTTTTTGTAATGTCTATAATTATTACTATTATTGTAAGAGAATTATGTGCAATGTTGATTTATGTGATATAGAAGATTAAACAATATTGGTGCCGATTCTGTTGTTCACAAAGTTCAGTGCATCTTTTTCTTTCTATTTCAGAAGATAAATTTTAGTATAGACCTATCAAATTAATCTCAATAAAACATATCTTTTACTTTGTCCACTATACACTAGTATTTTAAATTATTTTTGTTTTAAGTACAAATGGTAATTTTTGAAAAATATTAATTTTGATTTAATAAATAATCAAGTTGATTTACTTACTATACTGACACTCTGTTTCCATTTTTTTTTATGTGTACCTAACAATGGTTTAGGAGAGGGTGCCAAGATGGGAATATTTCGTAGGCATGATAAATAAATTCATGGGTACCGAGACGGGACTAAACTGTCATTTAAGTCCTAGGCTCTAGCCGGGCATTAATATTGTACTGAATTTAATTATGACCCGCTGGTCATTAATTTGATTTGAATTTGGAACCACAATTGAGAAAATCGTATGGAAACATTAACAAAAAAAAAACATTTTATCACATCTATTCAAAAATAGCTAGTGTATTCTTCGTAAACAGGGACTAAAATATCTCTTTAATCCCTAGGGAATAAAAATGATTTGAATTTGGAATGTGGATATTGTTAGTAAAAGTTCCAATCACCAAAAAAATCAATCAATCAAACATTTCATGAACAAGTAACAGGCTGCATGATAAAGTAAAACGCGCGCGAGTCAAATAAAAAAAAAAGTTTGTGAAATAATAAAAAACGCGCGAAAAGCAGTCTGCCTTCGTTCGTAATTGTTTACTCAAAATTGTTTGTAAATAAATATACGTACTATTCTTATTCATAATTTGCACTTACTTATTTTTTCATAGAGGGTGATAAAAAGTAGAGAGTCCACCTCGGGAGCAACACTATTTTAAGCTCGTGTGACGTACTTTGAAAAACACTCACCTTCAAAATACTTGTTTGCTTCCTTGGCAAACAATCTACATTTTTTCTATTAATGTACAGGGGGCAATTGCGTAACTATTACATTATCAATTATAACGAAATACATAACGAAATATATAACGAAATACATAAAGCCAGGTGGACAAAAGTCATTATCAAATTGCCGGAAATAGGTACTTTCTACATGTAAACAACACCCCTAAACCCTTGATTCCAAGAATTGTTTTGTGGAAAGTTTTAATGATGAATTTAACTTCTGAAGGTATGTATAATATTTTTTTCTAATTAGAATCTTTTAACGTGTCATAAAAATTCATAAAGTAATATGAATACACAAAAAAATAACAATGTTTTTCTTTGTTTTCGAACTTATCAGGCTTGGAAAAGCCATGTATCCTCTTGTATCCCCTCTGAATTATTGTGTGTTGTAGCTGCATGGCTATAGATGATCGTGACATATATTTTATGTAGCACACTTGAGTACAACATTTTTTTTTTCTTTTTTTTGCTGAAAAGCTTTACTCTATTAGTAAAATAGAGTTTTGCGAAGAGTGGCTTAAGCGCGAAAAAGACGAAAGAAATGGTCTTCTATTTGAGTTTATTTTATCTAAAGATTCCTCTGACATCACTGAAGAATGTCAAATGGGTGTCTTCAGGAAAGTCAAAACAGCGTTTCCTTAATAAAAATAAGTTGTGGCTGGAAGGCGAGAAGATAGAATTCTGCAAGCTATCGACTCAACCGCAACCTTCTACCTCATCCGCTGACCTTTCTCGACCCGGAAGACCAAAAAGTCTTCGAAGATTCGTCTTTTAAATCTAAGAAACGTAGAGTTGAAGATCTAGTTCAATCGCGGAGTGTTGGGAAATTAATGACTGCTGCAGAGGTAGCTACACGGTCAACTGGACATAAAAACGTTGCCAGAATTATAAAGGACATTGCCGAAAATCCAGCTTCTGCAAGTGCATGCATTAGCCATCGACAAGCAAGTGCTGTTCAAAGTGATAGACCGCTAAGTAGTGACGAGGCATTAGCGTATTATATTGTTTCAAAACCATGAAAATATATTTTTGTCCACCTGGCTTGTTCTACACCGGACACTGTGAGTCGGTAAAAAATATTTTCTTTCGCTGGTCACAGTTCTAATTTAACCAAATCTAACCTCGGGGTGCCCTTCGCTCGCTCTTGTATCCTAGGTCGCCTATCGACCGACCGCAACCATGCAACCGATGTCACCCGAAGGGGGGAACTGAGGTTTGGCCTAGGCAAATCTAGTTCATCCTAAAATCGGGTTTGGCCGGTAACATATTTAAGAAGAAAACACAAAAAAAAAAAAAAGTAATATGCCCTAATACAAAAATATTAATAACAAAGAAGACGTTTTTAAATTACATTAAACTATACATAAAGATTTTGAATTTATACACATAACTGAATATTATACTAATTGAATCAGAATCCTAATTTTAGCAGGTTATTCGGAAAATTGAAAATCGGAATGTCGTTTTTCGGACCGAGAACCCATCGAGCATTTGATTCTTCGAACATAATTAAGAAAGTCGGAAAAAATATGACTTTCGGTAAAATAGATTTCGTGATTTTTAAGAATAGACATTATTTATAGGTATTATGAAATTCGGACTTCTCAAAATCGGAACTTCGAAATTCGGAATATAATGTTTCGGAATATTTGGGTGTTCCCCTACTATTACATCATTCAACAAACTCTTTAGCCTGAAGAAGAGCAAAAGCACTGCAGTCTTAATTTGAATTAAAAAACTGTGTGATTTCCTCTTCTTTTTTATTTATGATTTTCTTCATAAATTTTACGGTTTTGGAACTAGAATCTACATACCAAAATAAATGATCCAACATGACTCAGTTTATTAACTAGTTTACATTTGCTCGCTCTCTATTCAAACAAACCTATCCAGTCGGCTTTGTTCGACGTTCACTATTTATATCCATTTCCATGTAAATTAATATTGTGTTCCAATCCATAACATGGGAGTATTAATGAAAGCACTAACTCAATGGTTTGTAACGTGTTCGAAAAATATTAATTTGTACCAACACGTTGTATTCACGCCGATATAAAGGTGCTCTAGTTATTAGTAGTTATTTTAAATCGGGCCATAATAGTTATTGCTACGATAGTAGTACGTTATTGATATGATAGTGGAAGTCTGCGCGACTAACCTACTGCTTAAGCTGACTAAGAAGCGTGTACAAAAACGTTTTCTGGGGCACTTGGCCTATGCTAGCGGTTTGTCGAAGAAAATACGCTCGTATAGTGATAGGCTCAAACATTTTAATATGGTTTCTCTTGACAAACGTCGACGACTGAATGACGCGATGTTTGTGTGTAAAGTTATGGCCCATAAAATTGACTGTCCGCAAATTTTAAATAATTTTAGCTTTCGTGCCCCCTCCAGGATTCCTTGCAGTCCTATAACACCACTCTACCCTCCGCAGAGAAGAACTGTTCTGGGTGCTAACTCTCCCTACGCGAGGTTTTGCAGGGTTGTGAATGATTGCAGCGATCGAATCGATCTGCATTTTGACAGCTTGGCAAATTAAAATCCAGTTTTTACAAGTATCTCCCCGAAAATTGAGTTTCTCAGCCCTGCATTATCTCGCTGGGTGAGTGAATTTAGGCTACGTATAATTTACTTTTTGTAGTACCTAGTTTTGTCTGGCTTAGTCTGTTTTGTTTTTTTTTAGTTGTTCTTTTATATTTGTTTGTTCTAACTTAGTTTACTTAACTAAATTTAATTAGTTATAATCAGTGCAATTTACACATGCAAACATACACACAACACATACACAACACACACACATACCTACACATTCACATTGTCTTTTATTTCTATTTTTTTGTTAATTACGACAACTATTTGTGTGCATGCAGAGTTTACCTATAAGTGATTGTTACACTTTACTCCGATTTGTTGCTTTTGTTTAAATTGCTTAAAATAGTGTATACAATTGTTGGTGAACCAAATAAAATAAATAAAAAATAAAGTCTGTATTTGCTTTAGGCTCTATGTGAATAGAATCAATGTTAGCCAATATTTGAGTTTATTTATTGAAGGATGGGTGGATGAGTTGCCGAGCATTCAAATGCAAGTTAGAATATACTACTTAAACCAATTTAGTTTTTTTGAAGTTAGGCATGTATTAATATGTATTAATGATAAGGAATGAAACAGCAATAAAGGCTATTTTTATTATTGAAGGATGAGTAAATGAGTTTCTTATTGTAATATCTTTCAGACTGTTCGTACAGGATCCATCTTCAACAGTCGACTGTTACACACTGTTGATAAATGGTAACTACGGCATTCCTATTTTTATTTGCTAGTTACCTCCCATTCCCGTTTGGATTATTTAACATCTGTCGAAAGAAAAGTAGTCTTTTGAAAGTCATAAACCAGACTAAATATGTCACACATGACAATCGTAAATGAAGTTATTTTTAGTCATGTTCTTGACACTGGTAAATCTAATCTTATTTATATTTCTCGACGGCTTTACCCTGATTTGAGTGACAGCTGGCTTCTTCAACATAATCAGTTCATTGTACACAACACAACAAGTATGTACAACATTGTACAACTACGCCCTTCACGTTATGACACGATGATTAAAAATAGTTTCAAACAAACAGGGGCCTGTACACTTATTATGAAGACTCCTCGTGAGGCATTGTGAGCTGCAGCGCCTCATCATAAAGTTGAATATCGTTTGGGATGTTTTAGGAAACGATAGCAATTTAAACAGTGATATCACGCACGTCGAATAGTGCAGTTTAATGAACAATCTTCGTCGTAATACAGTCTCGTTCATGTTTCTTCAAGGAGCTGCAAATTTCATTATAATGTTCATAATATTCTGTTCGGAGAATTATTATTTTTTTTACTTTGCAGTAAGAGCTTTGTTCAGATGATGTTGTTGCCTCCTGTGTTGTTTGGTTTGGCCTTATTATCAACAATTTCGTTCTCCACTGAGTATACTAATATCTCTATTCTATAGTGTTGTCTTATGTTGGCAGTTCAAGGCCTGTTTATTTTCTAACCTAATTTTTGTAATGGGTTTCTACTGAACAATAAAAGCAAATATTTAATAATAATAGTGAACTACGTGTTGGTTTGCATTTTACCAAATTCATTTCACATTAATTCTTTAGGTACTATTGGTGTGTGATTTTGTAAAAAATAAGATATTTCGGTGTTGCTCATATCATTAAATTGTCTTTCTGGTGCTTTAAATAAATGCGGGTTCTCGTGTGAAGATTAACCAGCAGAAAATATATCTCACTGCACATTACATTAACCATTAATATTTACTGCTCTCGATTTAAACATACCTACTGATTCAAAAATAGCAATCCTCGCAACTTTATAAAGAGATTCATCATACTTAGAATAATATTCTTTTAATTTCCACCCCTAATTGAACGCGGAAGTAATTGTATACAGTGTCTACGTACGTACGCAGACGCATACAGTAAATTTAACAATTTAATTTACCTATCGCCGGCGGGATCCCATTTCCATGAAATTAAGGTTCAGTGAACTGCAATAATTCGCCCTCACTCCGACCTCACCGTAGTAGTTAGTTCAGCGAATAGTTTTCATAGCATTAGTTTTTATAATCTCATTGTAGACTTATTAAGTTGATACGTCACCAGCACTCGGTGCGTCGAGGCGCGGCGACATCAAAAGCCATCTATTGTTTAAAGTAAAGTTACATAATAGAAAAATTACTCTCTGATAGTTTACGTGTTAGAAATTGCGAAGAAGTTGAATGGTAGGGGCAAGTTTGTTTAGTAGTTATATTTATAGTTGTGACTTAATTTGGTGGAAGTTATTCATCAAAGTGAGTAGATAATAATAAATGATGTTCGAGCTCCACCTGCCGTCGTAGACGGACATCCATCATGCACATAGTTAGCCAGACAGAACTGACGCAACTGACTACATCGTGCTTTGTTAACGAAAGTTCCGTTTGTTAACTGTACGATGTACCTCTTGCGTAGCTGTGTTTTTATTAATATAAGTGATGTCATAACATTAATGACTGTTACCTAAGTACCTAATAATAAATTTATTCAGAATTAAAATGAAATGTATTGTATTGCCGCGTCGCGTCGCTCGTATGGCAAGGCTCTGGACAAGTTAAAAGCCATCCCTTTGTTACCTTGATAGATCTTTATAAAATTAAGAAAATACGAAAGAATCAAAAAAATATTTTTTATTTTATTAACACGCTTTTTAAGGCTCCCTAAATTCGAATATTAATAACTGTCAAGACTCGCTCCTCGAGTAAAGTGTTCCATATTACAACTCAATCAAGCAAAACCGAAATCCTTCCTCACTTTTGGCCCTCGCCGTGTACGCAACGAGTCTGATTGAATTACGTCATGATTTGCTAATACCGCGCCGTGATTGATCGCCGATAATTAATTGGGCTCCGTCGGGGAACCGGCCGGAGTGGGAAGCCCTAAGGAGTATTAGTGCTGGTAGTGCTGCTAATAGGTTCGACCTGGTCATTGTAGCATCCGTATAGGTCATTATTGCCTAAGTATTTATCACAAGTCGCTTAAGATACCTAAAAAGGTTAACTTTTGACTCAATCGGAATTACTAAGATTATATAAACGTAAATCGCCTTTGATGTCTAAAAATTCCATTTGATATTGTTGAGATTGGCTTTGTCGTTAAACTCTTCAGCTCAATTACATTTAATCTACAAATAGTCCACGTTTGAAATCTAATGTGGTTCTGAAATACGCCTGGTGGACAATTTGTGTCCGGTGACCCGTGCCGATACAGTTCCATATGGTAATACATGCCATATTTGGTCCCATTACATCGTCTGAAAGTCCCAGACTGTCTCGGCGACCGCGACCCTTCTGGTTTGTGTATTATTTTTCTATTAAACTTAGTGTTTGTTGAACATTGGCACGTAGACGTAGGTCGCCACAGTTGGCCTATTGTTTCCAACTGCTCCATATCTGCGGGACGTTCTGAAATTCCAACAGATTTAGAAATGAAAGGAAAACTTGTAACAGCTGCTTATCTTGCCGTTCAATTCCAAAGAGGGTCTTAACATAAAGAGAAAAAAGACAGAAGGTCTACATGTGAGCAATTCTGTGAAGTACAATGTCAGTTAATAAACTCTGGTAACCTTTCACAATCTTTAACTGCAATCAGACAAGCATGTTTACTTTCATCACATTGATGATGATGACAGTTTACGTGTGAAAACCGTATCCTATACATAATATTATATATCCCCGCTTATAAGACTAGGTATTCTGCTCATGCATATTTGCTTCTCCTAAATTCGGGTCGGAATGGTTCTCAAAAACTTGGGCACTGTCTCAATCTTTAAACCAAAGACGTGTTTGGTTGAAGATCTAGTCATAGTCACTCGAGGCTCTGCTTATATAGAGTAGGGAGAGTGCTCGCTTGAGCGATAGACACATCGAGAAGAGGGTTTTATGTCTCGTCCCAAACGATTTGTAAGTCCAAAATGATCTATAAGATCCTTGAAATCTCCTTGATGTATCTCTATGTTGAAATCAAATATCTTGCCCATCTCGGCCAAGGGCGATTTTGAAGTTTGTGATAGATTTAAAGAAGATGTAGTTAACTCAATAAAGTTAAACGGCATAACAATGTTTGTTAAAACTGCACAGCAGCCTGACGTTACAGACGGGAATAAGCTACATTTCGACGATGAATTGACAAGAACCTTTATCTAGTTAGGAGTTCCTATCTACTTAGGAGTTCTTGTCACTTCATCGTCGATTTGCATTCGTTTCTGTTATATCGGATATATAAATAGAAAGAAATCTGCCTAAAGGTAAACTGGGAACGTCAACACGCCCGAGAAAAGGTTTGGATGATTGTGACAAATGGACGGAAAATAAACAAATCGTGTCTTTGTCAAAAATAAACGTCACGCACACGTCTGTACTGTACCAGCTCGGCTGAGTACATAATATAGAGCACAGAATCTTATACATTATTAATAATTTGAAACAGCCATTACCACCCTGCAGTGCCTATCTGAACAATACTGGTGACCGCTGACAGGTTAGTATTAGTTGTGGTCGAGTAGTAGCGGTCTGCGCGGGACGGCGTGTGTATCACGGATCCTTGATTAATTGAACGTAATGCTACTAACCGACAGGGGCGCACGTTGCGGCGGCTCACCGAACCTTATTATCGACATTCAATTACCTTTTGCGTGATCAAATCAGCTGATTCAATCACGTGATTTAATTAGGCAGTCGAATCCATGGTGGAATTCGGGCGAAGATCGAATTAAAAGTACCTGCTAGAACTTAAATTACTTTTGTAGAAGTTTTGAGGTCGACGAAACCGTGAACTGGCTTTTAACAGGAATATAGATAATAAGTAAGTATTATGATTAGATTACGAAGGATATTTCTGACAAGTACTGAGTAACCAAGTTGGTCAGGTTTCACAAGAGGGTTGTGTTAGGTAATGTTGCTCTTTGATTCCTGAATGAACTTGAGTATTTGAATATCCTGTGTATAGGGAGGGTATTTTTTGATATAGCGCTCCAGTTTCTAAGATAATCCACTCAGGAGATTAAAACCATATTATCTATGTATGTCGGTGCTTCTACCAGTAATTTTATTCGTTGCCGAGTTAGGAGAGCTATAAAAATAGTCTAAGTGGCTCAGAGGCATGGGCGATGCTGCCAGCCTTCTGGGACCTTGACCTGAAGAAACGGGGTGTTGCCATCACCAACTATTTTCTAATAATGTTTGTTTTTGTTGTTGTTTTTTTGTTTCTGTATGGCAAATTAGTATTTATAATAAATTACATAATGTTTTTAAAACTCTTAACATCAAGACATTTAAAAATAAATTATTTTACTTTCTATTGCTTATGTGTTACTGCTCAACAAATGAGTTCTTAAATGAAAAATTTGATTCTAAAGGAGAATGGCAGAAGTTCATAGAACGCTGGCATTAAACTTTTTTAGTTTCTACAAAAATAAAGGTGGCATGGTTTGAAAGGGAATATTATGAGCTTTTGTTAAAAAAAAAAAAGCAATGGGGTTAAAGAGAAATCTTAATTTTTGTAAAAGTGAGGTTAAGTGCATTAATTTTAGGTTATTATACCTCTATTACTATTTTAACGCATAAATTTAATGTTTATTGTATGCATAACATATTGCTAATTATGCTTTGTAATGACTTGAAAAATGATAACTACTTGTTGAAGTTTGTTTAATTCAAAGATTTACTCACTGATCATAGACCTAATGGCAGTCTAAGTGTACTCTGGTAAAAGTAGGAAACGTCGAGGTCCAAGTCTCACAACGGTTGTTCAGAAAGGTAGGAGTCTTTGAAATCCAAAAGCAAGCCAGGTCGTTGTAAAAATCCACGTAAAACTTTGGGAGCACAAAACATTCACACCAGCACAAAACAGTAGCGAGCATACCCTACATTAGTAGACAGAGTAATCTATAGACTCATGGTATCCGTGTCACCGAAAGGGACAAAAAATTCCGGAAATCTTCATCATACTATCTGGGGGCACGGGAGTGCCCCCGCCAAGACGAGCCAAGCGAAGCGCAAGGGCACTACCTACCTTTTCTCGAAGCACTTCGTCGTATTTTTGAACCTTCATAACTTGGGTTTGGATTATACCAGATAAACAAAATTTTCGGGATATGATGTCAGTGGTTGACTTATTAAACCTATAAAGTTTCAATTGCATAGCTCTTATACTTTAGATTTTATTGATATCTAAAATACCCCGATTTCGTCACTGACTCACTGATTCACTGACTCACTGATGATCATCAATATTCTAAGGGTCTTCCTGAAGTCCTAGAAAGCTGAAATTTGGTATGTAAGCTAGTAATAGTACACAAACAACAAAAAAACTCAAAAACTTGGAACTTTTACCCTTCAACCCCTTAAAATAGGGGATGGAAGTTTGTACGAGACTTCCGCAGATTTTTATGCTAGAGTTCTGAAAATTGATATAGAGACTCCTTGTTATAAATAATAAAATACGTATTTCAGGATTTTCAGTAAATAACCCCCCAACCCCCCAAAATTTTTTTTTTAATTTCATTAGCATCAATATTCTAAGGTTCTTCCTGAAGTCCTAGAAAGCTAAAATTTGGTATGTAAGCTAGTAATAGTACACAAACAATTCTAAGACTTGGAACTTTTACCCTCCAACCCCTTAAACTAGGGGATGGAAGTTTGTACAGGGACTCCTTGTTACAAATAATAAAATACGTATCCCACCAAAAACATTTTCATGTAAAATGTTGCCAAGACGACACCACATATGGCTCAAAAAGTTATCAGATCTCATGTAGAGCCAAGCTTCTAACTCTACACGCCCTAACTTCACAAACTCTACACCTTAGTCAAAATATGAGGCTTGGCCGTTTCGTTACTACAAAAACTATTGTATAACAGAAAAGTAATGAACAGTGAATAAATTTTTCACCTTACGCCCATGTGATGGTAGCGAAACGGCCAAGCCACATATTTTGACTAAGGTGTAGAGTTTGTGAAGTTAGGGCGTGTAGAGTTAGAAGCTTGGCTCTACATGAGATCTGATAACTTTTTGAGCCATATGTGGTGTCGTCTTGGCAACATTTTACATGAAAATGTTTTTGGTGGGATATTCTATTTCACGAAATCCGTTTGACTATGTTTGTAGTTGTGCGTGCACATTCACATTATTTTTGTGTGCGTAAGCTCAAAGAGAAAGACATTTATTTGTCGGATATGGTAGGTACAAAGTTGGTTGGTATATAAATGGATAAGTTTAACACATCCGCCGCTAATAGCGGCGCGGCATACGAATATTTACAAGGTGAACCTAATGTACACGTGGGTAGGTTTCCGCCGAAAACAAAAAAAAAAAGGTACAAAACCTAACTTGTATACTACAAACAATACAACACACTTACTATGAACATTTTATAGGTACTCTAATCGGGGGGCACGGCAGTGCCGCCGCCAAGTCGAGCGCGAAGCAAACACTGCCGTACCATCCTTTACAGGAACCATTTCGCCGCATTTTCAGGCCCCTATTTGAGAACCTCTGGATAAGACCAGAACGCAGAAATTTTCGTCATCCAGTAAGCTATAATCACATACTTATAATCCAAAACTTCAAGTCTGTAGGTTATTTAGTTCCGAAGTTAAGCGAAAGCAAAGTTTCGCATTTTAGACACTCACTCACTCACTCACTCATCATCAAAATAGAACTAGTACTTCCCATAAACTCAGAGTGCTGAAATTTGGTACAGAGTTAGGGTTTAATGGCCACATAAAGGGAAAACTATAAAAATTAGGATAATCGAAGATCTGAAGTACCTGGTGGGTCACCCTGATTAGAAAACACAAGAGCCCAACCAAACTATTAGAGATCGACATACCGCCTTTACAAAAAATATTTAACTTGGTGGGCCGCTTCATTTGATGTCGAACATTACACAAATTAAAACCCCGTAAAGTGTCACGTTTCCGAGATATTAACGTTCAACGTTGATCACGTTCCATGTATCTAGTTACACGATATATGTATCTACGTATTCAAAAACATAAACTCATTCACTGAAGTAAAGGACATACACACTTATAACACCCGACACAAACATAACTTATACCAACCACCATCAAGACTTAAAATATTACATCAAAGCCCACAATACATGGCAATAAGATTATACAACAAGCTGCCTCAAGAGATAAAAAATGAAACTAGATTCACTCCGTTTAACAATAAATTGAAAACATTTCTTTTGGAAAATTGCTTCTACTCAACTGAGGAATTTTTGAATCAGAAATAATGACATAATTAAACAAAAAAATAATTAAATTATTATTTAATGAAATAATTGAATAGATAAATAATTACAAATTAAATAAAACCGTCATACTTAAATAATTAAATAAGTAATAAGTCTTGAATAAGTAACTAAATAATACAGACACCTGCCTCGCTCACAGACATTATACACAACCACACAATTAGAGCTAATTAACTATATTAATGTGCATGCGTTAGAATGTAAGACTTATATTATTAGATTGAATAATCCTACATACTTATATAAGATTTGAATTTTATTGTGTCATTATAGTTTAATGTTTGCTAGTTGGCCCTCAAAGTTGGCGATGCCTGGAAAAGGCCGCTAAGTTGTAAGTACCTACTTTTGTAAAAGACCTAAAAATGTACACTTAGTATGGAAATAAATCTTTGACTTTGACACGTAACATTCATATTTTTCGGGTTCCGTAGCCAAATGGCAAAAACGGAACCCTTATGGATTCGTCATGTCTGTCTGTCTGTCCGTCCGTATGTCACAGCCACTTTTTTCCAAAACTATAAGAACTATACTGTTGAAACATGATCAGTAGATGTATTCTGTGAACCGCATTAAGATTTTCACAAATAAATAGAAAAAAACAATAAACTATGGGGGTCCCCCATACTTAGAACTGAAACTCAAAAATTTTTTTTCATCAAACCCATACGTGTGGGGTATCTATGGATAGGTCTTCAAAAATGATATTGAGGTTTCCACTATCATTTTTTTCTAAACTGAACAGTTTGAGCGGGAGACACTTCCAAAGTGGTAAAGTGTTCCCCCCCCCCCCCCCCCTGTAACTTCTAAAATAAGAGAATGATAAAACAAAAAAAATATATGCTGTACATTATCATGTAAACTTCCACCGAAAATTGGTTTGAACGAGATTTAGTAAGTAGCTCGCCGGTGAAAATTTAAAAACATGATGGTACGGAACCATCGGTGCGCGAGTCCGACTCGCTCTTGCCCGGTTTTTTTTATAACTTGCCTACTTACATCATGTTGCATACATGTTTCACATGTTTGAAATACTCACTCTGCAAGTTTTAAGTAATCAATCATCGACATAACTCTCTAATAAAACAATAATTAAAGAGCGTTGGTAGGAGTTATTACGTTCTGATCCCCTGAACCCCCCTCCACCCCCCCCCCCCCCTCCTAGGTACCCTCTTTAATTATTGTTTTATTCGAGAGTTGCGGAGACTAGATGGGTGTTTATTTCATGGAAAACAAAATGGAATATATCACCGACAGGGCTGTACAGTTCTAGTCATATATCACAGGATCCATCATAGGATTGACAGACACGAGGGAACGGTAAGTGGAATGTTTTCGCGTTGACATTTCCACGTCTGAATCATTCATGATACCTTTTGTGCACACGCGGTGAACCTTTAACATTTACAATAACAGAGATATAAACAAACTAGATTGGTATCTAGACCCATCGATAGAAATATAGCGACATTTCTAGCCAAGGATAATAACAAGTTTTGGCTTTGTTATAAACAGGTTCATATAATATGTAGGTATTATTCCGATTATTTGTAAGTTTCTCATGTTCCTTCAATATGTTAGTAATAACTATTCTAGTAGCAGTCCACGACTACGTAAATATTATAACGAGGGGTTTCAAACCTTTTGGTGGCCTTCACCTGCCTTCGAATTGAACTAGCTAATATCAAAGGTTTGGCTTGTTCCAATTCTAACTATAAATAAATACTGGCTCCGTTGTGGGTACTCAATCATTTTCTATATTTATTGTGTAGAAATATTTTTTCCGTAAAAATAGAACGAATTGATGTTTTATGGCATTAGTAAGATAGATGTTTTAAATGGCAGGTATAGGTTTACAGGTTTTTCCAGAAAGTCTCGTTCTACCTAATGTATTTTGGGACTACCATCTTCACAGTATGGTAAGTGTCCAAATGACCAAATGACCACATAGTTGTTGTAGGCCGCCCGTCAGTAGTAACATCATCATCATTTCACCCGAAAGACGTCCACCGCTGGACATAGGCCTCCCCCAAGCGCCTCCACCTCGACAGGTTTTGCGCTTTTCGCATTCAACGAGTTTCTACGGCCTTCATAAGGTCGGTCCACCCTGTGGGAGGCTTTTGAACGCTAAGTCTTCCGGTACGCGGTCGCCACTCCAGAACCTTTCGGTTCTATCGGCCATCTGTTCTGCGAGCAATGTGCCCTTCCCACCGCCACTTAAGTTTGGCAATTCTTCGGGCTATGTCGGTTACCTTGGTTCTCCTGTTCAGTTCTGATTCGATCCCGCAGGGCAACTCCAAGCATAGCCCTCTCCATTGCTCTTTGGGTGACTTTCAGCCTCCTAATAAGGCTCATTGTGAGCGACCACGTTTCAGTGTCATAAGTCAAAGACTTTCATCTTGAGACACTGCGGTATGTGGGACGAGAAGATATTGCGTAGCTTCCCGAACGCTGCCCAGCCGAGTCGGATTCGACGATTGACCTCTTTCTCGAAGTTGGACCTGCCTAACTGGACAGTTTGTCCTAGGTAAATATATTATGTCACATCACGTCTTTAATTACGCATATTAATCTTTTCTTTGCTTTTATTTTGGTTTTTTATACTTATAATAAGTACTAGCTGACCCGGCAAACGTTGTTTTGCCATATAAATTATTTCTAGCTGCCCGGTGCTATTTCGTTCACGTGGTGTCCTACCCCTTACCCTACCCTACCCCTACCCTACTCCTGCCCTACTCCAACCCTACTCCTACCCTACTCCTACACTACTTCTACCCTACTTCTACCCTACTCCTAACCTGCTCCTACCCTACTCCTAACCTGCTCCTACCCTACTCCTACAAGTAAAAAAAAAATATAAAAAGTATCCTATGCCCGTCTCCTGGCTCTAAGCTCAGCCACCAATTTTCAGTCAAATCGGTTCAGCCGTTCTTGAGTTATAAATAGTGTAACTAACAACTTTCTTTTATTTAAATAGATATATATCATAAAACCAAAACTATTGCACAAATTAGTCACTCGGTAACACGATGCATATATCATCATCTGTCTAGCCTTTTCCCAACTATGTTGGGGTCGGCTTCCAGTCTAACCGGACGCAGCTGAATACCAGTATTTTACATGGAGCGACTGCTTATCTGACCTCCACAACCCAGTTACTGGGTAATACGATACCCCTTGGTAAGACTGGTTGTCAGACTTTCGGGCTTCTGACTACCCGTAACTACTGTCAAAGATCCACGAATGACAGCCGGGACCAACGGCATAACGTGCTTTCGATCGACCTGTGCGGCTGTTATTATTTAGCCACGGGCCCTCACGATACATATAAAATATATATTTTAATATTTATTTTGTTATTAATATTTAATTGTTATTAAGTTATTTTATTTTTATTTTTGATTTCTGAATGATTTTAATTCCTATTTATAGAATCAAGAGCGTTTGTAATAACTTTCAAGCCCTTATTTTTCGAAATGAATAAACCGATTTTAATTAAACTTCATACGCATAAGCAGGATACAAAGGCCTAAAAAGTTAGTACAGAACATTTTCGAAATGTCTTATTTAAAAAAAGATAACTGGAAATCTCCGTTTCTATGGAAAATTTAAAATCGGTCTAATATAGCTGTAACACAATTGTCCGTATTTATGCAAAAAGGAACCACACGACAAATTTCGTTTTTCACTTTTTTTGAAGAATACTAATTTAAAAGTGGTCTAAATTCTTATACAAAGAAGAACCACTTGATTTTTCCCTTGGAAACAAGGTATACTAAAAGCAGAACAGAACCAACACCAATAACAAATGTTACATAAAAAGCAAAAGCGAACCACAGCACAACAGGACTCGACTGTTCAAACAATTATACGATATTACTGCCATGACATTTTATACAAAACAGATCCACACATACTTGGTACCATTATACGTTACACATATTTCTATTATTAATGATTATTTTTAATACACCAAATGGAACCAAGTTTCTGTGGTATCGTTATTCGTAAAACAAATTCATAATTTAATTGCTAATATTTTTTTGCATAATGGAACCGCAAGCATTCGGTTCTATCACGTATAAATAAATATTGTAAAACAGTAGAACCACTAGTATGTGATTCTATTATCCATAAAAGGTTTTGAAACCCATCATCGCTCAAACGTACCAAATGACATAACTTTTTACATGCCTCTCATCTATAAACAACGAAATATTTACTTTATTCCATTGCATATATGGCTCAAAGTGCAATAACTGAAAATTTCAATGTAAACATCAACATCGGTCAAAATAAGTGACATTCAACGAAGTAGTTAGAATGTGTGACGGCCGTTTTTTTTCTCTGCGTAAAAAGTCCTATTGATTTTAACCAACTTTTAAAAAGGAGGTTCTGTATTAGACCCGTATGTCCCCGATTTTCTCAAAAACTGATAAACCAATATTGACGTTTCTTTCATTAACGTGATCTACATACTTTCAGGAAGGTTTTAGAATATAATACATTAGGTAATTATTCTTATGTACGAAGTTATATGCATAAATGTACTGCATATCCGGCATTTCTATGCTAATTTTGATGATTCTTCTTGTCGGTGTCTTCAATTCTTCAATGCACCTTAGCTTGGCACCGCTTGGATGCAATTGTATATCTATGTATTGTTTTAATGGATAAGGTATGCCTCAGGGGTGGTCCCATATAAATTTGATTAACTTTGCTTGGGTAGTTTTTGAGTTAGCTTCAATAATACGATTTTCTTCCACTTGGTTTATATTGATGATGTTTTAATAAATTCCTGACACTGATATTTACATAGCAAAAAGTGTTAATTTAATTTGTGTGGGGTATAACTAAAAAGTGAAAAATAAAAACTATTTGGAAAAAAAACAACCGACTTAAAAAAAAAAAAAAAAACAATACAAAGTGAAATATAACTTTAATTTCGGAAGTCTGTGTCGTTGGTTCCACATTTTTGAATGTTGACACCGACTTCCGAAATTAAAGTTATATTTGCTTGTTTTGTTTGTGTGTTTAAAGTCAAAGTCAAAGTCAAATCATTTATTTCAAATAGGCACATTAAAGGCACTTTTGAACGTCAAAAAAAAACTAAATAGAAATGATTCTAGTCGCCCATTCGAAAAGGTAGTTTTCGTATGGAGAAGAATGGGCAAGAAACTCCACCGTTACTCTTTTAAAAATGTTTTACAAGGTCTTGTATACATAATAAAATTTATATGTGAACACGATGCACCCATAATAAAATTAGTCTACCACAAAAGGTAAAAAGAATTAAAAATTAAGCAATGACAGGTAAATCAAATAAGTGATAGATACATGGTGCTCACATATTTACAAGTTATTTAAAAAAAAAAAAAAAAAAAAAAAAAAAAAAAAAAAAAAAAAAAAAAAAAAAAAAAAAAGTTTTGCTAGCTACTCGTAGGTGCAAGATAAAGAACCCGCTTACGGTTACAGTTAAGGCAAAGTCTGATTTTCTGGGAACTTCTAAGGTTGAAAAAATTATTAATAACAGAAAACGTGGTAATACTAAAGAATGTATTGATTGGCTACAAACTCGGGAAATATACCTGAAAAGAGACTCACCAAACTTAATTTATTTTAAAACATATTTCCTTGGGAAGTAGGTAAATATAGGGAGAGCACCTGTTCGTGGTAGCTGTAATCTTGACAATTCAAAATTGCCTGTAAATGGTTTAATCGAAATAAATGCTTTGAGTTTGAGTTTGGGAACATTTAGTTCCCCTGTGGCGGTCACGGAAGCCAGTAGGTACCACCCGCGAAACTAGCCGATATTCAGTCCCTAATACATCTTATTCCACAAGATGCACAGAGTTTTTATAATGGTCTCATTTTGTAATGATGCAATAGCACAGCACAGCACTAGACACGGTGGATTTCGAAATCCAATTTGATGATAACGTCTGATAAACGCTATATGTATTATTTCAAGCTTTATTACGATAATATAAATACATAGTTTCATTTATATCAGTAAATCCCTGGGTTGTGGTTCTTTTTTGTATATGAGAAAACCTATCAATTAGTAAATGTTAAAAGGAACCAAATGCACATTTTCTTATTTATCTAGAAAGTTGAAGAGTATTCAGAGAAAATTTATATACACATACTTAAATAAGTAATTTATCAATCAATTGAAATAAAATAAATAGTAATTTTACTTCATCTAACAGAGCTGCACAAGTTTTTGGAAATCCTTTGATATCTCAGAAGTGCGTGTTTGCTGGGTGGTTCTTTTTTGCATAAATACGGACAATTTTTCAAAGATTTTCTCTACTAACTTTTTAGACCTTTGTATTCTGCATGTGTATGAAGTGTCATTAAAATCGGTAACGCAGTGTTTCAGGCAACTATGCCAGTGTAATAAGTATCTAGATATAGCATTTTAGATTTTACTGCAGACAGTGTGATTTATTATAGAATCTAATTTGAAAAGTGATAAACATTTTTAAACCGCGACTGTACGGCGTACCGTACATAATGTTTCTCCGCTTATGCATGTTGGTTGCCTGAAACACTGCGCGTTGATCAAATATGCTGTGAGTCCTGCATCACATACATATTGGCACTCATTACGTGTGCTCGTTACGTAGTGAGAGTGCCCAAGGTGAGGAGGTGCACAAATTAAGAGAATTCACAAAGTGAGAGAAAATATTTTAAGATTTGGTTACTGAAACTGCGTTTAGTTTACAATAGCTGCTATTACGACTTGTAAGATATTTATTTATTTTTTATTTATTTATAACATCTTAAACTACCATTACAGGGTTTTACCCTAATGCGACAGTTAAGAACTTAAACTAATAAACTAAGCTACATACTTACAATAATTAAATTATAAAAAATTAAAACTAACAACATTATTAAATTATTACACCATTAAAGTCACAAAAACATAGTATACACATACATATAAACACAAACATACTTTACAGTTTGAAGAAAAAATTAAGTATTATTTTGCTTGTAGCATAATATAAATAGTAATACCCTTGCGAATTCACTCACACAACATGTAAACACATCAATCTGAGTTTGAAGGTCGTTGATGGCACGAATAGCTCTGGTAAGGGGTGCCTTGGCAAGCAGGTTAGTTCTGGCTGTAGGTACCAGTAGCAGTGGCGGGCTGCGCCGCCTCCAAACGTAGCGGTCAGGCACACACAGACTCAAGCGCTGCAATACTCCCGGGTTACTCTCCACTCCACGAAGCACCTTCACCATGTAGGCAACCAGCGTAAATTCCCGTCGGACATGCAATTGATTATAACCAACCATGCCCAGGACAAACAGAGTGGGATACATCAGTGGGTAAAACGGATATACCCCATATAATTTCCTGTACAAATGGCGCGTGAACTTGTTCTGAACACGCTCCAACATTACAGAGTACTTAGCTTCATGTGGAGCCCATATGACTGCACTATGTTCCAGATGACTCCTGACTAGTGCATCATACAGGACCCTAACTGCTGTAATGTTTGTGAAGCTTTGTGTCTGTCTCAGAACAAATCCCAAGTTTCTGTAGGCCTTCTTACAGATCCTGGTTACATGCTCACGAAATGTCAGATCGGGGGTCATGAAAACACCCAAGTCTCGCACCTCCGTGACTCGTTGCATTGGTGCCGCGTCCATCTCGTACTCATAGAGCAGAGGTGTACGAGCACGGGTGAAACTCATCAACGAGCACTTTGATACGTTGAAGTACAGTTTGTTTTCATGGCTCCATTGTACTATTCGATCGATGTCTTCCTGTAGGCGCCTGCAATCAGACACGGACCTAATCTCTAGCAGCAACTTGAGGTCATCAGCAAATAATAAACAAGCGCCATGTCTTACGACTTCCGGCAAATTGTTTATCATAATTATGAATTCTAAAGGCCCCAAGTTGGTGCCCTGACTTACACCTGACCAAGTGTAATATAAGTCGGATTCACATCCGTTGCAGTCCACATACTGCTGTCTGCCTTGCATGTAACTGGCGAAAAACCGCAATAGATGCTGGGTACATCCGACCTCTGCTAGTTTCCGCAGTAAGATGTCATTGTCAACGGTGTCAAAAGCTTTTCTGAAGTCAAAATAAGCTGCGTCCACCTGCACCCCAGCATCTACCGCCGGCACCACGCGTCCCATGAAATCAAGGAGATTGGTAGCAGTGCTGCGCCCCGGCCGGAATCCGTGCTGCGCATCCGATAACTGTCCGCGCACTTGCTCTTGCACACAGCGCTGAATGGCAGACTCGAACACTTTTGCCGGCGTCGACAACACCGCCACCGGTCTATACCCACTGATGTCAGCTCCCGCCCTGCCTTTGGGCACTGGAATGACTCGCGTAATCTTCCACCGAGCTGGGAACTTCGCAGAATGAAGACAGGCGTTAAATATATAAAGTAACGGTTCCGCGAGTACCCTACCACAATCTTTAAAAAGAAACGCTGGTATACCATCTGGGCCTGCAGATCGCTTAGGCTTGAGGCGGTCGAGTGCACTTTTAACGTCCCTAAGACTCAGCTTATTAATTCGCACGCATGCACTACCAGTGTTCCCCGCTTCCGCAGCTGCCGCTTCTGAGTCCAGTCGTGGCGGCGCACTACTATATACCGACTCAAAATAAGTCGCGAACTGCTCAGCACATTCCTGGTCTGACAGATACTGACCGTCCTTTATAATATCCTGTCTACTCATTGTACTTTTCTGCGATCGTATGTATTGCCAAAATGACTTAGGGTCTTTCGCGAACTGACATTGAATCTTATTTTGATGTTGTTTGCGTGCAATTTCTATTATTTTTTTAATATGTGCTCTATATTTCGAATATTCGTCGTAATCACTATTTAATTTCGTTGTTTTATATACTTTATGTAGTCTTGCTTTAATTTTTAAGTTTTTTATTATATCGCTCGTATACCATTTGGGGTAAATGTATCGCTGTTTGACAGTAAATGTTTTCCTAGGAACACTTGCATCTAAAATATTATTAAGTTTATCGTAAAAAAAAATCAAAATGTCTTCCACATTGCTCTGCTCAAACATATCGGTCCAATCAGTAGATGCTAACATAGAATATAGCAATTCATAATCCGCTTTATAAAAATTCCAACGCGGTCTAGTAGCAGTGCGTGCGCCGACGGTGCCGGCGGGCGCGGGGCGCGGGGCGCTCGCACCCGCGAGCCGCACGCTCGCCGCGAGCGGCGGGTGATGTGCGTCCACAGGCACGAGCGACCCATCCGCCATCACCACTGACACCTCGCGAAGACCCGAACTTAATATCAAATCTAGTTGTCTATTTAAACAGTTAGGTACATTATTGTTTTGAATGAATCCGCAATAGGACAAAAAATATTCATAATAATTCCTCACATTTATGGGACACGAATAAAGATTAAAATCACCTAACACAATTAATTCTTTATATTTAGTACACAATTTCTCTATTATACCAAACAGAACCATATAGTCATTCTCGGAACTACCAGGCGGAATATAAATCACTGAGCACAAAAATAAAAATCTTTTATTTAAGTAAACCGTTGCATTGACTAATTCAAAAACGCAGGTGTCTATAGCTACGTCACTCACGTACACTTGTCGCAGCTCCAACCGATGTGTGGCCACTAGAAGCGCTCCTCCCTGTTTCCGACCGTCCGCTCGGTCGCAGCGAAGTATTTGGTATCCCGGCGGGATTAATTCCGGGTCATGTATAGAAGGGTTGCAACCCGATTCCGTGATTGCGTATAAATCTGCATCCATTAATTCTAAGCTATTTCTGAAGTCGTTCAGCTTTGTTCGAAGACCTCTAACATTTTGATAATATAAATCAACGGTTTTAATATGATCTGTTTTGTTGTTGTTTTAATATATATGTACGTCTAATTCAAGTAGAAGCATGTCACTTTGTAATACCTGCGTACAGTACCTGCACAGGGTGGCAGTATACCGACGCGCAACATGTTATCATGGATTCAGTAGGTACAGTCAGCGTCAGAGAAATGGATCCCCCCCAAGACTTAAAGACTATCGCCCGAGCACGCTCAGGCCCGCCGTCGCTCGTCGCTCGAGCGGCGCGGCGGGCGGCGGCGCGGCGGCGCTGGCGCGTCACGTGAGCCTTGAGCAGCTCCCTCCCCCGCCGCCGCGCCGCAACCATCTCTGCCCGAGCGCATCCAACGGTCCGCCTCAGATATTATTTGCAAGTTTCATTCAAGTTTTTAATAATTCTTTAAGGTATTTTTTCGGCTTCCTTCTGGCCGAACCGTATACCAAGAATAACTTACAAAAAGACACTTTGCGTGCGATTAAGATACGAACCCGCATCACCAGGCGCCAGCCGATCATCGAGACCGTGTCTTATACTACTAGGCTATTGGCTCAGTTGTCAACCTCAACGAAAATTGGAATAGTATTACTCCATAAAACGAACAAGGTTATTAACGGTCTAATCTTCTAGATAATAAGGTTTAAATTTCAACTTTCGTTTTATATTTAATACCTTAGTTTTACAAAATGCAATACGCATTAACTCCTCAATTAACTAAAAGATAAGGTTGAAATTAGCTTGTTTGGTTGAATATAATGTGTTGATTCCGATTGTTGCACTACCGTCATTTTACTTCAGAAACTTAACTGCTGTATGAACTGCGAGTTAAGGTTGAATTTAGAATACTTCTTCGCTTTATTTAGTAAACTGTGATTGAGGGTATAATTATTTTTTAAATGGTTTCGTTTTCGTGCCGATTCGCTTGTGTGTAATTATCTTCGTCGTAATATTATCAAATTTATTAAGTTTTTGACCAGTTGATTCTATTAACAGTTGGTATGGTTTGATTAACAACTTTTTTGAAGGCTAAAATTGTTGTTATCTGGGAACAGGAACAAAGCATAAAGAAAATAGCACGAGTTATGGGCATAACGGTAAGATTTATGTTATACTTCCACATATTACCTATTTATTGTTGCAATAATGTTGCATTATTACTTACTAGTTGGATGTTTTTATGTATTTCTAATATTATTATTTTCATTGCAGAGAAAAACAGTTCGTAGATGGATACAAAGGTATCAAGCGACGCGCGACGGGTGATGTGAAATGTGATCGCCAAGGCCAGAGAAAATACAAATGGAGCGACAACGTAATATTGTGAAAGTTCATTTAGTGGCACCCTTCAAAACTTCAAGAAGTGATAGACTGTGACATCCTCTCCGTTATTATAAGGCAATTTACTCGGCAGATTGATTGTGTAACGTATCTGATAAAATTGCGTTGGAACATATACCTATGAGCAAGTGTTATTAATTCCCAATATTTGTGGGATCCTTATCTCGTAGTTAATCAAAAACAAACAACCTTTATAATTATTATCAATCCAGATAATCTGGTTTACAAGTATTCTTGTAATGTATTAACGATGCACCATCTGACCTCACTTATTTTTCTAATGTTGTGTTAAATAAGGGTTATTAGAAAATGTGATAAAGAGAAAGATGTATATTGCTATACTATTATAGTTTAGCATGTTGATTCTTCCTCTGTAATTCACAGACACAAAAGACAAAATTTCATTTTTTTTAAAGGTTTTTTTCCGATAAGTAAGTATAAAAAAAATCTGTTTTCACAACTTTAAATAAATAAATATTATTGTAGTTATGTTTCTATAAATATATATATAAACGAACCTTTATCTAATGTTAAACGTTCTAAACCTCATCCAGGGTATCTCTTTTGTGTTTAGTTAATATTCTAAGTAAATAACCCCAACTTAACACAGATAGAAAACTGTATACTCAACCTGGAAGTGGATTCCATGAAGTCCTAGAAATGTAATTAGAAAAATAAATGAATATTGTTTATCAAAATGCCTAGCTTTTATTACAAACCTCCATTTGATTTCTTAAATAATAATTAACGAAAATCACATAATAAAGAAACTAAAAAAAGGGTAAATAAATAAAATAAAGGAAAAAGAAATCTTCTCATCCGCGGATTTGAACTCGTGACCACCGCATCGCCAAGCCGCAGTGTTAACCACTAGACCAACACGCCACTTACGTTACATTACGAAAAACTTAAATAGGTTTGATGTCAATACCAAGGGGGGTACCTTATTTGTGAAGCGAACTGTACATGTACTACAGCTGATTTTTAAGAATCATGTCATGACATGATTCTAAAAAATCAGCTGTTCAATACATTTTGACAGCGTGTGTATGGCAGTTTTCTATAAAACAGCTGATTTTTATTTAGATAACCGATGAAAAATTTCTGGGCTATGGGGCTCTAGAATCATTTGTGCTGAATTCATGGTTATAGTTTGCGCGTCGTCCCTGCCACCCTGTTTGGAGTTATCGACCTTAAAGATATAAAGCTCTTCAATGAACACTGTTCATAGGTGTCGCCTGTAGATCAGTTTAATCAGAAACGTTTGTAAGCACTTTTACATCCCACACACCACAAATCGTAGTTGAAACTGATACTACAATTTCGATTTAGCTTCCCTAGCTGCGTGTGTGACCTACACAAGTAAAATATGAGTGACACGCACAACACACAATTTATCCGGAGGCCGCACAAAAAATCCAATTTAGATTTGCAAAACTGGCTTGTAGGAACGGTGAGGTTACACGAGCAACAAAATTTCTCAATTCTAGGCAATATAAATTGGCCGTTTGTGCCGTCATGCATGACAACATCAAACCGTTAGCTGCGATGAAATAACTGCAGCAATTGTTACTATGAGATAATATAGCCTCATATTCATCGGTATGGAGCAACGTAATAGTGTGCCTACGATCAACACGGGCAACTAAAATCACGCAAGACCTGATTTTTTTAAATAAAATCTGGAGTCAGTGATAATTAGCTCGTTGTTGCTGAAAATTCAGATATAATCAATATTGCTAAAATTTGCACAATGAAGTTGTCATAAAGAATAAAGATGCTAATGAAGTAGATTGCTCCACTACAACGGGTACTGTCGGCATTCATTTCTGAAAAATTGCTCCTGTAAGCGCCGCTTTACGTTGAGTACCGTCACGCTTCTCGTTTGAATCAGCGCAGCAGCTCGGCAGGCGACCGGCAGCGTGGCGCGATGGCGGCGCGGTGAACGAGGCCGATCCGGGCGGCCGACGGGGTTAATTGAAGATGTAACGGGCCCGCGCCATGAATAATTCACAGGAGCGAGCTCTGGCGGATCGCCAGCCGCGTTTAAGGGTTGAGAGCGATCGTAGCGTGACTAGCGTGGCGGAATGTTAAGGTAATGTGGGGCAGGTTGGGCTCGATATGGGTTGTTAAGGGATTGGTACTGTAGTGGAGCGAATGTCGAGGATTCGTAAGAACTGTGAGGATGACATGACAGCAGCAGGAGATGATGATAACGTAAGGGGATGTGCCCAGATAATGAATGCTAACATAACGCTAAGATAATTTAGATAGAGATTGATCTTGTTTGTATATTTTTAATTATTAAAAATAAATATATTTCCGCATCTGCATAAAATATAATATTATAATGATTTCATTATCAAATACATAACTTGCGAGCTCCGGAAACACTTCAAAGAAAACATAAAAAGCATTTAAATTGATCGTGTTATAGTATGCATTAGAAATATGATTCATATTTTCCATATTATGAGCGCAAAATAACTAGAGCTTGATGTCCTAACACACGGGACATAGAAAAGCAAGTATTTTTCAGGCAAACAGTGCTCGTCTTTTTGTTTCCGTCGCAACGCTTCGTAATAAGATCTGTAAAATTCACACTGCATTTTTCATTGAGCTAACTGAAGGTGTGTGTGTGTGTGTGTGTGTGAGAGTGAGGACGAGTTTCTGTATGTTGTATATGTTTGTAGCAAACAGCGATACTGTGTTAGTGACGTGATACTGTTGTAATAAGGTTAAAAGGATTTATACGATACGTGAATATTCTGATGTTGTTGTTTTTTCATTAGTTTTAATAATATCTAAAGGCTTGTAAAATTATAGGCAGGTAGGTATTATGTACTTACAGTCGACAGTGAAGATTCTGATACCAGTGCACTGAAAGAAATTCAAAAGTCACGATTGAACTTCGTTCCGTCTTGTAATTATAGCTTTGAACTAGATTTAAATAGACTTAATGGATAGTGAAGGTTTACCTGACTGAAGACCTCATTTCATTTTAAGATCTGTGCTTCAAATTGAAGTGCCTGTGTGCAGCCGCTCAACTGCAGGATCAGACTGATTGAGACGTCGCGGTAATCCGAACAAAAGAGACGGTGCCAATCATTAAGAGCACTTAGTACTGTGATTTTATTGATCTCCACTTTGACTCTCTTGCTAAACAGAAAGCCATCCTGTATCGTTTATCGAGCAACCCCTAATCCTAGTCAATTATTATGAATGTTTAAATTTTACCAATGTTATAAATGTATCAATTTTATTTTTTTTATATTTACCAACTTTATCAATTTCTATCAATCAATTTTAATTTTTGTCGATACTTTTATTCCTACTTTCATTTATGTAAATTTCATCAATTGCCGATGTTAATAATTTTTATGAATTTACCTAATGTTATTACTTAATTTATGAATGTTTTTAATTTTTACTTAATTTCCATTTTAATAAAGTCTACAGATTTATTATATGTATAGATTATTTAATTTAAGGTAATGTTAATATTTTGTAAATTGATTTTAATTTAATATTGTGTAATGTCAGTGTTTATGTGCCAATTGATTTTAATTTAATGTATATGGATTATTGTTATCTGAAATAAATGAATTAATAATAATAATAGTGTCAATTCCGAGCAAAAACAAACTTACTTCACCTAAGTTTTCACAGTGAGATTTTTAGTACATTGTATAAACCATATAAATGTAAAAAACAATAAACCTTCTGCATCTAGTTCCTAAGTGTTAGAACAGTGTTGCCAACTTGTTGGAATGACTCAACTTGCTCTGTCTAGTTTGCAACTCCGATAATTGGATTAATAGTCCGACTTATAGATATGGGGCTGCAATGAGTCGTTGAAACCGTATTAGTGAAGGGGCCAGTTTAAGACGCTGCGTAGTTTTCTGAATAGAATCGAAGACAATGTCCTTTAACGTGGGATTTTTACCGACTTCACAAAAAGGAGGAGGTAGGTACTATGTTCGGGTGTTTGTATGTTTTTTTTTTGTATGTTTGTTCATCGAATACTCCGCCAATTATCGACGGATTTTCAAAATTCTTTTTTTGTTTGAAAGTAGATAGTTCTGAGGTGGTCCCATTGTCACCAAGTTAGGATCTGATGATGGGATCTTAGAGAAATCGAGGGCAACCCTCAAATTTTATAGGCTCACTTATTGTTTTTCGCATATTTTATGAAGTATCTTGTGTATTTGTGTATGGTTGTCACCATCTCAGGTAGCTGGGCTGATGATGGAAGGTTCAACTCCTTAACAGTAAGAAGTTACTCGAACGTGCAAGGACTGTTTTAGTAAATTGTTTTGATGTTTGATAGGGCATTTGCCACATTTGGTCTCATGATCATCAAGTCATGACCTGATGCTGCAGTCAGGATAGTCTGCAGAGTAGGGGAAGGTGGGGTAAGACGGGGTAGCGAGGTAAGATGGGGACCGTAACAAAACTGATGATACAATGTAGCTACAAATGTTCTTCTAACGCTATTTAACGGTATTTAGCTGAAGTTGATAGTAGCACAAATACAAGTTTGGTCGAAAGTGTGCACGTTGGGATTTTATAAGGATTTTTATAAATTTTATGGGGTTAGATCTAATTATTGACGTATATAAAGTGCGTGACTGTTCAAGATATATGGTGTACAAGATGAATCGCATATTTTTTTATTGATATTTGTTTATTTTACTATTATAATTACATTAACTCGTTCCCGATTTGCTTCGATTTATAACCTCAAAAAATTAACACAACTTGGAAGTCCAGTTTGGGAAAGATGGGGTACCTACTTGCGGGTAAGACGGGGAATAGTAACACATCGAAACTGTCTGAAACCAAAGGTAAGAAATAAAAATAAACTGAAAAAAGCAAATAATTTGAGATTAAACGAACCACGGAAGCTGATGAAGGATCTGAGAGTTCTGAGGACGAAGATACAGAATTTCTGTACTGCCAGGGCTTGTATTCCGAGTCTACTGAAGGATGGATCACTTGTCAGATTTTGCTGTAAGTGGGCGCATTGTGGCTGTGCAGGAGTGGAAGATATCGATGACGAAGCTGTCCATATTTGCCCGGTTTGTGAAGATAACGATGATTAAACATTCTATACCCCGTCTTACCCAAGGGGGTACACCGTCTTGCCCTGTAGGTGGGGCAAGATGGGTCAAATTAGTTTTTTTTTTAGATAATATTTCTAATAAGAAAAAATTTTTTTTTTTTTGTTTTAACTGATTAGAATTTAAAGGAAGAAAGACTGATTATTTTCTTAATAAAATTTCTTACAATGTACAATAAAAAAAAAGAGTTTTATTCATGAAATACCTTAAGGTCCCCGTCTTACCCCACCTTCCCCTACCTAACTCCTCGACAACTAACAGCAGATATATCGTGTTTAGGCTCATTGAAAAGGGCTCGATGTGTGGATAAACGTACTGTTACTGAGGTACACCGAAGACCTGATGCTGAAGCCAGGAGCATCAGAAAAAGTACAAACCTTGAAATTACAGCACCGTAGTCGTGTTTGGGCTCATTTTGAACAGGACTAAATTTTAAGTTCAATGCAATGTTGACATAAGTCTGGCCTGATGCTGCAGCCAGGATTATTAGCTAGGAGAGTGGAATACTAGGAGAACTCCTCAACAATTAACGTCCCTGCATCGGGAAAAGCAATATTTTGTAAAAGGTGATCAGCAGTTGACATTAGGCTATTGTAACTTAGATAAATTACAAACTGACCCACTAAAAAGTAAAAAATAAAAACTTTTTTACAAAAAAAAAACAACTGACTTCCAAAAAACACTATAAAGTGAAAAATAACTTTAATTTCGGAAGTCGGTGGCAAAAAACAAAAATACAAATCCAAAGACACCGACTTCCGAAATTAAAGTTATTTTTCACTATAAAGTGTTTTTCACTTTGTAGTGTTTTTTTGGAAGTCGGTTTTTTTTTTTTGTAAAAAAGTTTTCAAATCATGGGCAGCATTTTGTGTGATAGAAAACAGGTAAAGTAGGTATTTATCGCAAGCATTTTAGCGTTGTCTCTGGGATGGCAAAGCATCTTTGATGCCTCTGGGATTGCAGATGTCATCTTATCCAATGACATGAAAAAACTATTGTCAAGTGTGATTATATTACTAGGTAGTATTGGGTTACATCCCTATGATTTTCCATCATGATGACTATGAATTGCGTTGTCGTAGACAGACAATTGCCTCTCATATACAACAGAACATCCGCCTCATTACAACCAGCCATCAATCAAAAACAAAATACTAGGAATTTCACTCCTAAAAAATTTAAATGAGCCGTTTCCTCTTGTGTCCATGAGCAACCCATGAATTACTGTCAGAGGTCAATCAGTGACCCCGGTGTGACCTAGTGCCGCGTGTTCTGACGCTCAAACATGCATTAATATTAATTCGTGCCATAACTGGCAAGTCGCACTACCGTTAACATGCCGGATGTAAGGGAGGAGGGGGGAACAGGCGTAGGGCCACAAGTGCTCTGGTTTTGGTACTTCAGTTCTATGAATAAGGAAGAGTAGGTAAATACCTACTCTCCTAGCGTGTATGCTGCAGTTAATGATTCTTATATTGCAGCATCTAAAATAAAGTAGGAATGGAATCCATGGATTTTTATCGTACATTTGCTTGTGATTCTTAAATGGAAGCTCACTTTTAGAAGATTTTTAGTGAAACGAGGAGCAACATCAGACCGAGCCAAATATGGCGGGATGAACTTGCCTCCTAAGTCATACCGAAAAGACTATCCCCACTAGTAGATAACTAAAGTGTGTAGTGAAGTCCTCCCTTTTCCCAGCAGTGGAAAAATCATGCTTGATCAATAGATAGACGAGCTACATTAAACTGAGTACAAAATATATTAGGACTTACTACAGCCGTTTACAACTCTATCGGGAAACACAATGTTGAGCTGTAGGCGTTTTCGATCCGACACAAAATTAGGCCAGCATGCTAATTTCATGTAGTTGTAGTTGAAGACTTCAGGGAGGCAGATTTAGGCCCGTAACGTCCAATTGTCCGATCTAGTCCATTTTAACACGTGCCCCGTATGTTAGTGTTATGTGCACGTTTGTAACTCTTACGGGCTGCACGTAGCACACCGGGGTATCACTCCTGCTTCGACATATTTATGTGCACTGGACGCAATCAGGGTAATAGTGAGTTTACAATTCAGGTGAGATGTTGCACCTTGTCAGATAATGTTGCAGACCCCTGAGTGTTGAACACAATATGTTTTGGTGCGTGTCTGTACGGACATTATAATGTTCGGTGGTGAATCGTGAAAAGACAAACTTCGTGTTTATATATTTTTCAATTGTATAATAAAGATGGGAGTACAGTCACGAGCAATAATATGTCAACACTTGGCAACTTTCAATTGCAATTATTCCAAGAAATAAAGAATGCATCGTTGAAATACGACACTTTATATAAACCTATGGGTTCGAAAATACTATGTTCGTAATAATATCAAATTTCATTCAAAAATAAAGGAGAAAATCGCCTTTGAATAAAGCCAAGTGTAAATGTTACAGCCAAAGTAATAAATCCGGATATTATGTATATTATCTAGCCATTATTTATAATGTCTACTCAATTTAGATAAAGTGATAATTGACACAGAATTAATCACATTAGCGAAGCGGGGCTACGTCGACATAGGATGCTAGAGCGAGCGAAGGGCACCCCGAGGTTCGGTTTGGTTAGGTTACTTTAAACCCTTTACACAGAAATAGGAGCCCCGCGAAGCGAGGCTACGTCGACATAGGATGCAAGAGCGAGCGAAGGGCACCTCGAGGTTCGGTTTGGTTAGGTTACTTTAACTATACTGACCAGTCATTATGTATAATAGCTAATTAATCACTATGACTGTAACATATACATACTTATGCTCGTCACTGTACGTTCTTTTATTGTGTATTATTAATATCTTGGTTCATTTCACGAGAAACATGTTATTAACAGGGAAAAAAAACAATGCTACAAATCAGAAAATTAAACGAACCGAATAAAAAAAAATGTTGTTACAAAAATACCCCCGGAACCTTTAACCCTGTGAATGTTCAAGGCGTGTATTGTTGTGTGTAGTCCCGGGCTCCCGGGCAGGCGGGCGGTGGTTGCGCGAATCAATCGGTCAATGTTTGCACGACAGTCTCCGATTGTCCGTCTACGGATTGCAATCCCGCTGTTTATAAGTTTATTCCCTCTAGCCCGAATAAAAATACCTTTCTATTTGTAAGGCGTTTTTAGAATCGCCACCATATAGTATTGTATTTCGGGAAAGCTCAATATAATTCGCTATAACGTTAACGTTATTCTAAAGAACCGATTATCGAATTATTTTTTATTGGTTTGTTGAAAGAAAACAAAATCTGAAGAGCTCTTTAAATAAATCTTATCAGTTTACCAATAAAAACAGCAATTTTAATTTATTAATGTAATGTCACATTATCCAGCCTATTTCGGAACATCCAGCGTTGTCTCCCCAGAAATAATTAAAAAGAAACGATGAAAAACATTATCTGTTTCCAATATTTTTCATAACAAAAAACACACAAAACGTCAAGAAAGTGACAGGTAGGTGTACCTCGCTGCCTCCCTATTATGCCCGACAAAGGCGCCTACACAAAGAGCGCAAATTGCCCACTCAAATTATACGCACTCGTTTAGCTAGCGATTTGGCACGTGCCGTACTAACCGGCGATTCTTCACATTGTCCGCAATATGAACATCATGGCGCTCGGTAATGGCGCGGCTTCACTGTATTGATTTTGAATTAATATGGCTATTGTGTGAACTGTGTTGATTTTTGTGATAACAGATTACGGCAAAAATGTCTCTGCACGGAGATGGTTATTTTTAACAGATCGAGTGCTCTGCACCTTCTTTTGTTTTGCAATGGAACTTTACTACCTATTTGAGGAGACCCATGTTTCTTCATTACACCCCATTAAAATAGTACTCTAATGAACCTAAGAATTTATCAATGACTCGCACATTATAACCGTGAAAGAAACAAAGTAAGGATATCAATTAAAAAACAATTAAACAAATGAGGTGTCTGAACCCCAATAAAACAGAAATGGGTTTACAATAAGTAAGTAATTACCTTAAAAGGGTGAATGTATATACCCGGTCAGTCGTGGAGTAATGTGATGTATTGCGAAAGTAAGGCTATTGTAATACCCAGAGGTGCCGTACCATAAAATGTAGTTACGATTGTGGGGTAATGTAGAAAACTCGGCAATTCGGCATCAAACTATTGTTGATCTAACTTTTGTCAACGACATAACCCAGTTTGGCAATCGTGTAATAAAAATAACTGAACCATTTCTGGAATTACGGTTCCAAAATTAATAGTCCAATTTGGGAAAAACATGAAAATATGTCATTGATTTAAACTTACGATATGACCACAAACTACCGATCCGATATCGTTATGGCTAGACAGAATCCGGAATGAATGTGGTTGAGTTCAAATTGAGTTTTTGACCACAAATACGAGTTTTATGAAATTAAATCAGTAGGTATACACATACCGACAATAAAATATTTTTTTTTTGTCAAAGCCCCACTGTAGAGAATAACTAAAAATAAAATTAAAATGTCTGTTTTTAATTAATTTAAGAAATGAAGGAATAATTTTAATTACATGTAGGTATGTTGAAAAGTGTCATTATAAAAATGAAATATGTTAATAGTTACAAAAAAAAAGGAGCTACGTCTGCCAACAAGCTGCTTTGCGGTTTCGCGGAGGTAAATATATTATGTAAAAAATTGTTTCTGTGAATAAAACACTTTTTCACTTTCTCACTTCACTTTTTCACATATTTTCATTAATCCTATGCGTGCCCACGTCATCACATTGCTGATTGATTAAACGTCGCGTTCTCTTTGTATTCAAATTGAATCCCTACTTCAGTATCTAACATCTCATCACCTACTGCGAAATAATCAGTGTGTGTGTGTGTGTTAGCGCCTAAACACCGCAAGCCTCAAGGATGCAATAAGGCAGTTACGTCACCGTCTAAGTGGGGCATTAGAGTGGTGACACGTCGTTAATATGCAGCTCCCGGGCACTCCCGGGCGAGGGCCTGGGTGAGGGGGGGCCGGGGGGGCCGGGGGGACAGTGACGCTGGGATAATGCGAACAGGTGGGTAATAGCACTAATGTCAGAACACCAGCTACTAATGTAGTGCCATTCTGTTAAAGAGAGCGGTGATACGATCCTGATGAAGAGATTAACTTAGAATCAGAAATGAACTAGTACCTACCTACATAATTCAAGTTAAAAGTTTTTCTGTAATAGACAAAATTGTCAACGTTTTATATGCTTGAGTACGAGACTTTTGACAACGTTGTATGTGTATATTTTATGTCTTTTTGAGGGTTCCGTACCTCAAAAGGAAAAACGGAACCCTTATAGGATCACTTTGTTGTCCGTATGTCTGTCTGTCTATCAAGACCCTTTATCTAGGGAACGCGTGGATGTATCGAGTTGAAATTAAAACTATATACCAACTCAGGTCTACAGACTTTTGAAACTATGAAAAAATTAAACTTCTAAGATAAATCATATTAATAATATACCTATCTAATACATATTTCAGGATTTTTAGTAAAGAACCCCAAAAAAAAAAAATTTCATAAGCAACTTTCAAAAAGATGTGAAATCCCACCAAAAACATGTTCATGTAAAATGTTGCCAAGACAAGACCACATATGGCTCGCACTGCCAAAAAGTTATCAGATCTCATGTAGAGCCAAGCTTCTAACTCTACACGCCCTAACATCACAAACTCTACACCTTAGTCAAAATATGTGGCTTGGCCGTTTCGGTACCATCACATGGGCGTAAGGTGAAAAATGTATTCACTGTTCATTACTTTTCTGTTATACAATAGTTCTTGTAGTAACGAAACGGCCAAGCCTCATATTTTGACTAAGGTGTAGAGTTTGTGAAGTTAGGGCGTGTAGAGTTAGAAGCTTGGCTCTACATGAGATCTGATAACTTTTTGGCAGTGCGAGCCATATGTGGTCTCGTCTTGGCAACATTTTACATGAAAATGTTTTTGGTGGGATTATGAATTCGATAAGGAACCCGAGTGTGCAATGATCAATGCACACGCATTTCATACGACGTTTTTCAACACATTTGCGAGGAAAAAAACAGACTTGTATTGTTATATATTAACCTGGTATGGAAAATGGCGCACTGGTTTTGTTTTTCCGTGCGCCGCGGTAGCGATGCGCGCGCAGGTGTAAATACAGGCACTGACAAAACTGCTAAACAGCCTATAGAAAACATATAAGTAATAAACACAAAATAATGTTTAAACTGATCGTCGTATTGTCGTATGTCAAATTGTAGTTTAGTTAGTATGGAATTAGAAAGTACTATTGGCATAGAGAAATACCTATTCATTAGTTCTTTTTTTTTTTTTTTTTTATTTGAAATGGGTTTGCTCTTGACTCTAGTCTAGGTCAGAGTTGACAGAGACAAAGTCGACGATGGAGTGAGCTCACCCAGAAGAAGCCTGTTCACTCTTACTTTGAAGAGATTCGGGTTGTATGAGCTCGGAAACACAGACGCAGGTAAAGAGTTCCACTCTTTTGCTGTGCGCATTATAAAAGACATTTGAAAACGCTTAGTGCGAATTGGTGGAATAGCAACTAGGTAGGGATGGTAACTTGCAGTGCGTCTGGATGTCCGAAGGTAGAAGGGGGCCGGTGGAATGAGGTCGTGGAGTTCTTGGGCACACTCACCGAAGTACAATCTGTAGAAGACCGACAAGCAGGCAACCTTGCGGCGATGAGCCAAGCTGTGAAGCTTGGCATCCACCAGTTCTTCGTCGCCAATGAGCCTCTTAGCTCTGCGTTCCACCGAGTCAAGCGCGGCAAGTTGATATTTCGCTGAGCCATCCCAAAGGTGGCTGCAATACTCCATGCAGGATCGGACTTGCGCTTTGTAAAGGGTTAAAAGCTGTCCAGGCGTAAAGTATCGCTTCACCCTATTTAGGATGCCCAGCTTCTTGGCCGCAGTTTGGGCTTTGTACTCGATGGTAGCGCCGAAGTTGAGACTAGACGTCAACTCCATGCCTAGGAGCTCGAGCCGATCTGTTACAGGAACAGATGTACCCCGGAAAGTAGGAGTCTGGTCAAAATGACTCCTTTTGGCGGTAAAAAGACACGCTTGTGTCTTGGTGGCGTTAAAAGAGACCAAATTGTCATCACCCCACTGGGAGACAAGGCTTAAGGTCAAATCTGTCCGCTCTACCATGGCCTCTCTCAAGAAACGAACTTCGGCCCCGCTGGCTGGCTGGCTGGCGCTGGCAGAGAGAATCCGCAATAATAGAACAACAGTCAGGGTCGTTTCCGTTTGGTTCCACGGACAATTTAAAGTGAATGCTTAATGGTAGACCGCGAAATTCAAATTTTCTTACGTTTTTTGCAATTTGCAGGTCAGTACCAAGTTGTATCTTGATCAAAATATGATTCGCGACTATAAAAGATATTTATTTACAGAATTATAGTCATTAGAATCATTAATATACATCATTATGTTAGATTTGTTCCCTAAGAACTTTTCCATAAGAGTTTTGTTCTTATGGAACAAATCAATTAGCGTGAGCGCGATAACGATGTCCCGTGACGATAGATGACGTCACGACATGGCGCCTTCTTGCGATAATGCCGACCCTTTTTTTTTGAGGATAGGAAATCATCAAATGACCCCTCCCGCTCTGGGTGGAGCGAAAGGAAGTGTGTGTTTGTGGGAGTCTTACTGACTAAAACCCACCCGTATTCCTTCCTTAGCCCTTTATGTTCCGGGCCAGCGGTAACCCTTTCGGACAATCCCGCTGACCCGGCAGGCTTCGGCCCTAACGGGCCCCTTCAATTGAAGCTGACATCTCTTTGAGGCACGCGTGGAACACGTACGCGCCGTCCGACACGGGCCTGGTCCTGATCGGACGGTGTGCTACCCACTACCACTACACTACTCTCTGTCCGCAGGCCCGCGCCTCCCGTCCCAGCCATCCCGCCACCTCCTTCGCTAGCAAGACTGCTTCGCAGAAGGAGCTGACTGCCTCCCACTCCCTCTCGCTCCGGATCATGGCTTGAACCAGGGCAGGACGCGAGAGGTCGCCGCCGATGCCGATCGCCTCTACGAGGACACGGCGGACCTCCACCGTATGCTTCACCGTGTCCTCTGGGCGATCCTCGCAATGGTGACACCCGGGCGTTTCCTCCAGCCCGATGATGTGCAGGAACCTCCCAAAACATCTGTGTCCGGTGAGGACCTGCGTCATGCGGTAGGTGAGGGCGCAGTGAAGCCTCTCTAGCCACTTCTCAAAGAGGCCATTCTCTCTTATCGCCACTATCATGGTGTTGCATTGCACCGGAGAGGTCCGTCCGCTCCGCCGCCGCGCCGCGATTTGCCGCGGAAGCGGAGTTTTCCCCGGCGTAGTGCCTCCGCGCGCCACTCATACAGGCGCGCGAGGACTATCGCCTCTAGATCCCATGGCGGCAATCCGGCAAGGGGCTTGCCGCTTCGTCCGAAATCGTGCGGTACCCACGGATCAGCCTTACGGCTACCACCTTTTGGGGCGCGTTCAAATAGTGGGCGGCTCGCCGCGGCAGTGAATGCGCCCACACCGAGGCCACAGATTACTAAATAGTTACTACGTAACAGATACTTCACTCAGTAGAAAATTTCCAATACCTACAGCTATAATAGCCTACTCCGTCGCGTCAGCAACCGCTGCATGCTAAAATGTGCCTAAATGCTCAAGCGTACAGTTGTGATTGCTTCGCACCGCGCGATCCCACAGCAATCGCAGGGCTGCCTCTTCATTAAAATTAAATTAACATAACTATTTGTGTCTATTTTATTGAGAACTGTGAATATGTTGTGACTATAGGTGGTAGTTTAAAATGGTATCGTTTATAAAATATGTTTTTTATAAATTGGTGCCGACTGTGCAGTACATCTAAAACATGACATGACATCTTCATTGACATGTAAATGGAAAAATGTTAGATGTTTACCCCTTCTTTTACTTGATTTGCACCCATCTACTGCACATAAGGCACCACACGGCATCGTAATACGCGTACGAACGAACAGCACTATTAAAATTGAACGGCGTGCGCGCGCTTCGCTTGCGAAAACCGCACTGAATTTGATCCGCCGGCGGACCGAGACCGCTCGGCTGGGCGGTAGGCACTTATAGCGCGCAAGTACATGGAGTGACGGAGGCCTGCCGAGGCCCCGTATAGGGCCATATAACGGCCGACCTTGCCTTATAATATTATCACCGTGAGCGCTGTCAAAAACGACAGTGTGTGTGTGAGGATGTGTCAGTGTGTGTTTTGTTTTGAGTTGCATCATATCTTTAAATTAAACTAACGGGGCATTTTCGAAATTGTGCTTCTGGCTGACAGTCGCCACCCTACCAAAGAAGAAGAACTGAAGAAATGCGCTGTTTATACAAAGAAATACTGTAATAATTTCGTTTTTACATTGAGTAAGCACTGCGAGCGCGTTCACGAGCGTTCCGAATTGTTGACAGCTCTCAGCTGTCATAATCGCAATATCTAAATCGGAACGCATGTTGATGTGAGTGCTGTGAGCGAATATAGCTAATTCGGAATGCGGCCTAAGAGCCACTTTACGAGCAAGTGTGTTGAAAAGTATGTCGTGGGTATGCCTGATAGTTGAAACTAATTTATTGTTTGATCATACTTGCTCGGTTTAAGCGCCATTACAGCGCGAAATGTTATTAGCACGACATGGCTAACAAAATCCTTGACCAAGTCCAGTATCAAAATTACCCACATATTGATACTTAGCCTGTCGCATTTAATAACTGAGCTCATAATGAACAAGTAATTGCTCTCTAAATTGGGCTATAAACAGTGATGTCGTCCGCACAGGAGACCCAGAAGGTCCATTTTATACGTTGTTCTGGAATAGGAGTGGAAATAAAGTAACACAAGCCGAAGACAACAGACGGAATTCTTCGGACATATTCCAATGCTATATGAAATAAATAGCCTTGTTGTGATAATATTATTAAAAAAATTTAGTACAAGCTGCCAGCTAGTAATATTCAGTTCTTGACTGCGACTGAATAGTAGGAATATTCTCTGTCAGTAGCAGTTGATGTCCGCGATTCGTTCGATATAATCTCTTGTGCGCGAATGAACATTGTATGGAGTGAAGCTTCGGTGTCATCTCTGTAATATCTTCCACCCGATGAACGGTGGTCATTACGCGTAATAACCGAGGAGTTGCGGAACTTGCGATACCGGCCGGCTCTCGTATGACCTGCTCAAAGTTTTCTCTCCATACAAACATACGTATAGTTTCCGTGTAAAATTGATAAAGCACCTGATAGGTTGATATTTGATGCCAAACATTACCTACTTACTGCAAATCTATTAGAAGACTCGTTTATTGATACCTACTAATCCTGACAGAAATTACATTAGTATAATGAAAGAAAGAAAATACATTTATTTAGCACATAATAAAGGGCACCCAACATAATTGTGTAAAAAAAGAAACAAAAAGAAAGTGTAAAGTGCGTACGAGAGTATTCAAATAGAGTTTTAGGCAGCATCTTTTACGGTATGGTTTGCGTTTAATGTCACCAGGGAGCATCCAAACAGATGTTGCTAATATCGCTGATTATAAAAGACCATTATTTCAGACACCATCTACATGGTCCTCAAAGATTATGACGGGGTTTTATGTACACATTGACATTGATGAATTTTATATAAACAAAGACATGAATATTTACTTTGTAAAGTATTTTTTGTTTTTAATTGACGAAAAAACGGAGAAAGTTTTCAAGTCGACGCGTATATTTTTTTATTTAATTATTGTGAATGTGAGGACTTGTGGGTAATTTCTTTTTTCTGTTTTCATTCTTGGTTAGTTTTAATCATGTTTGTTTTAGTAATTAACGGTTTGAGTAAATTGCGCGGCCTACCCAAATGTCCTTTCTTTGGTATTGTTGGTCGAATCGTTGAGCTCCTCAAGTTCAGTTGAGCTGCACGATTTTTGACAAATGCGTGCACTGACTGGACAGGTCTGCTTAATCTGTATTCTTTCCTCAAAATACCATTTTAGACAATCTACATGGTCTTCACACGATCTAACCAATATTTTGTCTGGACTTTAAAAGAGACTGTGACCTCTGAGTTTGTTTCGGCCTATCTTCTCAGAATAGAAAACGCCAGATAGGGAACGCCGACCTCATCTAGTTTAAAAAATTATGACTGAAGTGTAAAAGTGTTTATTTATCATAACGAATAATAATTATAAAAGCTGTTACTAGTACTGGACAACTGGACGGCTCAAAAAGTCACAAAACAATATACGCACGGTGACGTCAGGTGACGGTTCAGGGGATCAGAATAAATCTAAAATAGCGTCTCATCCTGACTATAACAGTAGCCGGTCCATTTGTCAAAGCAGCGGTTAAAATCTGGGCCGCGCCGCGAGCGCATGACGAATGGTAGCCTGCGACTAATTAATGTGCTAATAATCTTCGGAGACAAGCTCGGAAATATTCCCTCATCAATCTACATTATGGTCTAGTTCGCGTGACTGAATTAGATATGAGGGATTTTTCTTTGTAAGTGAATAAGTGAAGCGGTTTTCTTTGAAGCAGGCAATTGATTGTTTGATGGACGCAAGCAGTTAATAATAAATGGGAGTAACGAGGGTTTATAGTAGGAAGTCAAACTAATTATTTTTTAAATTAAATGTCAGGAACTTAATTTCAAAGGAACACGTTTCATACCAAATTGTATATATAGCCTTTAACTACAAGGAAACATCGAATTTCATATCAAATTCAATCCGAAAACGTCCGTACGCACGATCTTCTGCTCAACCCATCTTTTTGTGTTTGAAGACGTTTTAATATATTTGGGACCTGCAGAATTCGAACTAGCTTAAAGTCGGATGAAGGAGTATTATATGCCCCCAAACTGGAACGGGCCGGGGCCGCCTTCAAGCGCCTCTTGCCCAACCTGAGGGGGTCAAACGCCTCCTTCTGGAGGCTTTACGCGGGGGTCGTGTGGTCCATGGCCCTATACGGGGCCCCGGTGTGGCGCGGGGCCGCGTTCACTGCGGCGGCAAGCCGCCCACTACCTGAACGCGCCCCAGAAGGTGGTAGCCGTAAGGCTCATCCGGGGCTACAGCACGATCTCGGGCGAGGCGACAAGCCTCATTGCCGGACTGCCACCATGGGATCTGGAGGCGATAGTCCTCGCGTGCCTGTATGAGTGGCGCGTGGAGGCACTACGCCGGGGGGACGATCCGCTTCCGCGGCACATCGCTGCGGAGCGGACGGATCTCCGGCGCAATCTCATGGCGGCATGGAAAGAGCTCGCAACCCAGCGCAGGGCACGCCGCGATAGCGGCGATAAGAGCCCTCTTTAAGGAGTGGCTAGAGAGGCGCCACGGCGCCCTCACCTACCGCCTGACGCAGGTCCTCACCGGACATGGAAGTTTCGGGAGGTTAAACGCCCGGGTCACCATTGCCAGGATCGCCCAGAGGACACGGTGGAGCACACGGTGGAGGTCTGGCCCGTTTGGGCGGAGCACCGTGTCCTCGTAGAGGCGATCGGCAGCGGCGGCGACCTCTTGCGTCCGGCCCTTGTGCAAGCCATGATCCGGGGCGAGAGGGAGTGGGAGGCAGTCACATCCTTCTGCGAAGCAGTCATACTAGCGAAGGAGGTGGCGGTACGGATGAGGGAGAGAGCCTCCCATCCGAGCCACCGCGGGAGACGCTCCGGGCGTCGGGAGTCACGGGAAGACTCCCGGCCACCGTAGGCGCGGGCCTGCGGGCGGAGAGAAATGGGTAACTCACCGTCCGATCAGGACCAGACCCGTGCCGGACGGCGCGTACGTGTTCCACGCGCGCCTCAAAGAGATGTCAGCATCGAGGAGGGGCACCTTAGAGACAAAGCCTGCCGGGTCAGCGGGATTGTCCGAAAGGGTTACCGCTGGCCCGGAACATAAACGGCTAAAGAAGGGACACGGCTGGGTTTTAGTCAGTAAGAGTTTGACACTCCCTTCAGCTCCACCCACAGCGGAAGGGGCCATTTGATGATTTTCAACCTGAAAAAAAAAAGAGAAGTATTATATTGTAAGTTTAGAGGCCCCACCTGAGACATATCACTAGCAGTAGGCAAAAGTTGACTTATTAATTTTGTCAGCGTTTAATAATATATTGTGCTGTAATGCTGCTGGTTTCATCCATTTTTTTGGTTTATTGTTGCTACTGGATTAATGCTATTCAATGTTGGCTTGTAAGTCATCCTTGATTTTGAACCCGCAAACTACTTATCCCTATTTTGAACTACAAACGCAATATTGGTACTAAAGACACAATACAATGTATCCAAACTCACTACCCTAGCGTAACTACGGTTTATCCCAAGACAATTTATTATCCTCTAAAACAGTTGAGTTCGAAAGGTATGACGAATCGCATCCCATCTCCCCATCTTGCAATAATTAATGCCACTGCGGTCTGAAAGCTGAAACATTGGCTCATTTATCAGCTCTGAGACTTCATAATTGCCTATGAAGTTCCCTACATCGGCCTTGAAATGGTATTAGTGGTGTGGAAACTATTACAAGTTTTCCGTTTAATTAATGGTTGAAAAGTTTAGAGCAACAGCAGTATGTTTCATGTAATTAAATATTTCTTAGTATGTAGTCCGTTCGCATGTTTAATACATATCCTAATTTATTTTTATAAGTAGTTTGTACATGGCATACAGAGTTGTCTTATAAACTAAAATGTTACAAAGCGAGTCCAGTCACAACAATGACCCCTGTTATTGTTGGTTCGATGTTGGTTGCCTAAATAAAATAAAATAGTAATCACTTCGAAATACTTTAGCTGTGACGCAAACAATCATTTTGTAACTTAGTAATAGTAATTTATGAGAGAGCCACCCAAAATGAAAACAAAAAGCGTCTTGGACATTTAAGTGTTTACGATGCAATCCATGGATTTGGAAACAAAGCAAAGAATCCTGTATCAGCTTCAAGGCGCATTAACCAAGGTCCTGTTGACAAGGAGCTCAGATCGGTTCTAATCTTAGTTTAACTCGTTAATCAAGAGTTACGATATGGCAATTAAACAGTCAGCCACAGCAGCCTCTGATTAATCGGCGCTAAATATCCGTGGATCAGACCAGCTGTTGCACCGATGCAGCTTATTTACGAACTTCCTTCATTCATCAAAGCAGTTCGAGTTTAGTTACTTGAAATTCAACGTCATTAACGGGGGTATGTTCTTGTTTAAATACAAGCGCGTTTGTTTTAACAGGCTGATGTTGATGATATCCAACATAACATAACCGTTCGGGGTTAGGCAGAGGTGTACCTATAGTAGGTACACCCACATTTCACCAGTTATGTTTAATCCCTATCTAATAGTGGGAGAGCCTATTGCCATCAGTCGGGCCCGAATCCATACTTCGTGCTGAGAAATTCCAGATAAACCCAATAACACTTTGCCCGACCGACTTTAATCGAACCCAGGCCCTCATGCTCAGCAGTAGCACTTGCGACCACTACACCAACGAGGCAGTTATAATAACATCCGTCGCAGCATAATAATTGGACATAATCTAAAAAAATAAGCTTGCTTAACTTTTTATTTAATTTTATTTTATTCACTATTGCAATATCAACTATCGTTGCTCCATGTTTCTAAACGTCATGGTCCATCGTTCCGCACCTTTATTATATTATGTGGCCTTGCCTTTATTAATTCTTCATCCATCAGTAGGTATTAAATATTCTGTCTTCTGTCCGTCCTCCATCTATCTTCCATACATGTGGCCGAAATAATCCGTTTTTAAATATCCACGGACACAAATTACCAAATCTTTTGATTACTCCAATCATTTAGTGCTATTCTACCTTATTCCTATAAGTCTGGTTGTACCATGTACATTGAGCATGACATTAACTAGCGCTTTGTTGTCACATCAGTGTCATGGCGCAGATGTCTGGAGCACAAAAGGGACAAGTGTCACACGGCTTCTTTTGTTTCTGGAGACACTCGGATCTGGACCTGACACAACAACGCTTATAAAAGATAAGCAAGTATTGCGTAGCCGTTCAACACAACAGTAATTCAGCGTGCGTATCTGCTAGTGCGTAATTTTAATATGAATTTGTTTCTCATTTTATTCATATTGAACCCAAAAGTGTGACATTTAAATTTGAAAAGTTTTGGGTCTAACCCTGAAATTGGAACTATCAAAATCATCCTTGGGTATTCCTAAAAGGAATTTCTCTGTACTGTGCGTTATGTTTTGTGCCCGGTTTATGGCAATTGGCTTACTGTACTGGAACACAAACGTGACAAATGTTAAGTATTTTATTTGTACATTTTACTCTTTACAAAATTTCAGCTGACCCTGGCTTTCCTTATATGAAAGAACATCACCAGAACAAGAAATGTGACCTCCATAAAGTTTACCATACCTACAGCCTTAGTTTCAAGCTATTAACCACTCAAGCTGGAGTGTGGCTGGCGTGTGGTCGTAACGTGGCTCGTGTGAGCTAATTCCAGCTTAATGTGTGAAGTAAATACACGTCTGAGGCAGCCCTGACTCCAGACGACCGAGCGCCGCCTCTGCACGGGATGGAAGGGATGGCGCGCTTTGTGGGCTAATGCAGTGAGTTAAGGCGAAAACGGAAATAGAAAAACATGTAAAAGTTATCTGTTCAATATGTTCAGATGTCATTCACGCCTTTTATATAAGGATGGGAAAAAAGTATGTGTATTGTACGCAATTTTTCTTTCTGTGCTACTACGATTGATATGATTCGGACTATTACGAATATTAAAAACAACAATTTTCCAAATTGGTCCAGCCGTTCTGAAGTTATGCGCTTACCAAGGAACAGCATTTCATTTTTATTAGATTAAGAAGATTATGCTTTTAATGGTACTTTCTATCATTCATTACATTGACATGTTACAAACATTCATATGTCGGAGTCATTCGTTTGACAGATTGGGACGCCAGCTCCATCTGGTGGCGTTCGACAGAGTCTAGCCAGAGTTCGTGGGAGTCGAGGATAGCGAGCAGCGAGGTGGAGCGGCTCTCTTGATCATTGGACATCATACTGACAACATGTGCTCAGAAACTGTCTCGCGTTCCGTATCTAGTTGTGTCGTGTACCTACAGTGTGTGATTCGCTAGTGTGATTAACTTGTTCGTAAAATTATAATTTGATTTGAACTGTAAACGGTTTTCTATTGCGCAATAACCAACACTACCCATAGTACGCCCACAGTAATTAAAATATGGCTGATGATAACGAGACCGACGTACCTTCTCCGTCACATACATATCTTTTCATCCTGGATCGCAGACGAAGTCGCAGGCTACCCTGTACCTAATAAATGAGTACGATTTTTTTTCAAGTCCTTGATATGTTGTCATTTGACGTTATAACTACTGATAAAACATCTACCATCTTATATGACTTATTTTTATGATATAGAAAACGCAATGAGTTTACGTTTAACGCTCATTCTTACACCTTTAGTTATCTTCTTGGTTTTGGTACATAAAAAAAAAACACAAATTTGTTGTTCCTACAACAAGGCTCAAAAAAATAGGTGGCTCGTTTAGATGCCAATGTATACGTTTTTATAATAAACTTCCTAGCCACATTCAAGAACTAAGCCTTAATAAATTCAAATCTTTTATAAAGCGAAAACTATGTCAGAAAGCCTATTATACTGTAAAAGACTATATTGAGGACAAAAAGGCTTGGGATTGAGCTGCTCCAATAGGTTTAGAATGTTGTTTTTATTTTGCTATTTTACACTTTAATAATTTTCTTTTTTTTTTTAAGTACCTATCTATTTACTTAAATAATGACATGTACATTTACTGTATTAGTACATTATGATACATGTGTGCTATATTGATTAATGCACACGCGTTTCATACGACGTTTTTCAACACACTTGCGAGGAAAAAAAACAGACTTGTATTGTTAAATATTAACTTGTATGGAAAATGGCGCGCTGGTTTTGTTTTCCCGCGCGCCGTGCTAGCCAGCACTAGCGATGCGCGCGCAACATTGACTCATTTTAAATATAGGTATTAATCTATGGCACACACAAAACCTCTAAACAGCCTATAGAAAAAATATAATAAACACAAACCTGAAAATTGCAAAAAACCTAAGAATTTCGCGGTCTACCACTGCGCATTCACCTTAAATTGTCTGTGGTCCCCTGCGAGTTCATTTTGCGACTAAGGACAATACAGACTATTTAAAAAAAAAAATGAAATATAGCCCGCGGATTTTTTCTTTCGGCATGAAGTCTCTTTGGGCGCTTTCCGAATTAGCTTAATCGCTCACAATATCTCCATGGACGTAATATTACGTCCATGCATCATCTCACATGCGTTCCGATTTAGATATTACTATTATGACTGCTGAGAGCTGGCAACAATTCGGAACACTCGTGAACGCGCTCACATGACAGTGCTTACACAATGTAAAAAAGATATTATTACAGTATTTCTTTGTATAAACACCACATTTCTTCTTCAGTTCTTCTTCTTTGGTTAGGTGGCGACTGTCAGCCAGAAGCACAATTTCAAAAATGCCACGTTAGTTTAATTTAAAGATGATGCAACTCAAAACAAAACACACACTGACACAACCTCATACACACACAGTCATTTTTGACAGCGCTCACGGTGATATTATTCTAGGGCATGGTCGGCAATATCGCAAGATGGCGAATGTCATGACGTCATCTATGACGATTCACGGGACATCGTTATCGTTATCGCGCTCACGCTAATTCGGTTATTTCCCAATTCGGAACACATCGATTATTTCCCAATTCGGAACGCAGGGTTTGATGAGATTAAAAAAGCGCGCGTCTCCGACTAGTAAATAGTTATCTGTGGTATTACAGAACATGTGGATTAAAGTAAAGAAAAAGCACGCGTTCGTAATACACTCCATTATGGACCTAAAAGCGGTTCAATAAGAGCCACTTTACGAGCAAGTGTGTTGAAAAAAGTATTATATAATTTTAATTATTGTGAATGTGAGGACTATGTGGGTAATTTTTTTGTTTTTTCTCTCTTCGTTTTAATCATGATCTGGCAGTTTGAGTAGTTTATGCGGCCTACCCAAATGTCCTGTCTTTGGTATTGTTCGTCGAATCGTTGAGCTCCTTAAGTTCTGAGTTGAGCTGCACGGTTACTGACAAATGCGTGCACTGACTGGACAGGTCCGCTCAATCTGTGTGGTTCTTTCCTCAAAAGACCATTTCAGACACTAATCTACATGGTCCTCAAAGATTATGTCCGGATTTTCTATATACACATTAACATTGATGAATTTTATTTAGACAATGACATGAATATTTACTTTGTAAGTAATTTTTATTATTATTTTTTATTTAATTATTGTGAATGTGAGGACTATGTGGGTCATTTCTTTTTTCCTTCTTAGTTTTAATCATGATCTGGCAGTTTGAGTAGTTTATGCGGCCTACCCAAATGTCCTGTCTTTGGTATTGTTCGTCGAATCGTTGAGCTCCTCAAGTTCTGAGTTGAGCTGCACGATTTTTGACAAATGCGTGCACTGATTGGACAGGTCCGCTCAATCTGTGTGGTTCTTTCCTCAAAAGAAAACGTCGACCTCATCTAGTTTAAAAAAAAAAAAATGATTGACGTGTAAAAGTGTTTGTACAAACCTACTTACAGAAATAAAAATCATTTATCATTTATCAATTTGGTTTGTCATTATATTTCTTAAAACTTTAAATCAAATCATCAAACAAATAAAAAATCATTTATTCAAATTAGGCTGAGAGTCAGCACTTTTCGAATGTTAAAATTACATAAGACAGTCCCCCAAAACGCCCGCCCTTCATAATAAGGAAACAATAAAACTTTATCCTACTCTTACTTTAAACTTTAATAATATAATATTATAATAATATAATATTATAATAATATAATATTATAATAATATAATATTATAAACGCGAAAGTTTGTGAGGATGGATGGATGTTTGTTACCTACTCTTTCACGCAAAGATTGCTAAACGGATTTGGATGAAGTTTGGCACACAGATATATTCCCACGGGATCGAAACTTATGCGGGAGAAACCGCGGGGCGCTGCTTCCATAATCAGCCTATAATTTTCCCACTGCTGGGACACTGGCCTCCTCTCAGTGAGAGGGAGTGGGCCGTAATCCACCACGCGGGCCCAGTGCGGGTTGGCAGATGTCACATGTCTTCGAATTTTTGGTTCTAGGACATGCCGGTTTCCTCACGATGTTTTCCTTCACCGTTTTGAGAGCAGTGGTGATGAAATAATTTACACAAAGTAAAGCGCCTGTCTGGGTTCGAACCTACGACCTACAACTCGTAAGTCGCGGCCGTTACCACTTGGCCACCACTGCTCTCAACCTGGGGCGCTGCTTGTAACTTATAAAATAATAGAAAGAAATCCTGAAAATATTTATAAGCTGAGTTTTAGTTAAGTTGGTTGGTTGGCACCTCAGTATTGTGTATGTTCCTAGTTATAATGGTAGCGTTGGTAACTATGTAGTTACGTGACTATGATGCATGATAATGTTCTTCATTTGGGATCCCCCGCGTCCGATCCACAAAGCCAGGCGTAATGTAATCTGCGCCACACCTGTCCAGCCAGTCCTCTGGGACGCCTTACATTGTACATAGATACGATTGGGTACACTGAGACAATATATCACTGTTAATAGTTAGAGATACATGGAATCATACAAGCTACTAACCATATCATGTGAAACAGTTTTACGATTTTGTTGAATAATACCGAGAATTAATAAATTATAGAGACAGAATTTTACTTGTTTCGAAAACAGAATATTATCGTATATATTATGTAGAAGCTTGTAGTACTAGTTGTATACACAGAACATTGGCGTATTTCTTAGTAACAATGAGGGCTGGAGGGTAATCCATTATTCACGCAATTTGCTTTGAGTGTTAGTATGCAGTGGCATTAATAGTTCCTGTCAACATTGATGAGGTATTCTGGGACTGCGCGCTAAATGTATAATAGAATCTGCTTAGTATAATTCAGTCGTCTCAGTGAACGGCATTGAGATGCAATCAGTCTACAGATATCATACAAATAATCTGTTACTCCGAGTGTAAGCCGATGTCAAAGCTGCGACGTTGAGCCAGAGTTTGGACTGGATACAGGATGTGGTGAATATGTAGCGGGTAAGTCTGCAGCTAACTGAAGCATCGGCTCTCTAAACTTTGCAGACGTGCATAATTCCAGATCGATTTAGTCAGGGCGAAGGCGACACTTACAACTAAGTTTGTCTTAAAATTCAACAACTAAATGTAGTTTTCCAGTTTCATTTATTAGCAGTTATTTTATTAATTCGGAATATTTTATAAACGCGAGTGAATGGTTGACTAAGAATAATTTTAGACGAATCAATTTTCAGCACTTCCTGTCCAACAATCACGACTCAACGAATAATTCCTATGATTGCTTTAAATCAGAATCTGATATATTTTTCATGTAACAAAGAGAATAAATTACATTTTTACAAAGGAAATGAAAGGCTAAAAAATAATACAAAACCGCACCGTTCTAGATTGTGCTGCTCTGTGCCATTCCGTAAAACAACAATTCTGTGTGCGAGCACAGATATTCGTTTATCCAACATGCCTGTTTTATACCTTTGTTATAACTGACGCTTTTTACAGACGTCGTGTCGTTTCAGTTTGTCCTGGTCTTGTGAACGTGAGACCTGACAATAAATGATACTAAACGGTAATCGATTATTGCAGTAGGTAATACTGAAGATCTACCTCTGCCGAGCTTCTGTGTTAGCCACTTAGTCTACTGTTAACAGAGGCGGGGAATTGAGGGGTTTTCATAGTCTTCGCTGTTTAATAGTAGTTTCCGGATGACAGCGATGCCGATGCATACGGATTTTGGATGCCTAATGTTAGTGTATTGATTTGTATAATTATTCATTTTACTTGGTAATTAGTGTACATAGTTAGTTGTGTTATGTATTGTATATAAGCATTTTAATGTATATGAAATAAGTAGGTTTACTTGTTTTTCTGTTTGAGTAGGTGAACTTCAAAGCCGAACTTTTCAGTGTGTCATAATTTTCAGCATGTTGCAGAAGATAGGTAACTTGTGACAGAATCTCGACACTTGCTGAATTTACTAACCGCCACGATAGCGGCGATAAGACCCCTCTTTGAGGAGCGGCTAGAGAGGCGCCACGGCGCCCTCACCTACCGCCTGACACAGGTCCTCACCGGACACGGATGTTTCGGGAGGTTCCTGCACATAATCAGGCGAGAGGAAATGCCCGGGTGTCACCATTGCCAGGATCGCCCAGAGGACACGGTGAAGCACACGGTGGAGGTCTGCCCCGCTTGGGCAGAGCACCGCCGCCGTGTCCTCGTAAAGGCGATCGGCAGCGGCGGCGACCTCTCGCGCCCGGCCCTGGTGCAAGCCATGGTCCGGGGCGAGAGGGAGTGGGAGGCAGTCACCTCCTTCTGCGAAGCAGTTATGCTAGCGAAGGTGGTGGCGGGACGGATGAGGGAGAGAGCCTCCCGTCGGCAAACCGAAGGTGAGTTATGTACTCGCCATTGATGTTAATGCCAGCCCCTTTCTAGTCCAGAACCTTAAAGACGTCCTCTGATCAAGAGGGATAGGTTTCGAGGTCTGATCCTGGAGTCGGACTGACATAGTGGCGTTTTCGTACAGACACTTCAGCACTTCGATGTACCGATAGTCGATCTGGCACCGTTGAAGAGACTGCAGTACAGCCCATTTCTCGATCGAATCAAAGGCTTTCTCGTAGTCCACAAACGCTAAGCAGAGAGGCAGGTTATACTCTTCGGTCTTCTGTATAACCTGTCGCAGCGTAATATAAATGAATACATGAATGATAAACTATGACTGGAATTGCAATAAATTTTAAATATTTAATTGAGATTACTTCTACATTTACCTATTACATTCACGCATATAAAATAAACAATAAATATTGTATAATTAGATAATTTATTATTCATGTTCGAAATGCTATTATTTAGTTTTAATGTTTAATTTTAATTAATTAGTTATCCTTGTTACATAAGTTGCTCTTACAGGGTCCATAACTGTATCTTAGCTTTAAGCCTATTTGTAACACCTTTATTCACATTATGGTATGGTTTATGAGATCAACTCCAAAACGAAGTATTTCCTTATTTCTATGAATCCGCGCTATTAGTTATTCTGTGCCAGTACTAAGAAACGCATTTTGATTTAAATTCGGCAGCGATTCATTTCCATTAGAAGTGTGGTAGTTAGCTGTTTCTGCGAAGTAATTACACTTTCTAGAGCGCCGCGTGTTCGGGCTCGCGGTCGATCGGCTTCCTTATTATTTTAGTGAGGTAGTTTGAGTTCGAAGGAAAGTTTGATTATTTTTCGGTATTTAATCAACATTTGCATGTACGCTCAATGTTTTGAGTAGCTTCTATGTCTGAGTAGTGGTTAATAGGGAAAGTTAAATTTATTTAGTTAGTTGGAAAACATTGGTACCTACTTTAATTATGACTACCAGGAATCGTGACTTATTAAACTCATCATCTGCCTACCTTTTCCCAACTATGTTAGGGTCGGCTTCCAATTTAACCAGATGCACCTGAACATCTGTATTTACATGGATTGACTGCCTATCTGACCTTCACAACCCAAGACTGGTTGTTGTAACAACCGTCAATATTTCCCTGTTATTAATCTATTTGACGCAGCCGTTATCATTTCACGCTAGCTTTAATTTTACGGCCAAATAAACATTTTTCATTCTTTCTTTTCAAAAGTGTTGGTCTGCAATGCACTTCATAACTCTCCCGTGTTCTCTTGCGTCAGCGGGAACGCCGGGAACTATGAATAATATTGTGGTCTCCTCCACCATACTTAGATTCTAATAGAGCCGACATTTTCTCATCAGCTCGTCCGGCACGTGCCGCGACGCTGCGTGCCGCTCCGTGCCGCTCCGTGCCGCTCCGTGCCGCTCCGTGCCGCTCCGGGCCGGCGCGGCACGGCTGCGGCTCCTCCACTTTATTACACTGTCACACTGTATTAAATCTCGCGTCTCTAACAAATTTATGACGACACCGGCTCGTAATGTTAGCAAATTAAACGGGTTTCTTACTAGTTGTTGCAAGACGTGAGGACTTTGTTCTTATTCAGACGTAACTTATGTAATGGGTCTTTTATTAGCATTCAAGTTGGTTTAATACTTAATTACCCATTAAAATTACCTTTCAGAGAGTCTCGCGTCGAATACACATAGCGACGTACGGAGACGGATTATGTTATGTCACAAGTCACTACCATTTTAAAGAAATAATTCTGTTTTCAATATTTAAACGGTTCTAAAAAACAACGCTTAAAAAAATACACAACAACACAGTACAGTAGGTACTTCAATTAAGTACTATTTTGCTAATTTAACTTTAATGTCCATTGGTAAGGTGTTCACTCTTGCTTCTTAGTTTTATTGCACAACAAGGTCATTCGATTTCTTTCTATTTCACTTTAACCATAGTTTATGTGTGTGAGAGTAGGTTCATTTGTTTTCCTGCACGAATTAAACTTAGCTGTGGCCGGTGCCAATGCAGGATGCATTGCGGTGCTTGAAGCCACGGACACTAGCAATTTATTGGATGGAAGGAACACAACCGGAATTTACATATATTATTTACATGAGCTTTTTCTCAATTTCACTACGATCTTAGAAAAATAGGTGAAGATAGAATTCACAAATTAAAATTTTTAATAACTACTTGCTAACGCATACCTATTGTTTTCGATATCCCATATGGCTTATCTGGATAATTATTATTATTTTCAACTCGTGCCGATGTGAGTTTGATTGCCACGTATTTTCAGAGAGCTAATCCCGGTATTTGAACGCGTTGTCCAAATATAATTGTTAATTAATTTCAACGAACATATCGCTACCGAAATAAAAATTATGTAGAACTTGCTTCAGTATTTTTTCCTTTGATTCTGTTCAACGGTATTTGAGACGAAATTTCTTTTGTCTTTTTTTCAAGGGTCACACCCGTCTAGTGGATAAAAGTTGCTTGATAGTTTTGGATTTTTTATTTAAGTAGACATTTCTCATTTCACAGCGCCTAATTTTTTTCGAGAGTTTGCGACCTGACTGCGTCAAGTTATTAAAATTCTCCGTCCGTCGGTATAAGGCCTTAGCGTGTTTACCGACACGCGACTAATGCCGCTATTTCAAAGGAATTATAGCCAATAAAGCTTTTCAGTGGAGCACGCACTCTATAAATTTAACCCTTTTGTTCGTTTTCAAATTATCTTTAGAGTATGAGTTACTGTGAGCTACGTTTTTGATATATTGCGCGTTGATACCAATCGCCCGTATTTTGGGAGATATTGTATGAGTAGGTACAGCCGAACAAGTTATTTGGTATAGTTGCAGCTACCTTGCAATAGTCTGCTTCCAAGCGTGTCGATGGCAATCTCAATAGAGTCAGCTCAGAATTTGGCTACGAGTTTGGCACCTTTAATAGCATCCATTAGTTCTTGAAACGAACAGGATACGCTGGACATGATAAATGGGGCATACTGAAAGTTTCTGGATCTGGCCACTTACAACAAAATAATGAAAAAACAGTTAAGGAATTTGGAAATGGAATTCTTTGGGAACATGTTATTTTTTAATTTGCGAGACTTTTTTTTTTTCACTGTGACGTCCTTTCCAAAATTGTGTGTCGCTATCAAAATGAATTTAAGTTTTGAATATTTTCGTTCAATGATTTTTTATGATTTTCGTTGTGGCTTACGTCAACAAGAGAGTTGCCAGAGACTTCAATTGGCATTTGATGATGAAGCACCATGTCGCAGCTCTGTGTATTCGTGGTTTGGAGAATTTAGACGTGGACGTGATCATCTCCATGGCGAGGTACGTGAAGGTCGGCCGGCGACTGCGGTTACAGACTCTAATATTGAAACCGTACGACAACTTATTGAAACTGACAAAAAAAATACTTGCCAGCAAATTCGTGCTTTGTTAGGCATTGGAATGAGCCAAGTGTAAAACATTTTACATGTGCATCTGAAGGTTCGGAAGCTTTGCACTCGATGGATACCGCATGACTTAACGGAGGATCAGAAACGACTGCGTGTCCAGTGGTGCCGTAAAATTATAAAAAAGATTAACGGAGGACTGTCATTGGCTGTCTATAATATTGTGACAGGTGACGAAACCTGGGTGTACTGCTTTGAACCCGAAAGAAAAAGCCAGTCGGCAGAGTGGGTCTTTCCTTTTGAAGATTTGCCGACGAAAGTTAAGAAAAGTCGAAGCACTGGTACAAAAATAGTTGCTTCTTTTTTCAGAGAATCAGGACATTACAGTATCGCTTGAAGATCAAAGCACAGTGACTGCAGATTGGTACGTCAACACTTGCTTGCCCAGAGTCTTAGAAAAAGTTCGCGAAAAGCGTCCTCGAAGCAATGTCCTCCTTCGCCACGATAACGCATCTTCACATTCCGCTAAGGTATAAGAAGGCTTTAAATGTGGAATCGTTGATGCATCCACCTTACAGCCCGGACCCCGCACCCTGCGACTTCTTTTTGTTTCCAAAAATTAAAGACAAACTTAGAGTCACACGTTTTACGAGCTCTGAATCGGTTCAGAATACGTTCCATGAAGCTATTGAAGAGGTTCCTAAGGAAGACTGGTCCAACTGCTTTGTACAGTGGTTTCAGCAAAAATGCATTAGTTGAGAGGGAATATACTTTGAAAAACAATAAATGTATTGTAAGTCTTATATCTAGTCTTATTTATCAGAATCCAGGAACTTTCAGTACGCCCTAAGTATTAAGTGCCCCATTATTTGTGGAACAGCACTACATTTACACTTCAGTGCGGAGTCATCTGTGAATCTTGCAATAGTTGCAACTACGTTTCAACCAAATCAAATTATTTATTTAATTGCAAACACGACTGTGAATTGTGAGTGTACTGAGTAGTCAGTTATTTTACATCCAACTCTTAAGTATGTCATAAGATTAACAAGTTAATACGCACACAACAAACATTTTAATTGGAAGTGGCCACCGATATCTATGGCAATGTCAGTGGAAAGATGAATATTTTTACATGTATACCAAATAGCTCGTTCGACTGTAGGTGCGTACCTATGTACCATGTGGGTATGTGATAGGGACTCGTAAGAGGTGTGTTGGCTTTGTTAGAAGTTGTACCGACAGTATTGTTTGTGATACACAGGGGAGTTGGCAGGGCCTGTGTTCTGTTGTGACAATAAAATCGGACCTATCTGTTCCTGTCATAAAAACATTAAAACTGTGACCCAGATAATAATTTATTTATATTTAATTCCTGGTATTGCATGTCACGTTCACTATTCAGAAAAATAAATAGCAACTAAATAATATCTTTGTCGTTTTTAGATGAAAAGCATCATATTTTTAATTAGCGAGCCGTCATAACTCGACACTTAATCTAATCAACATCGTTTGGAATAGAATTGAACTTGAAGTTCCATAAGTGACAGTTTAATCAACGCTACGACTTTATAGAGTGTGTAGGTACCTATATGAAACGTTTATGCAGATATTTTCACCAAAATAACCTAATTTAAATGGATATTCGCGAAGGTTACAATTATAACAGGTATTCATTAGTAATTTCGATTTGATTTAATTTTAGGTACCTTAATCTAAAGGTCATAAGTAAATAATCTCGTGGTCGTAAGAATAGTTATCTCGCGGTCGTCTATCATGGGAATTCCTGAAACTTTCTCTCACCAAACTATACACCTAAGGTCTATTCAAAATTATGTTGGCAATTGATGTTATTTCAAGTTAAATAAATATCAACTTTATTTCAATGGCAATTAGGTTGATTTCAGGGTGAATAACACTATTGAAAAAGTTATAAAAATATTTGAAGTTGTAGCATAAACTGAACTTTATATTGTAGGTATTAAAGTTATTTTTCCATTCATTCATATTTGTTAAATTTTTGGCATTTAAATAGCGAACGCAGATTATCTAATCTATTCCTGGACAGCTCCTGAAAGTCAAGCAACAACACTGCTTCTCAGGCATCTATAATAGTCTTCTTGGATTTTTGTGGCATGTAAAACATTTAATGGCGCGCCTTGTGGGTAAGACCGACTCGTACGGGGTGTTGGCAAACGGCATGGCACTCTTATGCCGCCATAATCCCTTTCTGCTATTTTCACATCTGTGTCACGTGATGGCCACATTTTTTGCCGTAAGCCGTCATCTTTTTTTGGCGGTGACCAGACACGCTACTAAATTGAATGCTAAAAGGGTCGAATCGGAATTACTTTAGAATTTTCGTTAAAAACACCCCGTATACACAAAGGCAGGTAATGTTTGGTCGTAAACAGACGCGCTACCCTCCGGGAGGTGATAATCAACTAAAACCTATTACGACACAAACTAATAAAGGGATTATCTGAAGTCGCGGGGGTATTTACCCGAGTGCGGCGGTATTACCCGCGCTAAGTGAGTGCTATAACGTTGCTTGTGATGGAGGACAAGCAGGCTTAGATGGTGATACTAAGATTCGATTGTTTCGAGTTTCGGCTATTGTTTGTGGTTAATCTGTGAGAAACCTGTGTTCCGTTTGTTTCTTGGTCCGAACGTTATTTTATGAGATAGATAAGGCCGTTTAAGTTAAATAACAACGTCGACGTCTCAATTAAAACTGCACTAGTTAAAATACAGTTGACGATCAGCTTTTTGTTGAAGACTTTGGAAAATCAGCAGTAGATAGTTTTTACCCAGACAAAGTAAAATGAAATGATGAAATGAAATGAATGATGTATGATGAAATTGGTCAAAACAACATACAATCGAACGAGAACATAATTATAAATTGACTTACAACTAGCCCAAGTGCACTAAATAGATCGCACAAAATACTCAGCGCCGAATCAACTTCAAATAACACACATTACAGAACATAAGTAAATAAATTGATTCAGTCCTGATCATATTAGAAGCATTGTTTACCTCATGAATTGTTGGTATACAAAACCTTTTGTACGCGCTCATTAGGACCGAAGGAACAAATTATTACTTTTTCACTTCTCATGCTCTAAAAGTTTGTCTTTATAGTGCGTAGGCGACATAAAATCGTTTTCTATGCTCTAGTGTATAAAGTATTCTTGTCTAAGACTAAGATAATCAGGCCCAACAGCCACACGCACATACACACGCACAATAATCAGGCCCAACAGCCACACGCACATACACACGCAAAATAATCAGGCCCAACAGCCACACGCACATACACACGCAAAATAATCAGGCCCAACAGCCACACGCACATACACACGCACAATAATCAGGCCCAACAGCCACACGCACATACACACGCACAATAATCAGGCCCAACAGCCACACGCACATACACACGCACAATAATCAGGCCCAACAGCCACACGCACATACACACGCACAATAATCAGGCCCAACAGCCACACGCACATACACACGCACAATAATCAGGCCCAACAGCCACACGCACAATAAAACGTCGCAGATTAAGGTCGTTTTGTTTCATTTGCTTTAATTTTTATCACTTCCGTGTTTTCTATCGTTAATTTAATAAAACCGGATAAAATTGTTTTCATTTATTATTAAAACGCAAAGAAATGTTTTTATGACTTGGCATTATGACGTACCCAAGTCGACTGACACGTCATGTTGAAAATAAAGAAGAAAACTTTTTAAAAGTTTCGTGGCGGGAATTAGCTATTCTCTTCTTCAATTTTGCAACGTTTTTGAACAGTGAAAATACTGTTACATACTTTTCAACACACTTGCTCGTAAAGTGGCTCTTATTGAACCGCTTTTAGGTCCATAATGGAGTGTATTACGAACGCGTGCTTTTTCTTTACTTTAATCCACATGTTCTGTAATACCACAGATAACTATTTACTAGTCGGAGACGCGCGCTTTTTTAATCTCATCAAACCCTGCGTTCCGAATTGGGAAATAATCGATGTGTTCCGAATTGGGAAATAACCGAATTAGCGTGAGCGCGATAACGATAACGATGTCCCGTGAATCGTCATAGATGACGTCATGACATTCGCCATCTTGCGATAATGCCGACCATGCCCTGGAATAATATCACCGTGAGCGCTGTCAAAAATGACAGTGTGTGTATGAGGTTGTGTCAGTGTGTGTTTTGTTTTGAGTTGCATCATCTTTAAATTAAACTAACGTGGCATTTTTGAAATTGTGCTTCTGGCTGACAGTCGCCCCCTAACTAAAGAAGAAGAACTGAAGAAGAAATGTGGTGTTTATACAAAGAAATACTGTAATAATATCTTTTTTACATTGTGTAAGCACTGTCATGTGAGCGCGTTCACGAGTGTTCCGAATTGTTGCCAGCTCTCAGTAGTCATAATAGTAATATCTAAATCGGAACGCATGTGAGATGATGCATGGACGTAATATTACGTCCATGGAGATGATGTGAGCGCTGTGATGTGAGCGATTATAGCTAATTCGGAAAGCGCCCAAAGAGACTTCATGCCGAAAGAAAAAATCCGCGGGCTATATTTTTTTTTTTTTTTAAATAGTCTGTATTGTCCTTGGTCGCAAAATGAACTCGCAGGGGACCACAGACAATTTAAGGTGAATGCGCAGTGGTAGACCGCGAAATTCTTAGGTTTTTTGCAATTTTCAGGTTTGTGTTTATTATATTTTTTCTATAGGCTGTATCGGTTTTGTCTGTGCCATAGATTAATATATTTAAAATGAGTCAATGTTGCGCGCGCATCGCTAGTGCTGGCTAGCACGGCGCGCGGGAAAACAAAACCAGCGCGCCATTTTCCATACAAGTTAATATTTAACAATACAAGTCTGTTTTTTTTCCTCGCAAGTGTGTTGAAAAACGTCGTATGAAACGCGTGTGCATTAATCAATATACACTCGGCTTTCTTATCGCTCTCGCCTGCGGCTCGCGCGATAATATCGCCTCGTGCATAATGATCAACATAGCACACATGTATCATAATGTACTATTATGCCTGTTTAATTTTCTCGCAATCGAAGTGAAAAGCAGAGTATATAACTCGGACATATACGAGCCATTTCACTCCTTGACTTAACTATCCATCATAAAGTCTCGGGGTAAAATGGCTGCTTTTGTGCACTAGTTGTACAATCTGGTATTACTTGCGCAGACAACGGCTATAAACCAAAATTATTTGTATTTTCACGTCCCAATAATGTTGTTTCGTACTACAACTACTAATCCAATCTACTCGCTTGTTTACAAACAACAGTGGTCCTAACGGCTCCGCGTCCATTGCTCGTCGGTGACCACCGAACTGTTTCCACGTACTAATTGCGCAGACAACGGAGGTAATAATTGGGTATTTATATAATCAATACCGTCCGGGCGTGTTTACATCCTAGGTGTGGCGGACGTTATCGTATATTGTTAACCTGCTGATCTAGAAATGGAAGCAAACTAATAGACACAAACTACTAGCTCAGGCCAATTTGTGGAAGAATGAAAAAATCGCAGTTCATATTTCACTTATATTACTAGTACAATGTGCGATTAAGGCTTTTAGATCTGTCACATTATAGTTGACTTTAAATGGTGGCTATACGCCCTTATGAAAGACTAGCTTCTGCCCGCGACTTCGTACGCGGATCCTGTTGCTTATGCCAGCGACAACGGGGTCGTCAAAATCGGAGATCTGAAACGTCTGATGTCGAATTCTAAGAGCCCAGGGACTGAAAAACAACGGGATGCGCGAGACGATTCGAGACGTCATTTTCAGGCAATAATGAACCAATAAGGTGGAAAACTTGGCCTTGCACTTTGAATGTTGGCATAAATGGGCCTTCTGAAATCTGTTCTGCACCAAAAGATGTCATTTGAAAGGCATTATTGTACGAACGTATGTTATCCAAGAAATGTTTTGACTGTGGATGGTCACCGATTAGCAGTGATCTTAATATTTCTGGAGGATTTTGTAATATTTTAATATGTACTTTCCCACCTGAGCAACACATACCGTTTGTTTCTTTTTTCCATTTAACAGCTTCACAAAAAGTACAATTTTGAACCATACCTCCGATGGCGGAATATGTGGAGTAGTCAATCATAGGAGTATACGTAAATGCACTCCGTTCCTTATCAACCCAAGGAAGGTCGCCATGCCCTACGGCTACATCTTGAGACACATCCGATTCTTCAGATGATATCGACATCTGTTCAGAGAATGTCGAAGTCGATAAACGTTTCCGATTCGCGAGACAATGCATGTCGCTCACGATCAGCGGACAGCTGCGCATCACGTTCCGCACTTGTCTCTAGAGACCTAGAAGCAGATGCGTAGATATGCTGAGAACTCAAGCGCAATTCTTTAACTGTGAACGTCTCCGACTCGCGAGATAATGCGTGACATTTACGATCAGCGGTCAGTCGCACATCACGTTCCCGACTTGTCTCTGGAGACCTAAAAGTCGATGCGTAGATACGCTTGGAACTCAAGCGCAATTCTCTATCCGTGAACGTCTCCGACTCGCGAGACAATGCATGACGTTCACGATCAGCGGTCAGTCGCGCATCATATTCTTCACTGGTCTCTAGAGACCTGGATGTAGATGCGTAAATACGCTGAGAACGCAGGCGTGCTTCGCGATCCGAAGAGGTTTCCACGGAGCGAGTTGCAGCCTGATGTTCTCGAACAGCATCAAGTCTCTCCTGACGCTCTTCGATAGATTCTTGGGATCTTATGATCCGCAATCTTTTAGCTCCTTTGGAACATTGGAAAAGATTTGACCTTTTTCTAGGCATGGTTATAGTTTTATTGTGAAGAAGATACCTGATCAATTAAAATCTGGGGGCACGGGAGTGCCCCCGCCAAGACGAGCCAAGCGAAGCGAAGCGCAAGGGCACTACCTACCTTTTCTCGAAGCACTTCGTCGTATTTTTGAACCTTCATAACTTGGGTTTGGTTCATACCAGATAAACAAAATTTTCGGGATATGATGTCAGTGGTTGACTTATTAAACCTATAAAGTTTCAATTGCATAGCTCTTATACTTTAGATTTTATTGATATCTAAAATACCCCGATTTCGTCACTGACTCACTGACTCACTGAGGATCATCAATATTCTAAGGGTCTTCCTGAAGTCCTAGAAAGCTGAAATTTGGTATGTAAGCTAGTAATAGTACACAAACAACAAAAAAACTCTAAAACTTGGAACTTTTACCCTTCAACCCCTTAAAATAGGGGATGGAAGTTTGTACGAGACTTCCGCAGATTTTTATGCTAGAGTTCTGAAAATTGATATAGGGACTCCTTGTTATAAATAATAAAATACGTATTTCAGGATTTTCAGTAAATAACCCCCCAACACCCCAAAAAATTTTTTTTTATTTCATAAGCATCAATATTCTAAGGTTCTTCCTGAAGTCCTAGAAAGCTGAAATTCGGTATGTAAGCTAGTAATAGTACACAAACAATTCTAAGACTTGGAACTTTTACCCTCCAACCCCTTAAACTAGGGGATGCGAGTTTGTATGAGACTTCCGCAAATTTTGATGCTAGAGTTCTGAAAATTGATACAGGGACTCCTTGTTACAAATAATAAAATACGTATTTCAGGATTTCAGTAAATAACCCCCCCAACCTACCCAAATTTTTTTATTTTATTTCATAAGCATCAATATTCTAAGGTTCTTCCTGAAGTCCTAGAAAGCTGAAATTCGGTATGTAAGCTAGTAATAGTACAAAAACAACAAAAAAACTCTAAAACTTGGAACTTTTACCCTCCAACCCCTTAAAATAGGGGATGGAAGTTTGTACGAGACTTCCGCAAATTTTGTTGCTAGAGTTCTGAAAATTGATATAGGGACTCCTTGTTATAAATAATAAAATACGTATTTCAGGATTTTCAGTACATAACCCCCCAACCCCCCAAAAAAATATTTTTTTATTTCATAAGCATCAATATTCTAAGGTTCTTCCTGAAGTCCTAGAAAGCTGTAATTTGGTATGTAAGCTAGTAATAGTACAAAAACAACAAAAAAACTCTAAAACTTGGAACTTTTACCCTCCAACCCCTTAAAATAGGGGATGGAAGTTTGTACGAGACTTCCGCAAATTTTGTTGCTAGAGTTCTGAAAATTGATATAGGGACTCCTTGTTATAAATAAAAAATACGTATTTCAGGATTTTCAGTAAATAACCCCCCAACCTCCCAAAAAAATTTTTTTTTATTTCATAAGCATCAATATTCTAAGGTTCTTCCTGAAGTCCTAGAAAGCTGTAATTTGGTATGTAAGCTAGTAATAGTACACAAACAATTCTAAGACTTGGAACTTTTACCCTCCAACCCCTTAAACTAGGGGATGGAAGTTTGTAAGAGACTTCCGCAAATTTTGATGCTAGAGTTCTGAAAATTGATATAGGGACTCCTTGTAATAAACAATAAAATACATATTGCAGGATTTTTAGTAAAGAAACCCCAAAAAAAAAAATTATTTCATAAGCAACTTTCAAAAAGATGTGAAATCCCACCAAAAACATTTTCATGTAAAATGTTGCCAAGACGACACCACATATGGCTCAAAAAGTTATCAGATCTCATGTAGAGCCAAGCTTCTAACTCTACACGCCCTAACTTCACAAACTCTACACCTTAGTCAAAATATGTGGCTTGGCCGTTTCGCTACCATCACATGGGCGTAAGGTGAAAAATGTATTCACTGTTCATTACTTTTCTGTTATACAATAGTTTTTGTAGTAACGAAACGGCCAAGCCTCATATTTTGACTAAGGTGTAGAGTTTGTGAAGTTAGGGCGTGTAGAGTTAGAAGCTTGGCTCTACATGAGATCTGATAACTTTTTGAGCCATATGTGGTGTCGTCTTGGCAACATTTTACATGAAAATGTTTTTGGTGGGATCTAATTGACTGCTCCCCTACCAAGGGTGCCCAGACACGGGGTCGTCTGGCGCCCATGTGCTGGTTTGGTCCCTGGGGTGGTCACGGCGTGCTATGTGTTCTGGTGCGCCGGTGATGGGGAGTACTCCCCAGAGGAGGGTCCGGTGACGGACAGCCGCGGTGGGTTCACGGATGAGTGCTAACGCGTGCCCATATTCCCGCCGTAAGCGGCAGAGGAGGACACCGTGGAGTTTTAGTGGGTTAGAGTCCCACATAACTGTACTATCTCCCCGTGGTAGTGCAGAACGCATGAGCATTTATTCACGTTAAAAAAAAAAATGGGAGTTTTGGCCAGTAGAGTCAAATTTTCAATGATATACCATCGTCATCGAAAATCAGTCCTAAACTGTTACCGCCTTCACCGCGTGGAGGTGAAATTAGTGATAGTTTTGATTTCCACATCAGATGTTTCTGATCTTCGATTTTTAGGGTTCCGTACCCAAAGGGTAAAAACGGAACCCTATTACTAAGACTTCGCTGTCCGTCCGTCCGTCCGTCCGTCTGTCTGTCACCAGGCTGTATCTCAAGAACCGCGGTAGCTAGACAGTTGAAATTTTCACAGATGATGTATTTCTGTTGCCGCTATAACAACAAATACAAAAACAAAATAAAATAAATATTTAAGGGGGGCTCCCATACAAAAAAACGTGTTTTTTCGGCGTTTTTGCCGTCTGTCTGTCGCCAGGCTGTATCTCAAGAACCGCGGCAGCTAGACAGTTGAAATTTTCACAGATGGTGGTATTTCTGTTGCCGCTATAACAACAAATACTAAAAACAAAATAAAATAAATATTTAAGGGGGGCACCCGTACAAAAAAACGTGTTTTTTTCGGCGTTTTTGCCGTCTGTCTGTCGCTAGGCTGTATCTCAAGAACCGCGGTAGCTAGACAGTTGAAATTTTCACAGATGATGTATTTCTGTTGCCGCTATAACAACAAATACTAAAAACAAAATAAAATAAATATTTTAGGGGGGCTCCCATACAACAAACGTGTTTTTTTCGGCGTTTTTGCCTTGTGGTACGGAACCCTTCGTGTGCGAGTCCGACTCGCACTTGGCCAGTTTTTATAAGTCAAGAGGAAATGCCCATCAGACCGAACAACTTTTGCTAAGACGTCATTCCTATATGTGTTATTGTGTAGCTGGGCTCTTGGAGTTCCACATCAGGTGTTCCAGATCTTCAAATTTATTCTCTCTGCAGAAAATGCTCATCACGTGGAATAATTTTTGTTATGGTACCGTTTTTGTATCTCTTATAGTTTAGCTGGTCTGTTGCGGTTCTGCATCAGGTGTTCAAGTTTCCAAGATAAATTATAGCCTATATGTTGCCCAGACATAATACCTACACAACAAAAAAAAAAATTCAAATCCGTCCAGTAGTTCCGAAGATTAGCGTGTACAAACAAACAGACAAACAGATAATTTTTTTTTTATTCTTGCTCTTTTACTGTTTCTAAACCCCCCTCAGTTATTTTTTTTTAAATATATTCAATGTACAGACACAGTTTTTTTACTGTCTTATTATATGTATATAATATATATATATAGATAATGTTATGGGCATTCAGTGACTTTGCGTTAACGTTTCAAACTGCCTTAATATATATATAATATAATATAATAATATAATATAATTATACATATTATTATGGTAGTGTGGGTCTCCCGAGTTCGCCACCCTATACTAAACAATGCAGCGGATTTCGTGTAGTAGACAAGATAATAAAAAGTAACACTCGTGAACCCTAACTTGACAATAACAGTACACCTTCGTTATTTTTCGGAAACGTTCGTGTCCCGACGATAACAACCATGCGCTAGAGTTGCGAATCGCGATTACCACGCTGTGCTACACAAACAGCCCTCAATTTATTGTTTGTATTAGGGATGGAACGAACTGGGTCAGTGCGGGACCGCTTATTGTTATGGGACGCCGAAAGTAGTGTGTTGCTGTTAAGTACTTAAACCGTTTGCTGTTCTGTACTTGACAATTTACTTTTCCATTAAGTCTTGGGAATAACGTTGGTATAGTGTAATCGTCTGTTGTCTGTCTGTGAGTATTTAAACAATTTTTACATAAACGTATGTTTGTACATTCTTGAGTACCTACTGTTGTTTTTCTTTTTATGTTAAAAGCAATACTCCCTAACGGGTACGTTTTCTTTTGCAACCGGTCGCTCGCGTCCTTTGCAATGAGTTTTGCTACGTGTACACTGTCATATCCAATCGTATACCACTCATTTACGGGGTTTCGCATGACCTTCATTAACAAAATAACAACAACCAAAGCTTCCTTATTCCGAGAGGGCTCACGGATCCCACTCCCCAGCCGGTGCTGAATAGTTGAAGACAACAGCTCCCAAGAACGTGATGCGAGTGAAAAAATCATCGTTAAGAATGGAAACTTTACATTTTTTATCACGGAAATGTAGGGCGTAGGGTTGAAGAATCCGCTTTATAAACGTTTTATATTTTACTTTTCTTATAAAATTGTAAGAAAAGTAAAAAATAAAACGTTTACTTGACAGACTCACATAAAATATGATAATTTTGAACTTTAATGGAAGTATAAAACCACTTCATAAATAATACCTATTCTCTGAAATATCTAGGAAAATTGCTACAAAAATATTTTTGTAAAATAATTTTATGAAACTTTCCGATGTTAAATATTTCATATACCTATTTGAGTAAATGGTACCAAGATGTTTTTAATATTATTCTACTAGTATAAACCTTAGCAACACCAATTTACGTGTTAAATTATGTTGTACCGCAAATTCCTCGATCCGAAATGTAGCATCTATTTCAAATTGAAGGTGAACCCGGGCCGGCTATTGGCGAGCAATATCGATAATAATACCTGTCCGAAATCATTAGTTGAGAGGATGCCTACCTCAACGTCTGTACATTCCTAAGATACCAAGAGATACAAACTAGATCGGTATTTATTAGAGATACCACAAAACCCTTATTTCGAAACTATTTATTAGGAGGTAATGTTGTTTTCAACCAAGTTTGTGATAGGAAAAGAGAAAAAGAATTTGACGAAAAATCGTGAACGGGAAAGTGTAGTGGAACTGGGACTGAAAGTAATGGGCTAGCGAAACCGTCACTTTGGGGACCCACAGGACACCTCTCAAACTCATCAATTGTTCGTTTGCGAGGGTTCTCTTACAAAGGGATACGTTTCCGCCCGTAAACGGATTCCGTCTCCTCGCAAAAACAAGTGAACCCTGAACCGCTAATAGTCCTCATGTATGAAATAACTTTCTGAATTGATACGGAGATATTAGTGAAGTTATTTTATTCACTAAATATTGATAAGATCTCCGATTTTCTGAATTACGGTCTGTAAGTTGTACCCAGACGCTGAATTCAACAGAACAATGTAGTCTATCTCAAATAGTGTAAAATGTAAACATTATTATAATAAGTTCTTTTTTAACAGCAGCCCTATAAGCAGGTTAAATAATAGAGCATGGCGTGAAGAGGCAACAGAAGGATAGCGCGATGTTTTATAAACAAGTCGGTCATCGCGCGCCGGAGCCAGCAGCCTCTCTTGCAAGGGCGATGGTGGATGCTCGGCATATTATATTTTATGAGCATTCGCGCTCTTCAAGAGAATAGGTATCTTTTTTGGATTTTTTGACCATGAACCTGAACTAGATAATAAATCACGACGCGTAGTAATCTGGGTCCCTAATAGAATTTTCTAGGTTTCCTACCTTTTATCGTAGGCGCTGATTACAAAAGGTGCTCAATTTGCTGAAAGAAGATTGATTTTGTTTTTGCTTCCACATTAGCACCTAAAAACCTAATAGGAGTGCTCTCACAACCTGTGCCTGTGTATCAGCTGCTGTCAAATGGAGTAGGATAGTTTCGCTTCCCGCTAACTACTACGCAGCTTTATCGCTTACCCTACATACCGATGGAGCTAATGATACCACTCGTGCGTGCTAGCCTTGTGGGCCACTCGCGCCTGTTATAGCGTAGGAGCTAGCTTCTATCTGAGGGAATAAATAGGCATATTAGCAATGTGAGTTTGACGAGCCAATCACTGGTCATAAATAAGAAAGACTATAACTACTCTACCTTCTATTATTTATACCTTCGCAGTAATTATGAGTTACGATTGGCTCACAGAGAAGGCGAGGAGCCTAAACAAAACAGAGAGTGTCAGGTTCTCATAAGAGCTCACTTCAGAAAGTAGGTTACTAGAGCTGACTTGTACCTACTTCTACACAATTATGGCTTCGAATTGCAAATACAAGCTAACTCCAGTTTCTACACTTTAATGTTACAGTATTATAAACCGGCGGGAATACTGAATTCCTATGCATATAGAACGGGAATAAAAGGGGTTACGAATAAAACCAAGTGGTCTACAAAAACGAAACGTAGTGTTTTGTGCGTCGTTTTTAGCGGAAAGTGCGCGTTTTTACCGGCAACTGCGTGGTTTTATCCGTGATAGTGGAATGGTGCCACGTTTGTAAATTGCACTTTATTAGAAATGATAGGTTGTGTTTTGTTGCGGGTGCTCTCTGCTGCGAGTTTCAATGCGGGAGGTTTACAAAAATCACAACGAGTTTTCAGATCCGATACGAAATGTTACTATGTTTTAAAGTAACGTAGGATACATTTTTATTACATAAAAGAATAACTTAGAGAATATTTCTTAAGATAAGCAGTATCGTGTTCCTGAACGTTATCTAAAGCCTTGACCTTCCCAACTTATTGCTTAGTTCTGCGCTGCTTCATCTGAAGCAGCGCAGAACTAAGCAATAACTAACTAAAACCAAAGAGTTACAGACTAACTAGTCGGTAACTCAATTTAAACAGTAGTCCTAATTATGTTAATTATTGGACTACTAAAAACTTAAACCTAGCCCCCAGTTGCGTCTTATACTATTACTAGCTTCTGCCCGCGACTTCGTCCGCGTGAAATTTCTTGTACCCCCACCCCGTCGCGTCGCAACACTTCGTATTCGCTTACCGTTCACTCTGAGTTTTTTTCTTTTTGCTCGGCTCCTAAGGGTCATAGCGTGATGTTAAATAGCCTATAGCCTTCCTCAAGAATTGGGCTATCAAATGCAAAAAGAATTCAAATCTGACCGGTAGTTAAAGAGATTATCGCGTTCAAACAAACAAACTCTGCAGCTTTATAATATTAGTATAGATAAATAAAAAACTCTATGGCCCATAACTCCTTAATAGGTACCAACTCTTAACATCTTACACACGTGATAACTTTTAAACGAAATATTCGATTGAGATGAAACAAAAAGTATTTTACTTCTTCATAAATACTCTTGATAACATAATGCTTAATTTCGATAAAGATTAATATTACGATACATATTTAACGTAGTTTTTTTTTTCTTCCGACGATTTAATAATTATTTTGAACACAAAATCGGTTATTGTGATTAAACCATGATAGCTAGATATATGTTCTCGCGGACTTTTTTGTAGGTCTTAATGGGCTCTACAAACCCGTAGTACATCATTTTGTTCTATTGTCAATAGTTTTTGCAGCGCACGCAAAAATAGGTTTTCGATTTTACACCTTGTGTTACAAAATAGCAATTTTATTACGGATCCCTAATTTTGATAAAAAAAAATATAGCCTATAGCCTTCCTCGATAAATGGACTACTCAACACTAAAAGAATCATTCAAATCGGACCAGTAGTTCCAGAGATTAGCGCGTTCAAACAAACAAACAAACAAACAAACTCTGCAGCTTTATAATATTATATAAATATAATAATATAACTAGCTTCTGCCCGCGACTTCGTCCGCGTGAAATTTCTTGTACCCCCACCCCGTCGCGTCGCAACACTTCGTATTCGCTTACCGTTCACTCTGAGTTTTTTTCTTTTTGCTCGGCTCCTAAGGGTCATAGCGTGATGTTAAATAGCCTATAGCCTTCCTCAAGAATTGGGCTATCAAATGCAAAAAGAATTCAAATCTGACCGGTAGTTAAAGAGATTATCGCGTTCAAACAAACAAACTCTTCAGCTTTATTATTAGTATAGATAAAAAACTCTATGGCCCATAACTCCTTAATAGGTACCAACTCTTAACATCTTTCACACGTGATAACTTTTAAACGAAATATCCGATTGAGATGAAACAAAAAGTATTTTACTTCTTCATAAATACTCTTGATAACATAATGCTTAATTTCGATAAAGATTAATATTACGATACATATTTAACGTAGTTTTTTTTTCTTCAGACGATTTAATAATTATTTTGAACACAAAATCGGTTATTGTGATTAAACTATGATAGATAGATATATGTTCTCGCGGACTTTTTTGTAGGTCTTAATGGGCTCTACAAACCCGTAGTACATTATTTTGTTCTATTGTCAATAGTTTTTGCAGCGCACGCAAAAATAGGTTTTCGATTTTACACCTTGTGTTACAAAATAGCAAGTTTATTACGGATCCCTAATTTTGAAGAAAAAAAATATAGCCTATAGCCTTCCTCGATAAATGGACTACCCAACACTAAAATAATCATTCAAATCGGACCAGTAGTTCCAGAGATTAGCGCGTTCAAACAAACAAACAAACAAACAAACTCTGCAGCTTTATAATATTAGTATAGATTATAATATTAGTATAGATAAGTATATAATAAGTATATAAGTATAGATATATACATATAACTATCAGTTGTGTCAAAATAAGCCAGACATATCAATTCCAAACACGATAAAAACACAGGAATAATAAAATTTCACTGACTGACTGTTGTATCCGAATCTCAGTGAACCGGAAAAAGGCAAAAAAAGTAAAAACCACGTTTGCAATTTTTGCGAATGAAAAATTGCGATACGACGCGGGGCGTACGATACGATACGCCTCGCCCGCGCAGCTGAGTTATTGAGCTTTCATCTAAATTATTATAGCTGCGTACTGTCGCTGGAGACATAATAGATGATGCATAGGATGGGGAAGCTAGGCTGAACTCACACAATGTTAATCAACTTGCACGTGTTTATGTGTTTATAATGTTATGTTTTCTGTTGAGGTTTTTCTCTGTTTTTTTTTTTGTTGCCAGTGTGACCAGATGTGGCTGAATTTATAGTTGTCTTATTATATTATTACAAACTGTCCCTAGTATCCTCCATCAGGTTAAACGCAGTGTCGATAGTAAACGCAGTACTTAATTAGTTTTGTCTCAATAGAGGATAACCTATTAATAACCGTTTACAGTTTTGCGTACTGCTTCTAGACTAACTTAACGCAATGTATACATAAAAGCAGACGTGTATTTAAGTACCTGCCTAGAAAGCACAGTAGCCTAAAAAAATTCCGGCAACTTTAATGTCTGTGTGTTTGCAAGTACAGCGGCTGTTAGCATCTAGTTGGTCCTTACACGCTCTTTGGTGCAGTCATTCCATTGTGTCATTGTCCCGAGATACCAGGTGACCATTGTGTTCTTGTCCCGAGATACCATGTGACCATTGTGTCCTTGTCCCGAGATACCATGTGACCATTGTGTCCTTGTCCCGAGATACCAGGTGACCATTGTGTCCTTGTCCCGAGATACCATGTGACCATTGTGTCCTTGTCCCGAGATACCAGGTGACCATTGTGTCCTTGTCCCGAGATACCATGTGACCATTGTGTCCTTGTCCCGAGATACCATGTGACCATTGTGTTCTTGTCCCGAGATACCATGTGACCATTGTGTCCTTGTCCCGAGATACCATGTGACCATTGTGTCCTTGTCCCGAGATACCAGGTGACCATTGTGTCCTTGTCCCGAGATACCATGTGACCATTGTGTCCTTGTCCCGAGATACCAGGTGACCATTGTGTCCTTGTCCCGAGATACCATGTGACCATTGTGTCCTTGTCCCGAGATACCAGGTGACCATTGTGTCCTTGTCCCGAGATACCATGTGACCATTGTGTCCTTGTCCCGAGATACCAGGTGACCATTGTGTCCTTGTCCCGAGATACCATGTGACCATTGTGTCCTTGTCCCGAGATACCAGGTGACCATTGTGTCCTTGTCCCGAGATACCATGTGACCATTGTGTCCTTGTCCCGAGATACCAGGTGACCATTGTGTCCTTGTCCCGAGATACCATGTGACCATTGTGTCCTTGTCCCGAGATACCAGGTGACCATTGTGTCCTTGTCCCGAGATACCATGTGACCATTGTGTCCTTGTCCCGAGATACCATGTGACCATTGTGTCCTTGTCCCGAGATACCAGGTGACCATTGTGTCCTTGTCCCGAGATACCATGTGACCATTGTGTCCTTGTCCCGAGATACCATGTGACCATTGTGTCCTTGTCCCGAGATACCAGGTGACTATTTCTGTGGAAAATTCGCTGTTCCTACTACAGCATACCTATTAGCAGAAAAACATTCACATTATTCAAACAAACAAGTATTCTGTTACTTGTGCGAGAACTAATAGCTACCTATAATAATTTCGAGTGACCCCAAAATAAAACATCTATTTAAAGGCATAATAAAAATACCAACGTTTATAGCCACAACGTGACTAACACTAAAATGATAAAAATATCGCAAACAAGTCACTCACTCCCTCAGAAACTGCTGAACAAATGGTGCGTTAATGCCTTATTACACGGTGACACGGGTTCACGGCACGCGACCGGCGCGGGACGGGGACGTGACCGTGACGACGCCAGGACGAGGTCGACTCGACGACCATTATTAAATTTTCCATACGTAAATCTAGTGTGACAGAAAGACGCCGCTTTTGTGTGCGCAGAATATTAAACATTCTAGACTTTAACTTTAGACTCGCACAATGAAGGAGCATTTTATAAAGGTTTTATCTTTGTTGTTGAGCGCACAATTTGTGAAGGCAGGTAAACCGCTTCTAACTTTCGCGTTACCCTTTTACGCGTCGCAGTTTATCAAATTATACGTTTTTTATTAGCAAGCAGGGCTGCAGGGGTACAATAATGCCGACCTTTGCGTACTCGTCAGGTAAACGTAATTTTTTGCTGTCCAACCTGCTCTCAGAGTTTGTTCCGTGAACATTTAAATTTGGTCCTTCACTCCGTGCGCCGTTACTTTAAATTAATTGTAAACTTTATTTCGTTAACTATTAACATTTAACGTGACGAGGAGTTACAGAAAATGTTTGTGTTTGAACCGTTTAATATTCTGCGCAAGTCGTAAAAGTCAACAAATGGAAATAGATTATTACAGTAACGTTTTAACTACATATTTGTTAGAAAATGTATTAGTTCGTGCTACCTTTTGGGATATTAGTTAAGTATGTATTTTATGTGAGCACTTGATGGAGTTTATTGTGCTACAGAACAGTCGTGGTTATCCATTTAATAAATATTTTCTAGAAAACGCCTGGAATAACTATTGGTCGATGAATCATCTCATGAAAGGACCTTTCCCGCTTTCACTAAAACGAAAGCTCATGGACATGCGCGTTCTTCCCACCCTCATCTACTGAGCTCAAACATGGGCTCTAACCAAGCGTCATAAGCGTCCGTATTTGGAGCCTGCCAACGGGCTATGGAACGAAGTATAATAAGTGCCAAACTCACAGACCGCATTAAGAACTCTATACTTCGTTCCAAAACACACTAGCGGACGAAGGCCGCACAGCTGCTGGACTAAAGTGGAACTGGACTGGCCATATTTGTTGTATATCGGAGCAGCAATACGCAAAAGCCACCACTCAATGGATACCAAATGTTGGAAACGACTCGGCAGGCCCAGAAAGAGATGGTGGGATGAGCTGGACTCCTTCTGAAAGGATTGGCCCACAATCGCAGTAGGCCGGGAAAGTGGAAAGAGGGAAGGGAGGCCTCTGCCCTGCAGTGGGACAATAATAATAATAATAATGTTAATGAAGTTATGATGACGAACAATTACCGGAGATTTATTGTGAAAGACGGCACGGTTGACATCTGTCGGGCATGCCACCGGCCGGGAGAATCAATCAGGCATATTATCTCCGGGTGTTCTCGTCTAGCTAACGAAGAGTACTTGCATAGACACAACCTTGTAGCCAGGATAATCCATCAGCAACTTGCTCTGAAATACAACCTTGTGGAATCGGAGGTGCCGTACTACAGGTATGTGCCCGACCCAGTTCTCGAAAATGGTAATATCACATGCCATCAAAAACATAACTTGTAAAAAAAGCCAAGTCTCGCAACTCAGTTCTTCTACCGTAAAAAGTTGTGAGATCCATGAAATACCAAGTCGGTTAATTTATTCACTCCCTACTTAAGGAACCTTCTGTCTTAAGTTATTACATAATTAGCTAACCTAACAACATCTTTTAGTGACCATCAGTATTAAAAATCTTCTGTTTTAAATAAATAAATTGACTTGGCCATCGCCATCGCATGAAAACACAATGTATCTCACAGTGCGATTGCCAAGTCAATTTATTTATTTAAAACAGAAGATTTTTAATATTGATGGTCACTACAAGATGTTGTTAGGTTAGCTAATTATGTAATAACTTAAGACAGAAGGTTCCTTAAGTAGGGAGTGAATAAATTAACCGACTTGGTATTTCATGGATCTCACAACTTTTTACGGTAGAAGAACTGAGTTGCGAGACTTGGCTTTTTTTACAAGTTATGTTTTTGATGGCATCTCACTTCTTTTTGTAGATAGTCCTACTTTTTTTCCTTTCCGGTACCTTTTTAACTTTTTATTTTTAACATAATCCGTTGACCATTTTACAAGTTACCTATGAACATAATTATATCTAGGTACCTATCTACACCTATTATTCCATTATATTATATACTAGCTTCCGCTCGCTTCTTCGCTCGATAAAAAAACTACCGTAAGTCCTTCCCCGGGATGCAATCTATCTCTCTGCCAAATTTTATCGAAATCCGTTCAGTGGTTTAGGCGTGAAAATGTAACATACAGACAGACAGACAGAGTTACTTTCGAATTTATAACATTAATATGGCTAATTGTTATTTTCCTCGCTAGAGACACAGTATAATAAAGATATACAGTATTTCGACTTCATACAAACGGACGAAACGCGAGCTATACCTACGCGCCTCGACCTCGGCATGCGCTTGGCATGCAGACAGTCGCGACTGTGCCGCAGTGACGAACGGACGGTGTGTTGTTTTTTTTAACAATAACCGCGCAAAATAAATTGAAGTACATATTTAATATGACGAGTAGGATATATTGTGCTGTTTTTGGTTGCATGAATTCGTCAATAACGCATCCAGAGATAACTTTTTTTAGATTACCTGGAAACTCTGAAAGGTAAGACTATAAAATAATTTTACTTACTAGTAGGTAGGTACATAATGTGTGTCTTTTTAATGGATAAGTATTTCCTTTTATCTCCCGAAAAAAAAGATGTCTGGATTAATAAATAAAGTGAATAGAGTAAAGGAAAGTGATAGACACGAGTGAAATAGGTAGTTATAGGCGGTTCATGAATCATTATACGGTAGGTACGCTTGTGTTAAAACCTCGGGGCATGTGTGTTTTGTTTTTTTAGTTTGTAAAATTCAAAGTAAAGACGGTTTTTATTATTAATATTTATGTACACACAGTAAAATACAATAACAAAACTAAATGGAAACACAAAGTAGGCAAATGTAATTAAAATGCTGGAGGCGGGCAGCCCTATCGCATGTTTACGTACCGCGCGGCTGTAGGCATTTATTTCAAGGTTACGGCCGAGTTACAATACTGTATGATCTTTATACTGTGCTAGAGAGCTCCGATAAACGCGTGCGATCGCTGCTAATCTTAAAGTGCTAATAGGGCGAAGCGCGTTTTTGTTTTTTGACTATGGCATCTCGTAGTTGACCTTATTCTTCTTCTTAGCGTGTCGATAGCAATCTAAATGGACTTGGCCCAGAATTCGGCTACTTGTTTGGCGCCTTCACCAGCGTCCATCAGTTCCTGTAACGTGCAGCTGACAGGACACGCAGGACACGATATTAAGTGTCCCATCGTTCGTGGGACAGCACCACATTTACACTCCAAGGCGGAGTCGTCTATGAATCTCCGCCTGAACAGGTTTTCCTTGCTTCGGCCAACCTGGGTCCGGAGTCTGTTTAAAGACTTCCAGGTTACCCAAGGTAACTCATGTCCAGGTGGGAGGTCTTCAGCAGGTGGGAGGTCTTCAGCGGGTGGGACGAACGGTTTGGGTAAGGAAGCACTGTCTCGCCACAGCTTCAGTCTCTCTTGTGATGGTTCGCCAGTGAGTGGGACGACGCACTTTAAAAAACTGTTTCGACTTTTCAGCCTTTGTGGCACAAGGATGTTGTCGTGTGTCGGAGACCATTTGGCTCTTTCGCTGGAGCTTGCCACTGCTCTGCAAAGCACTGGTGGCGCTATTCCTGCTAGTGGATACAGCATTTGTACCGGGGTTGGTTTTAGGCAGCCAGTGATGATCCGGCACGTTTCATTCAAAGCTGTATCCACCAGCTTTGCATGGGCAGAACGGCTCCACACGGGGCACGCGAATTCTCCCGCAGAAAAAGATAGCGCCAGTCCAGGGCCTGCAGTCTCGACATTGATAGCGATCGCTTTACGACCGAATTCGGTCGCAAAGTCCTATCGATCCGGATTTAGCGATATTTGGTAGTCTCGACTCTCAAAGTTATCGATTGTCATCGGTATCTTACCGAAGTTTGTCGCAAACTTTACGATTTTCGTAATGTTTACGAATATATTTTGCGAGCATTTTTGACAGATGTAGAGACTTGCGTTTGTCGTAAGGATCGTTAAGGCTAGCGATTATTGTCGGTATTATTTAGCGATCGGTAGTTTGCGACAGCGTCGCTATCTATGTCGAGACTGCAGGGCCTGTAGTCCGCATAACTTCAGGCGAAGCACCCCATTTCGATGAGACCAGTCGACGAAGAAGACTGTTGCGAGTGTGCACCTTCTGCTTGATATTTTTGCAGTTTTTGCTGAATGTTAAAGACCTGTCCAGGGTAATACCAAGATATTTAGGGGAGTTGCTGAGCTCGAGGTACACCCCACCCCAAACGATGAGAGGTCGTGACTACTTAACCGTACTATCCTGTCGTTGCCATAGGTAAACTCACCAGCGCAACCGCTATGTCCCTACATTTTAAATCTGTAATATCTTCAAAAATATTCATTAAAATTACATGCTTCAAAGGGCCAAATTGATCTATAGTAAATGCACAATGTATTTAAGGTACTTAATTGAATATAGATTAATGCTGTATTGCTTAAAATCGCTTCGTAAACAAGCCACTATTTCTCGTAAAAAGTAAAGGATAAAAAATGGTTATTGTGGGTTATGCCTAACAGATAGACATATACCATCGCGGACTTTTTTTTAAGGTATGCAATACTGTAGTACATTATTTTGATCTATCTCGTAGGGTTCAGTTAGCTTTTGCAATATAAGCGCAAGAAAATCTGTTTATTTACGACATCACATTAGAAACCCCTAAAATTATCAGTGTTTCTCTACTATATTATGCATGTATTATACAAATAAACCTTCCTTTTGAATCATTCTATCTATTAAAAAAAACTGCATCAAAATCCGTTGCGCAGTTTTAAAGATCTAAGCATCCATAGGGACAGACCGACAGCAGGAAGCGACTTTGTTCAGGTACACTGATTCATTAACTGCAAATGTAACTTTGTAATTCTATATATTTATATGGGATTACAAAGTTATTTATGCAGTTGGTGTATCTAGAAAACTGGAACGAAATTGCAAAATATTTTAGTTTTTCCTTGATTTATACACTAAACGCTAATTGTGTTCTAAATTTGAAGCTTCTATGTCTGCTAGAAGTGCCTTAGAGTTTTGATGATCGGTCAGTCAGTCAGTCAGTCAGTGAGTGACAAAATTAAGAAACTTTGACTAGTTATAATTCTTAAACTACTGGTTCAAATTGAATGAAATTTGAAATATACCGTGTTTATACAATACCTGCTTGATTACTGAAAATTCAGGTCTCTAGTTTTATCCACAACGAAGTTATAGGGGGTCGAAAATGGCTTGAACTGCTTCGAGAAAAGGATGGTACGGCCGTGCCGCTTTTTGCTCGACTTGGCGGGGGCACTGCCGTGCCCCCCGATTATATTGGGATCGATCCATCATCACTGACAGGACTATTGTTGCCAATAAGCCTGATATAGTGGTGGTGGATCGATCAGAGCGGCGCGCAATGATTGTTGACATAACCGTCCCGCATGATGGGAACCTCGTGAAAGCCGAGAAAGATAAACAAATCAAGTATCTTGACTTGGCTCGCGAGGTTGTCGACATGTGGGATGTGGACTCAGCGATCATTGTGCCGATAGTCGTGACAGCCAATGGTCTAATAGCCAAGAGCCTCGACCAACACCTGAGGAGGCTCTCGTTGGGCAGCTGGATCAAGGGCTTGATCCAGAAAGCGGTACTTCTGGACACGGCCCGAATAGTTAGAAGGTTCCTCTCTCTGGAGCCCTGACCGCCGGTAGCTTGGACCCTGTTCCCGATACCGGTGGGCTACTATTTTTTTTATTTTTAAATGTTTTTATATTTCTTTATACTAATATTTAAAAATATAATTTATAAGAATTTAATTGAATAAAGGAGATAATAATAATAATAATAGCCTTTATTAACAATCTTACGCTAGTTACATAATTATAATAAATACATAGTTAAAAAAAGAAAAATATAATTCCTCTCTTTTATCTCCTCTTCAGACATCGGTTTCCGAAGATTGTTTTGCCTTAGCATAGGCCTCCCCCATATTCTTCCATAGTTCCCGGTCATGGGTTTCCCTCTTCCACATTGGTCCAGCTATCACCTTAAGGTCGTCATCCCACCTACGTATCGGGCGTCCTTTCTTCCTTTTGCCTTCTCTTGGGTACCATTCGGCTACTAATTTAGCCCATTTCTCCTTTTTGTCTCTGATAAGGTGGCCCGCCCATTTCCATTTCAGCTTTTTTATCTTGTATGATACATCTGCTATTTTAGTTTTCTTTCTAATATATTCAAGGCTTAGTTTGTCCTGTCTCTTAACATTAAGCATACTTCTTTCTATGTTGTGTTGGCACGTTTGTAATGTCTTAGTGTTCCGCTTAGTTAAAGCCCATGTTTGGCAACCGTAAGTCATGATCGGAAGTATACATGAGTTAAATACTTTGCTTTTTAACGCTAGTGGTATAGATTTATTTTTTGTGACTTCTTTTAGGGACCAGTATCGCTTCCATGCTACGTTTACCCTGTTGTGAACTTCTTTAGATGTATCGTTTGTAGGAGATATGATCTGTCCCAAGTACGTGTATTCATCTACAAACTCAATTAGGTCGTTGTTGACTCGTATGGGTGGTTTCGAATGATTCGTCATCAATTTAGTTTTCGTAAGATTCATCTTCAGGCCTACTTTTTGACTTTCATCTACAAGTTGTCTGAGCATAGTTTGTAGTTGATCTGGGTTATCAGAGATTATTATAAGGTCGTCCGCAAATCGAAGGTGATTCAGCATTACTCCATTTACCCTTATACCGTAAGTTGACCATTCTAGGTTCCGAAACACTAGTTCTAAAGCTGCTGAGAATAATTTAGGCGATAAGGGATCACCTTGCCTGACGCCTTTTTTAATGGGGGACAATACAGGTTTATAATAATACTAAAATAAAATTATTGACTCTGTTTCCTTTCAAGTGAATCATGGATCATTAAGGACTAATATAGTCTGCCTACTGTCTAGCATACTTTAGGTATTGTTTACACACGGTCGCAGCAGTTCGGTAATAATACAACTTTAGTGTTGTTGGTATAAAATAGGACTGAATTTATAAATGTGTCAAGTTTTGTTAACTTAAAAACATCCATTCAACAACGAACTATACACTAAAAATAAATACAAAAATCTGTCCTGAGCAAAAGATAATTTGAATTTCGCCATTTTAATAAGAACTGGGACCCACGTTACACGGACGGCGCGGCGGCGCGGCGGCGCGGCGGCGGTGCTACCTGAGTAATTTAATTAGCTCGTACACAACGCTGCCCCGACACAGTTTCATAGTTCCGAATACTTCGTTATTGTCTGGTCATTATAACAATAAGTTGCTCGCGAGTGTTTGAGGAGAGGGAAGACACTCATACAATAATTATGATTATGATTATTGAAGGTAGATGTATTGCTTAGCAAATTGACTATCAACTTAAAGTAACGACATTCATCGTCAGTCATATTCATATGTAATACGGCGAATTGGCGTAGTATATCATTCTGAAAACCATTATTTTGCGTTATTGTGCAACCGGCATGTCCTAGAACCTTAACTTCGAAGACATGTGACATCTGCAGCCGGACTGAGCATGCGTGGTGGATTACGGCCCACTCCCTCTCACAGAGAAAAGGCCTGTCTCCCAGCAGTGGGAACATTATTGTGCATTCATAAGTCTTGTACAAGAATAAATATGAGTCATTAGTAGTACCTAATATTGTCAGATTTTTATGTTTTTACCGACTTCAAAAAAAAGGAGGTTATCAATTCGATACGTATGTATGTAATATTATTGGAATTGCATTATATTCACATATGACAATCTACTAAGGCTTCCAAACAAATATACAAAATTTCATAGACGTATGTATGTATGTATGTATGTATGTATGTATGTATGTATGTTTGTCCACTCATATCTCCGTAACTATTAATCGGATCTTGACCATTCTTTTTTTATTAGCTTACATTTACTCATTTACTTCAACTTAGGGAACAGTGCAAGTTTCATCAAAATCGGTTCAGTAATTTTCAAGATATGGACTAATACGTGTAAGTGTGACGGCCTGGCGTATTGATACGAGCTACGGGTGTAGTGTCAAAGGGAAAACATCTCAAAACCTTGGTCAAATTCTAGTGCAAAAACTAAAAATTACGAAATAAAAAGTAATTTAAAAAAATTAAACCGACTTCAAAAAGAAATCAACTCAAAATTATGAAATAACTTTAATTTCGGAAGTCGGTGGCAAAAAACTAAAATACAGATCCCAAGACACCGACTTCCGAAATTAAAGTTATTTCATAATTTTGAGTTCATTTCTTTTTGAAGTCGGTTTAATTTTTTTAAATTACTTTTTATTAATATTGGTAAATAAGTGTTTTAATTCTATTATTTAAATCCCTAACACAAAACCACATAACTTCCTACGAATCTGAATCTGGACTACTAAGTTATGTATCTACAGATAAATATTAAAGCGAAATCCCGACAATAAAGGAAGTGAAACACTCAAAGAGCGGCGACGGTGGGACAAACGGAGGACAACCGGGAACAAGCGGGGACAACCGGGGGACAACCGGGGACAATCCGGGAAATCTTTGAAGTACGCCGCGTTTTGTTCCTTTGTTTATGGCTTGTGGAAAATTAAAGAGGTGTATTGTGGCCATGGCTTTGAAAGTATATCAATGTTAATGACGTAATTTTACAACCACAATTGACTGGGGAGTAGGCCTACTTAATCGACATGGCGGCAGGCGCAGACGGAGGTGGCGGGGTGAGCTGGCCACTCCTTCAGTAATGAATGGTCCACGGCAGCTCTGGACAGAGAGAGTAGGAAGGTCTTTGCTCAGCCGTGCGACAATAATGGACAATAATAGGCCTAGTAGTTTAACGTTGTTATGTAATAAGAACACCGGAAGGACCCATGGGGGTAGGCAGAAACTACAGAAGGCATTTTAGTAATAAATACGAAATGTTTAATTGTATGTGCTTCTGTTTTTTTCGTATTTGGCATGATTCTATAGAATAAGTGAGAGGAAAAAATATTGGGAACCCGAGCATATGATATATTTAGGTTGACGTGATACTCCACTAAACACTTGCCAAAAATACGTTCTACAGCAATAAAACACGCTTTAACGTGATTAATATAAGTAAACCTATAAACATAACTGTAGTAGACATCAATACCGATGGTTACGGCTCCTAACGAGTAGAGCGAACTTAGTTGTTTTCCCAATAAATTGTACTAAATTTGACACGAAACAGACGTTTATGAACGAACAACAACTTTTATTTCCCAATACACGTAACGATTGTCGCTATAATATCATAAAATCTGCCGACGTGCACGGAAAGGATTCAATGTTACGTAAAAACAGACCGTACTTCTCAGACCTAAGTTTCAGAATCACGTGTGTTTCTTTGTAGGTTGACGTTTTGCAGGCCGGTCGCTGCGACAAGGTGTAGGCGTTTCACAGTGAAATGGCGCTCAAATATAACCGTCTCTTCGACGATTTGATGACATGAATAGCTCCCGATGCGTACAAAGAGGCGATGCTTTACGCTTATTAGGTTGTTTCGTGGTCGCTTTGAGAGCGAATTGCGGACAGTTAACGGAACTTACCGTAAATGGCTCTATTATTGGGCAAATAAGTTGGTTGGTAACTTCTATCGGTTGTGGTGGTGCTATAACAATGAGGACTGTGCCAACTTATTTTTCTGTGTTTACTCGCTACTTAGAACAACATTCGGCATGCTGAAGAAACGAAGGCGGATCAAACATGATATTTTGACTGTTTCTGTGGGTAAGGATTAACGAAAACCTCTTGCAAATGTGTGCAAATTATGGTAGGTATCGTTTTTTTATGTTTTGGACCTTTTTCAATGTTTAATAGGCTCAATGAAAAAGGCGAAACTAGTCTGGTCACAGCCACCTAGCTGCCTCACAAGGGAAGGTGGTACTCCAAGCTTACTTCCGAAGTATTTTCCTTAACATGCTGATGTTTTATTGGTTTCATCATAAATCACCGGGTTCCGTGAATGTCTTCTGTTATTTATAGGCGATTTTATTAATGGCCTTACATTATTTAGAAATACCTTTTGTTATCTGTATTAGTGGATTTTTCTTGATTTATTCCGGTCTGATGCCCTAAAGCCCCCCTTCCCCCCTCGATCCCCTGCTAGTTCGTCATCTGTTTTAATCTCTGTCTTATCCACTTTATCTAGGTTATCTCCTAGCGGTCTCTGATAATTATTTTCGTTTGTAGTCTGTTTTCTGTATCAACCTTTTTTCTATTAAAGTTCAGTTTTGTTAAACTATGCGTGTAAAATTAATATTAATATCGCGAGAAACTCAATAGGTCAGTGCCTTCTGACAACTCAATAGGTCAGTGCCTTCTGAAAACTCAATAGGTCAGTGCCTTCTGACAACTCAATAGGTCAGTGCCTTCTGACGACTCAATAGGTCAGTGCCTTCTGACGACTCAATAGGTCAGTGCCTTCTGACAACTCAATAGGTCAGTGCCTTCTGACGACTCAATAGGTCAGTGCCTTCTGACGACTCAATAGGTCAGTGCCTTCTGACAACTCAATAGGTCAGTGCCTTCTGACAACTGGCTCATATCCGTTTTTATGTGTTTTTCTCCATTAACGATTTTGTAAATCGCAATGAACAAACGATCATTACTTGCTGACATCCACCTAACTAAGGGCACGACAACCTAACTAAGGGCACGACAACCTAACTAAGGGATTATGGTATTATTTAGTAGAGTTCTCTATCGAGGGTGTTGAAAAACGGGAAAAAAAAAAAAAAAAAAAAAAAGAGAATGTCAATAGGAAAATCAAAGTCAGCAATGGCTCTGATCATGTCAGAGGGTCACTGAGCATGGGCAGGAGTGTGGTTTTAGCCGGTAAGAGTCCGACACTACCCAGACTGCATCACCAGTGGGACAGTCTGGGTGTCCATGAGGATTTCCCACTCCTGCCAAAACAAAAAAAAAAAAAAAAAAACTAACTAAGGGCACGACAACCTAACTAAGGGCACGACAACCTAACTAAGGGCACGACAACCTAACTAAGGGCACGACAACCTAACTAAGGGCACGACAACCTAACTAAGGGCACGACAACCTAACTAAGGGCACGACAACCCTGACTCACGCGCAGTTTTATAACCCGCTTATATGAAGCGTTACAAGCCATCGACAATTATATTATCAGATTGGCACAATTTCGACTTACCTTCATTAAATAATTAATTACCACGTTCACTCGTTAAATACTACACTTCATTAAATAATTAATTACCTCGCTTACGAGGTTTGTAACTTATCATTACTTACTAGTGGGCAAAATACTGCTTTTATAAGTTTTCAACAACGATCTGTAGTTTCTTAGATCTTAAAAGGTGATTCAATCATTGTTCTCTTATTTCTTACAATTCTATTTACTAGTATTATCTATCAGAAGCAGGTTTAATTAAAAAAAATACACACCACCAATCAACTGTATTTATTATTTTAAATAAACAAAACTTATTAAGCAAAACCTAACAACTTGATAAAATATGAGCACTTAATATTTTACTAATCGCTTGGCACCGAGAAAACACAATAATGAGGTGGAAAGACGTCTGTCGTCGTCGGCTGTCGATCACAAGTGAGCGAGCGTCCTCCGCCGTCTGCTGCAGACTGCAGTTGCTGCGGACCAACCCCACTCTTCATGTAGAGGTCTTGGCCACGCCCCTCGTTCCCTCCAACTTTAGTATTCTAACACTAGTATAGATTAAGACCTCCAAAATAAAGTTATAAGCATAAGCTAATAGGACAAAACTCAGTGGGCCAAACTAAACATAAATCAAAATAACAACAAAAAAAAGTGGCATTCTGGGAGTGCCGACATAATTGTCCTAAAAACAAAACACGCGCTCGCTTACGGTAACAGCACAGTATAAAGATATCTTTATACTGTGGTAACAGTGGCGCGAGTTCAATAGCTGGGGTTTTTTCCCGTCTCAAAAAATGGCCAACGCGCGTAAAGAAGTTTTTCCCATATATAGCCTATAACCCGCGGAACGACATGACGCTTCCAACAATATCTCATTTGACAAAATACGAGTAGTTTAGAAGTTATGAGGAATAGGAATAATGAACATATAAATTATACTATAAAAATGCCATTTAAAATCATAACCCTCCTTTGGCTCTGCCGCAGTCAGGTAAAAAAACCAATGCATTATTAGTCACATAGCACAAATACAGCAGACACACAAACAGTGACGATACATTACAAAATAAATAATTCAATTACGTTCACATTTCAGTGAGTTCAACGAATCGTTAATTGATACGGCTGCAAATAAATTATTTATTTGCTCATATAATTACATGAGGCAAATAAGTAATGCAAACAAACTGTTCGGGACAAATACACATACCTACATACTGCTCGCGTGATGTTTGATGTGTGTCTGTCAATACGGGAGGTAATAGCGCCCGTGATGTGAACTGGGACATAATAATACATCCTCTATCATTTACCAATACTAGCAGACTGTTCTTGTCGGAAAAGGATGAGCGTCGATTAAATACCTACTATCGTGTCTGATGTAGAATTATTATGTTAAGAACTTCATAATCTATCAAATGTTACTCTTTTTACCGACTTCACAAAAAGGAGGAGGTAGTATGTTCGGATGTTTGTATTTTTTTTTTGTATGTTTGTTTATCGAATACTCCGCCAATTGTCGACGGATTTTCAAAATTATTTTTTTGTTCGAAAGTAGATAGTTTTGAGGTGGTCCCACTGTCACCAAGTTAGGATCTGATGATGGGATCTTAGAAAAATCGAGGGCAACTCTCAAATTTTATAGGCTCACTTATTGTTTTTCGCATATTTTATGAAGTATCTTGTGTATAGGTAGCTGGGCTGATGATGGAAGGTACAACTCCTTAACAGTAAGAAGTTACTCGAACAGGCAAGGACTGTTTTAGTAAATTGTTTTGATGTTTGATAGGGCATTTGCCACATTTGGTCTCATAATCATCAAGTCATGTCCTGATCTGATGCTGCAGTCATGATAGTCTGGAGAGTACCTAACTCCTCGACAACTAACAGCAGATTTACGTGACGTGTTTAGGCTCATTGAAAAGGGCTCGATGTGTGAATAAACGTACTGTTAATGAGGAACACCGAAGTACATAGAGACCTGATGCTGAAGCCAGGAGCATCAGAAAACGTACAAACCTTGAAATTACAGCACCGTAGTCGTGTTTGTGCTCATTTTAAACAGGACTAAATTTTAATTTGCAGTTTACATTAGGCTATTGTAACTTAGATAAATTACAAACTGACCCACTAAAAAGTTAGACTGGCCTGTTGGTCTAGTGGTCAGTGACTATGACTGCTATGCCGGAGGTCGTGGGTTCGATTCCCACCCAGGACAAATGTTTGTGTGATGAGCATGATCATTTGTTCTGTGTCTGGGTGTAATTTATCTATATATGTATGTATTTAGAAATATATAAGTATGTTTATCAGTTGTCTAGTACTCATAACACAAGCTCTGCTTAGCTTGAGACTAGACGGCGTTGTGTGATAGTTGTGGAATATTATTATGTGGAATATTATTATTAAGTAAAAAATAAAAACTTTTTTACAAAAAAAAACAACCGACTTCCAAAAAACACTATAAAGTGAAAAATAACTTTAATTTCGGAAGTCGGTGGCAAAAAACAAATATAAAATCCAAAGACACCGACTTCCGAAATTAAAGTTATTACCGACTTCAAAAAAAGGAGGTTATCAATTCGATACGTATGTATGTAATATTATTGGAATTGCATTATATTCACATATGATGATCTATTAGGGCTTCCAAACAAATATACAAAATTTCATAGACGTATGTATGTATGTATGTATGTATGTAGGTATGTATGTATGTATGTATGTATGTTTGTCCACGCATATCTCCGGAACTATTAATCGGATCGTGACCATTTTTTTTTATTGGCTTACATTTTCTTCAACTTAGGGAACAGTGCAAGTTTCATCAAGATCGATTCAGTAATTTTCAAGATATGGACTAATACGTGTAAGTGTGACGGCCTGGCTTATTGATAAGAGCTACGGGTGTAGTGTCAAAGGGAAAACATCTCAAAACCTTGGTCAAATACTAGTGCAAAAACTAAAAATTACGAAATAAAAAGTAATTTAAAAAAATTAAACCGACTTCAAAAAGAAATTAACTCAAAATTATGAAATAACTTTTATTTCGGAAGTCGGTGGCATAAAACTAAAATACAGATCCCAAGACACCGACTTCCGAAATTAAAGTTATTTCATAATTTTGAGTTAATTTCTTTTTGAAGTCGGTTTAATTTTTTTAAATTACTTTTTATTTTTCACTTTATGGTTTTTTGGAAGTCGGTTGTTTTTACAATAACTTATTGTAGCCAAAACCAAAAAGTAAATAGCATCCCTTTTACCAAAAAAAGCCGTCCGTATGAAACTACCAATTCTACAGGAAAACGTGGCGACAAGACCACTCGCAAGGCACATAAAACTGGAAACAGCGCGTAACGTTGTTCAACGTATTTGCTTTTATAACCAGAGCCCATCGCCTCGGTGCCGAGCCTAGCAAACAGACATTCGAGTATCGTTTGCAATAACGCTCATCTCCGATGTGTTTCAGTTGGAAATGATTTTGTTTACCAATACGAGGAATAATAGGCATTATGAAATAGGGAAGTACCAACATAGAATAATAGGCATTATGAAATAGGGAAGTACCAACATAGAATAATAGGCATTATGAAATAGGGAAGTACCAACATAGAATAATAGGCATTATGAAATAGGGAAGTACCAACATAGAATAATAGGCATTATGAAATAGGGAAGTACCAACATAGAATAATAGGCATTATGAAATAGGGAAGTACCAACATAGAATAATAGGCATTATGAAATAGGGAAGTACCAACATAGAATAATAGGCATTATGAAATAGGGAAGTACCAACATAGAATAATCATTCAAAGTTTATTTGAAAAGAGTTGGTTTTATTTCAGAATTTTATTTAACATTTTAATCAACCACAACCTATCATCGCGCCTGTTTTCCACGTAGGGATAGGCAGAAGTGGTACCTATAGCACACATTTTGCCGTTGTTATCATTACACCAATTTACGTGTAAGGAAGGGGTGACAGTGATAATTGAGGGCCTAAATAATAACAGCCGCAACAGCCGCGCGGCTCGATCGAAGGTATAGCTGAGCTGGCCGCGGTCCATTCGTGAACTATTCAATAAATATCGAGATCCTCAGTGCCTCGGGATGCACGTCTTACCAAGGGTTACCCAGTAACTGGGTTGTGGGGGTCAGATAGGCAGTCGCTCCATGTAAAATACTGGTATTCAACTGCATCTAGTTAGACGGGAAGCCGACTCCAACATAGTTGGGAAAAGGCAGGCAGATTGTGATAGTGATCATGATAATTCATTAGGGTGATAGTGATAATTATGAAAAACGATTCACTTAACTTTCATATTATACTTTAAATAGCTTATTTATTTCCGACAAATCCATACTAATATTATAAATTCGAAAGTAACTCTGTCTGTCTGTCTGTATGTTACCTTTTCAGGCCTAAACCACTGAACGGATTTCGATAAAATTTGGCAGAAAGATAGATTGCATCCCGGGGAAGGACATAGGATAGTTTTTATCAACATACCTCTCTGGCGAAGCCGCGGGCAAAGCCGTGGGCGGAAGCTACTAGCTCATATTATAATATGTACGAGCAGTGAATATCATTTACCTGTACATTAGATTATTATCTCCGTGATTGAATGACAAGAAGGAGGGAGGAGGGATCTGTTGAACCGAGAAAAATAAGATGAATGTCGGCGGCGAGGCTTTGAATAAATTGAAGAGGAAATACTCTTACAAATAGGTTGGCTCATTGCGTTATTATGTGATGCTGATGAAATGACCTGAGGGTCCCCTCCTAATTGAAATAAAGGTATATTCGCTATATCTAGATTTCGAAGGTCTGAATATCCGTCTGTCACGGTCTTTCAATATTATTGGGTCGTTGGAAATGAAAGAGATATTTTAATGAAATATTTTTTTCTATAAAAATTGGTCAAAGATTTTGCTGTTAAAATGCTGTTTTTAGTTAAACCTAAAAAAACACTGGCTTGTTACACATGTGTCAAACACTGGCTTATTACACGTGTGTGAGACACTGGCTTGTTACACGTGTGTGAAACAGTGGCTTGTTACACGTGTGTGAAGCAGTGGCTTGTTACACGTGTGTGAAACAAGCAACATAACATATTTGTAGTTTTTTGTTGGTCTTTTTCCTTTTGGAATATTATAGAAATACATAAGACAAGTTTTTTTCAGTGGCAGTGTTGTAAGGGCTTACAATAGCCAGAGTTTTTAGTTTTAGCTCGAAGTGATTTCTATTTGGCTGGCCTGTTGGTCTAGTGGTCAGTGACTATGACTGCTATGCCGGAGGTCGTGGGTTCGATTCCCACCCAGGACAAATGTTTGTGTGATGAGCATGATCATTTGTTCTGTGTCTGGGTGTAATTTATCTATATATGTATGTATTTAGAAATATATAAGTATGTTTATCAGTTGTCTAGTACTCATAACACAAGCTCTGCTTAGCTTGAGACTAGACGGCGTTGTGTGATAGTTGTGGAATATTATTATTATTATTATTATTATTTAACGTTCAAAAACTAAAACTTGGTCCTAGAAGCTGACACTTTTTTTTTTGTGGATGGGAAATCATCAAATGACCCCTCCCGCTCTGGGTGGAGCGGAAGGGAGTGTTAGACTCTTACTGACACTGTTTATATTTTTTTGTCATATCAGGTCGTTCCATTATGACTGAAAAATAATATAAGCAGTGTTAGATAGATAAATGTCTTAGCCATTTTATTCCTGACAATGTTATTCCTGACACAGTTTTAGCAAACAAAAACGTTTAAATACAATATGTTTTGAACGTTTATCGAATGATCGAGTTAGGAACAAAAGTTTGAAGGCCTAACCACGTATAGCATGCGAGGCGAGTAGGTCAGCAAATTATGACAGTGCACTGGAGCAAGTTTGAAAGGTCAGTGGGTTAGTGGATAGTGCATAAATAGTAAGTCACCTTGAGGTAGCATGTTATGAATCGCGTTATAAACTTTGTGTAGTAGGATGGATTTATTATTGCAAATTAAAATAATAGTACCTCAGCAAATAATATCGTATCGTAGATATCGTAGTCATGGCTGAGACTATGGAGGACCTCTGTACAATGCTCGATGACCTCAGTAGATCCTCTGAAAGAGTGGGTCTTAAAATGAACAAGGACAAAACGAAAGTCGTGTCAAATGCCCATGTAACACCCACTCTCATGAAGATCGGAGACGCTACACTCGAAGTTGTTGATGAGTATGTTTACCTGGGACAAACTGTCCAGTTAAGTAGGTGCAACTTTGAGAAAGAGGTCGAGTTGTCGAATCCGATCCGGCTAGGCAGCGTTCGGGAAGCTACGCAATATCTTCTCGTCCCACATACCGCAGTGTCTCAAGACGAAATATCTTTGACCAGTGCGTGTTGCCAGTGATGACATATGACACTGAAACGTGGTCGCTCTCAATGGGCCTTATTAGAAGGCTGAAAGTCACCCAAAGAGCAATGGAGAGCGCTTTGCTTGAAGTTTCCCTGCGTGATCGAATCAGAAATCCGCAGGAGAACTAAAGTAACCGACATAGCCCGAAGAATTGCCAAAATTAAGTGGCAGTGGGCAGGGCACATTGCTTGCAGAACAGATGGCCGATGGGACCGAAAGGTTCTGGTGTGGCGACCGCGTACCGGAAGACGTAGCGTTGGAAGGCCTCCCACAAAGTGGACCGACTACCTTTTAAAGGCCGCAGGAACTCTTGGATGCGAAAGCACAAAACCCGTCGAAGTGGAAGTGCTTGGGGAAGGCCTATGTCGAGTAGTAGACGTCTTTCGGCTGAAACGATGAAGCAAATAATAACTAATACCTAATTAATAAATATAAATCCTAACTTATCTAAAACTATAAACAAACTAAAATATAGCGTCAAAACATTCGCTGTCGACTGGTGGTAATGTAGGTACCCAAGAGACTGGCGGCATTACCATGTTGTATGGCAATGCTTAGTGTCTGGTCAAGGTGAAAGCCAGCCCTTAGGTCACGGGAAGTGTCAACCAGCCGTTTTGAAATTTACTTAAAAATAACACGAACACTCGGACCCCGCGGCCCGAGGGTTTCAACCCCAAACGACTCGAAAATATAATTTCCGATAAGAATAATATATTTTCGCCGCTTGAGGTTTTCCGCAGCCGCAGCAGCAGCGCCGGCACTTCATGCCGAGTACAAGAGCTCGTCGGATTATGTCATTAATGTTCGCGTGCCGTGGTAAACGACCCGCACTTCGGCTGCAAGATAGACCGTGGTGTCCGAGGCTGTTGACATCTTCACCACAGTGACAGCGATGAGGAGAACAGCAAGGAGTGCCTAGTCGCAGGGAAGCAGCGAGGCGTAGTAGGATGGACTAGTCATAGTCTTATTGTAATCAGATAATTGTTTACTACCTTACTTATCCTTCTAGTCATCTAAAATGTAAACTTCTGCCTGCTAGATTTAAAAGCCACTCTTTCCAAAAGTCTCATAAAACAAAATGAAATAAAGCGTCATAAAGTAAATCCCACCAACTGAGATTGTATGGCCAATGTATTATTCATTGCAGCTCATCATAAAGAAATAGCCCAATAAAATATCTTGTAAGACACTACACTTTCACAATATTTTTAAATTCAATTCTTATATCAATTTATCGGGTGTCGAGTGCGGTCCCACTGGATAGCTGCATCAGGATCGCCATCATATGCGACTTCTACAATGCCTATTCCATTGTAACAAGGATCATTTTCGCTCGTGATGGGTCTAGCGTAAGTGTGCTGAGTGGGCTATGCAGTTACTTGTCAGTTGATATCTCTATATCGCTGAAGTACAGCCCCCGTGGGGCGCCGGGAAAATGGGACATTACATACCTCTCAGTTATCAGTTAGTGAGTAACCGACGAGCTTGTGGATGTACGGGGCTATTATAGACCGATCTATCTATTATCACGTATGTTTGTATGTGTGAAAGAGATATTGTATGTTAGCGTCCAGAACCCGGGAAATTGTTGAAAAGGTAGGTATTGAATTATATTTATTTCGAATAATATTGTGGTTGTATTAGTAAATATTATATTAAAATACCTTTAAATTTTAGATAAGATAGATACTTTACTCAGACAATATCACAATGGAAATTGAAGACAAAAGAAACAGAAATATAGATTTAAGAGCCAAAACTTAGGTACATCAATGATCATCTTACGAAAGATCCACAAATAATATTTTAGAACAGATTAATTAAATGCTAAATTGTCTTAGGAAGTTAGTGATAATAATCTGCGGAACTCCCTAACATTGCTTGTAATTTTGTGATAAAAACTATAATATAAGTAAAGTACCTAGCCTAGTACATGGACAGTACAGATGCGTGGCATGCATACTTTAGTCCCTCAGAAGAGTTAAGACAAAGAAATGAGGATGGGTGATTTATCGTAAATTTCTTAACCTTGTAAGCACAGTAGATGCTTTAAAACGTTAATGCCGGGGTGGTTTAAAGGAATTATAATTTCTTTTTAATTGAGCAAATTTAAAAAATCAAGTTTTATCCTACAGTAAGACTCGCCCATACCAACTAAACATTAATTTGGTTTTGGAACGTATTATTATAAAAAAATACTATGCGTAATACTATACTATAAGTATTATTAATAAAGAGGGATCAACAGTCATTATACCATTGTAGTGAATCGTTAGCGACCGAATTGTGCCCCGCTGAGAAAGCGGCATTGTGCTCCGTCAGTTTTTATTGTACGAATGTTTTTAATTAAATTAAATAATACTGCTATGATCCTGACTAATAAAATGTCTAAATATAAAAGAATCTTGGTAAAATAAACAAAGCCGAAATATGTATGACGTTGTTTTTAAAAATAGAGCTCCTTTGTCTGCTTTTTTCGAGTTATTCCGGTCGACAATGGTATTTTTTTGCCTTTTGTTAATTAAACAAACGATGCACTGATCATAATATGATCAGTGCATCGTTTGTATAACAATATTATGTTTTTAGTCCTTACTTACCTTATTTGATAACGTTCCAAAGGAATTACAACGCACACAACTGTATGCACTTCAGAGATTGCCTTTCTTAACAACCTAAACAGAAACGTAGCAATCGCTAACAAAATATAAAAGCAAGTCTAAACATTATTCCGTAGCTATTGACTGCATTCAATTCTGAAGCACTTCAGAAAGATCCAGAAGTCAGCCATAAACATTTCTCAGCCCCTTTGTATGGCGCGTACCTATATTGGCAGTCGCAGTCTACGACCCCAGCGACCTCTATTTCCGCGGCTGCAAAGATTCTCTAAAACGCCATTTATGTTGAATAGAGCGGCGACTCACGCGTGTCGAACGAACAGCTCCGTTGTGCGCGCGACTAATATTTTACTATTATTGTGCGATGCAATCCCCTCTACGAATTCGAGCAGGATTTCCTCGTGATTTTTAATGGCACCACTATTTTCAGAATGTATGTAAACGCTCCATTTTTAAAGGCAAAATGTAACTAAAGTTTCGAGTGCAAAATTGAAGCAATTTTCTTTAGACGCTTCCGTCGCTTGTAAGTTTAGCGTAATATCTGCTTCATATTTCTCGCTTTTGGGAGCGTGTCTTCAGAAATTCTTAGCGCTTGTTTTTGCCGGTATGATTAATATGAGGGATTAAGGAGCGGCTTCTATCTGCCGTCCGCTGCGAAAGATGTATGAGTCGGGTAATAACGTATGGGTAAAATATAAGTACCTACTTACGTCCATAATAGTGAATCGGTAATACTTTTAGGAAAAAAAACATAGAGATAGGTACTGTTTGTTGCTGATCTCAATAAACTACTACCTACCATCTATCATCTAGCCATATACAAAGCTCATGATCGCAAATTCACCTAGGGTGTTTAATTTTACCAATTAGCGATAGACTATTAATTACTCAACTGTGGCCAAATTGCTCACAAAAACAAGCAAAATGCTTGTAATTTATTCAGAAGTGTGATTGCCTAAATGTGTTTGGCGTATAGCATTAACATGAATGTTTTAGTAATTCACAAATGGTTCTTTAGCAGAAATTAAGCAATTTATATTCACAGTTTAGTTCGTTTTTAAATGAAATGCGCAAACAATAAATTGTGTGTGGATTTTTTTACATGAATGCTTATTTTGGGTACTTACTTACTTTTATATTTTTGTTTTTGTTTAGACCTCAGTATCTGATGCCAAACGCCTGTTAGTTTTAATACTCGTATAGTGAACTTGTGCTATTATTACTGTGAATTAATTTTATCCTTACAGCTAATGACTATTATTATGAACAAAAACGAATCTTCAAATACTCAATAGAGTGTTGACTGTAGTGGAGCAGTAGTAACTATTTCTCTAAAAATTACAATTTAAATTGTATCACCGCTGAAATCTGTATTCGTGAGACAATTCCTCTCTCAGTGCCTACTGTTTATTTCATTGCTAAACTAGAACCTTTTCCGGACATTGCCCGTGCTTATCCCGCAACCGTTCTGTGAAGGCGTGGGCGGCGCGGTGTCGCGAAGGCATCGAGTTGGCGGCACAAGTAAACTTAGTCGCAGCGATCGGCAAGCATCCAGCTTATTCCGCAAAACTTGAACACAGAAGGTCCACTCAAAACCATGCGGCTGTTTTGACCAAATGAATATTATTTACCTGTTGTGTGAATGAATGAAAATATTAATTTGTAAAACATAAATTTGTTAATTGATTGGTTTCGTTAGTTGAACAGTATTTTTTTAAACCATAAATTAACATTCAGATTGGTGGTCAATCAATATATTTTCTGTCACGTATCTAGCAAAAGAAAAACCGGATCATTCCTTGATGGGAGTTGGTTTACTGCACTATTTTCTTCTATGAGAGAAGTGCCGCCAAGCCACAACGTCTTCAGCACTTGATTAAAATGTTCCCAACACTTCTTTTTATAATACTTTTACAGGTTTTTTGTGTGAAATCGACTCATTTTATGCGCTTTTTCAGTATGCCGCGGATGCAGTCGCGTTTTATGATCTGCATGGAAATGGAAATAAATCTTTATTATTGGGTTCTTGGATAGGTTAAGAGTTCCCATTTTCTTGAATTTTACATATTATTATTTAAGTGCGCTAATATGCACAATTTTGCATATTCTGATAATTCAAGCAACAATCATAATAATTTACCAAATAAAGAATTTGAAGCGATGAAAGATTATGATTTATGACCCTACTAGCTGCGCCCCGCGGTTTCACCCGCGTAAATGTCGATCCCGTGGGAATATCGGGATTAAAAGTGGCCTATATTTTAATCCAGGGTGTCGGCTACCTCCTATCCAAATTTTATCTAAATTGGTCCAGCCGTTTGAGCGTGAAGAAGTAACAAACATATAAACACACACACACACCCCCCCACACACGTACTGTGTGTGGGGGTGTGAAAGGCGAAAGTTTGTGTGTACAAACTTTCGCCTTTATAATATTAGTGTGATTGAATAGATTTCTATTCAATTAGGTAGGTACCTACCTATCATAATGTTCAGTAAGTTGAGAAGTGGGGTAGGTACCTATATAATATGGTCCATGCGTTTAACGTAAGTAGTAGCAATAAAGGATAACTTGATTGACGTAAATCACAGTATAAAGAATGATCTTTACACTGTGCCTACATGGTAGTACGCAAACTTCAATTTACTATATGGACCTAATTACCTACCTATCAGTCGGTCGTCCAGTGTCGAGTATTGAAATCCACTAATTCACTAATTAACAGTGTACAATTATTTACAAGGACTTCATCGTTTCAGCGGAAAGACGTCCACTGCTGGACATAGGCCTCCCCTAAGCACCTCCACTTCGACCGGTTTTGTGCTTTTCGCATCCAAAGGGTTCCTGCGGCCTTCACAATTAAGGTCGTCGGACCACCTTGTGAGAGGCCTCCCAACGCTACGTCTTCCGGTACGCGGTCGCCACTCCAGAACCTTTCAGCCCCATCGGCCATCAGTTCTGCGAGCAATGTGCCCTGCCCACTGCCACTCAAGTTTGGCAATTCTTCGGGCTTTGTCAGTTACCTGGGTTCTCCTGCGGATCTCCTCATTCCTGAGTCGATCACGCGGATACTCCAAGCACAGCCTCTCCATTGCCATTTGGACAAGGAATTATGTCCTGTTTATAATTGTAGACTATTAATTAGTTTATGATAAGCGTTCATTTGTAACACACAGTTCTACGGAAATAATATGCGGTTGCATTATACATTAATACTGCTAATTAACTGGCACATACAACAGCATTAGCATATGAATGACTTAAGACCGGCAAACTTAGGCCGCATTAGCCGAGCCGCAGCAAAAGTACTAATTACTGCCCCCCACTCCCCCCCAATCCCCCCCAATCCCCCCCACTCCCCCCACTCCCCCCCACTCCCCCCCACTCCCCCCCACTCCCCCCCACAGACACACAGTACATAAACTTAGGCCGCATTAGCCGAGCCGCAGCAAAAGTACTAATTACTGCCCCCCACTCCCCCCCACTCACCCCCACTCCCCCCCACTCCCCCCACTCCCCCCCACTCCCCCCCACTCCCCCCCACAGACACACAGTACATAAACTTAGGCCGCATTAGCCGAGCCGCAGCAAAAGTACTAATTACTGCCCCCCACTCCCCCCCACTCCCCCCCACAGACACACAGTACATAAACTTAGGCCGCATTAGCCGAGCCGCAGCAAAAGTACTAATTACTGCCCCCCACTCCCCCCCACTCCCTCCCACAGACACACAGTACATAAACTTAGGCCGCATTAGCCGAGCCGCAGCAAAAGTACTAATTACTGCCCCACTCCCCCCCACTCCCTCCCACAGACACACAGTACATAAACTTAGGCCGCATTAGCCGAGCCGCAGCAAAAGTACTAATTACTGCCCCCCACTCCCCCCCACTCCCTCCCACAGACACACAGTACATAAACTTAGGCCGCATTACAGCAAAAGTACTAATTACTGCCCCCCACTCCCTCCCACAGACACACAGTACATAAACTTAGGCCGCAGTAGCCGAGCCGCAGCAAAAGTATTAATTACTGCCCCCCACTCCCTCCCACAGACACACAGTACATAAACTTAGGCCGCATTAGCCGAGCCGCAGCAAAAGTATTAATTACTGCCCCACACTCCCTCCCACAGACACACAGTACATAAACTTAGGCCGCATTAGCCGAGCCGCAGCAAAAGTATTAATTACTCCCCCCCACTCCCTCCCACAGACACACAGTACATAAACTTAGGCCGCATTAGCCGAGCCGCAGAAAAAGTACTAATTACTGCCCCCCACTCCCCCCACTCCCTCCCACAGACACACAGTACATAAACTTAGGCCGCATTAGCCGAGCCGCAGCAAAAGTATTAATTACTGCCCCCCACTCCCTCCCACAGACACACAGTACATAAACTTAGGCCGCATTAGCCGAGCCGCAGCAAAAGTATTAATTACTGCCCCCCACTCCCTCCCACAGACACACAGTACATAAACTTAGGCCGCATTAGCCGAGCCGCAGCAAAAGTACTAATTACTGCCCCCCACTCCCTCCCACAGACACACAGTACATAAACTTAGGCCGCATTAGCCGAGCCGCAGCAAAAGTATTAATTACTGCCCCCCACTCCCTCCCGCAGACACACAGTACATAAACTTAGGCCGCATTAGCCGAGCCGCAGCAAAAGTACTAATTACTGCCCCCCACTCCCTCCCACAGACACACAGTACATAAACTTAGGCCGCATTAGCCGAGCCGCAGCAAAAGTACTAATTACTCCCCCCACTCCCTCCCACAGACACACAGTACATAAACTTAGGCCGCATTAGCCGAGCCGCAGCAAAAGTACTAATTACTCCCCCCCACTCCCTCCCACAGACACACAGTACATAAACTTAGGCCGCATTAGCCAAGCCGCAGCAAAAGTACTAATTACTCCCCCCCACTCCCTCCCACAGACACACAGTACATAAACTGCACTAACTCACTTGCTTATAACGATGCTAACAATTTAGTTCACGTGAGCTCCTACAGAATGATATTACAAAGAATGGAATAGGAATGTTAGTTTTATGCACATTATTTTCTTCCAGGCGTTGAAAATGCTCTCTTCAACTTGTCAATAATGTCCATGGATCATAATTACTCATTTTAGGATAGTCATTCTCGTGTACCTACAGAACTTCACAAAAGTATTCGTGAAAACTTTTAGGGGGTGGTCTTTGTTCGCTAAGAAATGTAAATATATGGAAAACGTTTGGCCTATAATTTTTGTAATAAAATTATAATACAATTATTGAAACAATCATGGAAACATTTGTGGCAAAAGTAGATTTATAGTTCGGAGTTTCGGACTGCCTCGCTGGTGTAGTGGTGGCGCGCGCTACCGCCGAGTGTGAGGTCCCGGTTGGGATTTCCGGGTCGGGCCAAGTGTTATTGGGTTTTTCCATTTGTAATTGCTCAGTAACAGCCCGGAGGCCGGATTTATGCCCGGTTGATGATAAAAGGCCCGCCCCCTGTTATATGGAACATAGACATAACTGGCGAACGTGGGTGTGCTATAGATACACCTCTGCGCAACCCTTCGGGGACGCAAGGCGTGGTGTTATGGTATGTAGATTTATATTTAGGTAACTAGTTTAGGGATCCCAAGCCCTTCAGTTGTGTATCTTTGTGTTAGTACTTAACATTGTATTGGCGTTATAGCTGTTATTTACGAAATTTTGAATAAATAAATAAAATAAATAATACACATCAATCAATCAATCAACTCAGCCTATCGCAGTCCACTGCTGGACATAGGCCTCCCCCAGACTGCGCCACAGCACCCGGTAATAATACACATAAACACCACATAAACATAAACATTTTTCGTTGAATCACTGGGTAAATACGAACCACTCACTTCCCCATATAAACTGTATCTGCAAATGTCATGCCCTTGGGTTGACCTTCCTCGGTTCTTGATCCCCCAGTGTCGTGCAACACATCTGCTACTTTATTATTTGTTCATTTTTCATCGAAATAATGTGTACCACATATCGTCTGCAACAGGTATTCTTAAGTGAAACCCTTTTCCCTTTGTTAGAAGTGAAACCAAGTAAAACTCGGACAATATCAGTACATTATGTACGGTAACTAAGAAATAACTTGGAAAGGGCTTTCAATTCACTTTGAAAAGCTTTTGCCTTGTTATGTTTTCATGTTTTGAATATAAAGCCTATTATATTTTTTAAGAGGGTAAGGTATTATTTTAAGTTGAAGAAGTTTATTTATTTATTTATTTTATTTTAGGAAAGCTTACAGACTAATAACATTATAGTAACAAAAATATATAACTAAATTGCTAATGACAAGCCTCCACAGATAGATACAAATATATACAGGATATTTTTTTATGCATTGCGCAAATTTTCACAGGATGTTCTACTCATGAATATGAACAACTTTCACTATGGGTTCAAATCTGAAATCACGAAAAAAAAATCAGCTGTTTCATACATTTTGGTCGAGTAGGTATTGAACTTTTGTATGAAACAGCTGATTTTTTTTTCGTGATTTCAGGGTTGCACCCATAGTGAAAGTTGTTCATATTCATGAGTAGAACATCCTGTGAAAATTTGCGCAATGCATAAAAAATTATCCTGTTTATATATATATATTAGTTCCCTAGTACAAAACAATCTAACAAATTAAACAAACAAACTACGATCAAATTATTGAATTATTAATTTCAAAAGTTGGTTAATTTTATTTAATTGTTTATAATTTAAGCTAACTTGTAAAATAAACGGTTCAAGAGCAAGAAGGTGCCTCCTGTACAAAAAATGGCTTTGCCAATAATTTTCTAACTGTGCTTGCATTGGTGCAGAATAAATCAATACCGGGTTCACAAGAAACTTCGATAAAACTGCGACTGGCTCTTGGAAAGTATGCATTACGCCTATGAATTACTGTTCGCAAAAGGTTCGCATGTAAGAGTGGTCGTTGTCGCAGTCCCATCTGATTAGCGCGCAACGTTAATTTTGAAACAAGTTCAGGACAGTCGATTGAACCATTTGCGATATTAAACAAGTAGCATACATCACTAATATGACGTCTACGGTCAAGTGGTAGAAAATGGTACCTCCTGCATCGGTGAGTGTAATCAACAGACACTTGCTTTGCCCTATAATCAAGGTACCAACGGGGTGAATAGGGATGCAGGGGTGAATCGGGACGAAACTTTAAAATAGATTTTAGCATTGAAATAATACAGTTTGTTGCCGAAAAGGACACTTAATCGTTAATTATAATACAATAAACACATTAGACACCTTTTTGGCAACAAACTATATTATTTCAATGTTAAAATCGCTTTTAAAGTTTCGTCCCGATTCACCCCTGCATCCCTATTCACCCCGTTTGACTGTACTTAAGAAATTTTCTCTGGATGCCCTCAATACGAGACTTGTAGATCCCGTATTGAGGGTTCCAGACTTGTGATGCATACTCAAGTTCTATGTACATTTTAGTATTAACTTTCTTAGAACGTCCAATAGGTATAATATTTATGGCAGAAACTACAGAACGCCACCTGCTAGTATAATAAACTCCTTTTTCGAAATATCGTAAAATCAGTAAGTATCCTATAGAGATGCCAAGAATAGTTGAAATACATAAAAACAAAAGTTACTTAGCAGACAACCTTGCAAGTTGCGACGATTTACGTGAAGTTTTTTTTATATTATTGGTAGACTCGCATTGATAGGTAGATCCAGGCTGGATGACCGCTCTATAATTGATAATATTGATATTAAATAATACCTACATTGTTTGGAAGTGTAGGTAGTGTAATATGTACAAAGACCTTTTGGTCTGTTTGTTTTGAGCTGAATCGGGCCGAGTCGTTATAGCCGGCACAAAAATAGCCGACTCCAGTGTGACCTGTTTATTTTTATCTCCACACACCCTAACAGTGACGTCATACGCTTTTACTTTGCAGAAGTACCTGGAAAACATAAAAATAAAGAGTACATATGTGTTTCATTAGTAAAGTTTAGAGGATTTTCGTGGAAATACTCACAAATAATAGTGTTTTTGAGCTCAGCGTATTCCTACAGGGCTTTGGTTTAAGCGTAATCTGCTTAGGTGGTTTTCCTATACTCAGTTTATTATTCATCTATAAATTAAATAAAAAAATAAAAAATAATAATAAACACACAAAATAATAATAAAAAAAAAAGTAATAAAAGTAGTAGTAGTAGTAATTATTTTATTAATTAAATATTCATTTATTTCATTTCTACATTTACAAAAATTTTTATTCCAGAATATTAGGTATAGGTTTACCGTATTCTAACCTAACGTTGAGATGTGTAGCGTTGGCAAGTGCGTTGTCAGTTAAAAACTGCTACCTGGCAACATTTTTAAAATTCCAAATGAGGGTTTTTTGTTTCCAATCATTATCTACCTTTTTAAAAGAAAATAATGTTTATTGGCTTCCTTTATAAGTCCAATTTTAGTACTTTGTAAAAAAAAACTATACAAAAATAAAATGATACTTAATATTATTGAAACAAAAAAATGGAATATTATTTAAACATGTTATTCTAGTGTTACCAACAATGACTGATCCAAACAAGCGGTGTGGCCACAAAATGAGCGACATGGTGCAGGTTTATTTACACGTGCGACCGCATGCATAGTTAGTAGATGTTATAAATCTGCTGGAGGCTTGCGGATGCGTGACCACCACTTGCTGTGGTTTCAATGGAAGAACATAATTGTTGTGGATTGGGTCTGAATTCAGAATTGTGTTAATAGTACAAGGTTGGGTTTTAAAGGTACCAGATGATGAACAAAACCAAACCATAGGTTCATACATTATCACCCAATATATTGAATTCCATCGTAACATTAATTATCTAATGCGCCATGTTAATATGTCAGTATGTCAAAACGTCAAACCCATAGATATCCGTGGTCAAACCTATAGCTTTGTGACAGCAGCGCGCGCAGATTATTACCGGATATTGACCGGCGGCGCGTGAGGCGTTGCCCGGAATGTTATCATTTATCAAATTGTGTTGAAAAAGATCATAGAAATATATGCTCAATGCTATTTACTATTAGCTAAACATAAAATAAAAAAGCCTGAACCTTTCGACAAAATGTTTGTTCCTACTTTTAGCATAGGTAATTAGTGAACAGACAGCTGTTAATAACCTGCCAACAATAGTGTCGAGGCTATTATTAATTAACATAACTGTAGTAAGACGAGAGGGAACAGAACGATGTGTCCGTACGTCACGAGGTGTCGTTAAAGTGACGTCAGCAACGTCATGACGTCATCGATGATAGTCAGCGAGACGTGTGAGGCAATCGCTGTCCGGTGGAATTGTGTTGGAAGAGAAGTGAGTTACTAGCGAGCGGAGAGCTGTAGGAAGAAATATCCCATATGTGTTGGAATAAAACAAATAGCAGTCACATCAATAAAATAATATAGAATAGAATAAAATACTCTTTATTAAAAAAAACTCTCTCTACTCACTCTCTACTCTTTATTAAATATCTACAAAATCAAACTATGACATAAACTTTTACAATTATAGAGGTATGAGGAACAGGGTGTAAAGTTCACTCAACCTCCATAGAAAAGGGAGGATCCTCCGACCAGACGGGTGTTATGTCTGGCGGGCAACTGCCCAATGATTCATGTCGGGCCGTTGTATCTATGTTAATTGCGCGGTAAACTCTGCTTGCGCGATGTAGGATTTGCGTGACGTAGTATGACGCGTTGTTCGCATGTGGCGTTGTAGATACCGCTACACAATAAATAACGAATTTTTTTAATTTAGAATCTAATTTTAGTAAGAAAAGTTTAGGAAACAAAGAAGTTTACGGACACATCGGCATTAGGTTCAAGGTTGGTTGGGAAAATTTGATAGTTTCGGGAAGCTTGATGTGCTGGCGTCTGTACACATGAAACACCAAAGTGTTCTGTGATATCTGTGCTCGCAACGGGTTTCATACTCATATTCTCCGGAGTTCACATACAGCTTCTATTTTCCATTTAATTTAAACCTTCAAATTCATAACTAACAAAATTGAATTCCAAATGTAGTTCTCGGAATTCTACTTAGAACACACACAACCACACGCTTATATTATATACAATATACTTGTATAAACAGGTATACACGTTATATTTGCGTATATGTATCAGATTGTATATCCCGATAGTGGAGGGCATGCTCATTTACATAATAGAGGCATACAAGGCGAATTGCTGCCGTCCTCAGCCAAAAGGCTGTATGTTACTTTGATGTAGCGATGAGGAAATCGCAGTTTTATGCTTTAGGTTGCCGTAATATAAAACTATGTCATGCATATTTTATACAGAGAGTTTTACCTGGCCTTAGATGGTTTTAGTTTATTCCTAAAACTAATTTATTTGATACGTGACCCAAGTTTCGAAATACAACGCGGTAGACGAAAACCAAAAAACGGCTCATGATAATATATTATTTATGGGTCATATTCAAAATAATTGTAAGTTACGGATAGGAAACAGATATGAATATTATTTGATTGTAACAGAAAAATAACAGAAAGGAATTATTAGGGCAAGTTTAAATAGCACACGTTTATAACAGGCTACGAGTGCGAAGTCGGTGTGGGTCGCTAGGTGGGTACATAATGAAATAACATTTTGGTGATCGTATTTTAGTTGGTATAATTGCCATAAATTCATCATCATCATTGCCATAATGCCTTATCTCCGAAACTACCGAGCTTAAAATTTTGATATTAATATTAAGGCAAAAGGATTCTAATGATTAGAATTATGTAAAGCCATATTTGTTACGGTCGTGAATCATATTTTAATCAACATACAACTTTACACTGACCTGTAAATTGCAAAACACCTGAGTCAATTTGAATTTCGCGGGCTACCTTGGCGCATCCCCCTTAACTGATACTGAGACGGCCGACGAGAGGCTGGGTACGCCTCGGCGAGGCTGCGCGGTTAGTATAAAAGGCTCAAGCAGTGAGGACTGAGGATACGCAGTAAAACATGCACACACAGACAATACATGGCACAGCAATGCAATACATGGCACAATATACGCAAATTTTACATACTTCAAATAAATTTAAGAAAGTAAAAAAAAATGTTTTGGCTAACCTGCGGTGCACTAAGTACCTATTAATATTTTATTTTCATTAATTCATACATGAGACAATGTGAATAACGCCTAATCATTCATATCTGTTACGTAACGGAAAAAAGTGACAGATAAAATAACGTATATGAATTAATTGCACGTGTCTATCCTACAAATCTATTTATTTCCACACCAATTCACATGATTATACGAATATTTTATAGTTATAACAAATATCACAATACAGCCCTTTCCTAGTATGAGTAATAAAACAGTAAGTACTTACCGCTACTGTAAACGACTCACATTGAATATTTACTTTTAAAAGTCTAATTTTCTTCGACAACGAAACGAGCTGAAAAACTATATTGAACAAAATGGCAAAGCGTTTATTCTTACGCGTCGTGTAGTAACAGCTAGTGAACTAATTTTGCCAGTATTTCAAATTTCTTTATTGCCATGGAAATAATGTTAAAATAGCATAACAGAGAAGAATAACAGATATGTGCAAAATCAGGACACTCATTAATAAATTAAATTTGGAGTACACTAAATAGTATTTTATATTTTGTTTAGTAAAGTGTTGAAAGTTTAAACAATATTCTCTGAATATATTTTTTTTTTTAACTTTTGTGGAATGGTTAATAATTAAATTATTTTTTTTAGTTTACCGTTAAAGACGTGGACATAGAATACTTGTATGAAACGGATCCTACGCAATGTCTGGTTTAATTTTTTTAAATTAATTGTTTAGGTTTACCAAATGTTTCGTTGTTTTTTATTAAGCTCAAATAAATATTTTATCTGTTTGTTTATGAAATTCTAGTCAGTTGCATCTCGTTATGAAAATAATTGGGTTGGACATTAAGACAGTAGTAAATATACAATTATTTTGAATATGACCCTTATATACATTATAATTTATTATTAAAAAAATTGGTCTTAATATTATCAACATTTTAAAACTTGAAGTGAGACTTTTTAACTTCAGCCTATAGTACGCTCGCCTTTGGCCCGGTTTGTGGTTTCGTAGCATTGTAGCGCTACACTGCTACGCCGTAGCACACGTAGGGTGATAATGCGCTCCTCATTAAGGCAACTGCATCTTGTGGTTAAATGTGCTTAAAATGGGTTTGATAAAATAATGAGAAACTTAAGCTTATTGTACATAAAATAATAAATTAAATTCACACTGGGTTAATATCTGACCAACTAGATATTAACCCAGTGTTTGAGTAGGAACTGAAAGCTAGGCTATGAAATGGCTTAATACGAGTGAATTTAATTTATTATTTTATGTACATTAAGCTTAAGTTTCTCATTATTTTATCAAACCCATTTTAAGCACATTTAACCACAAGATGCAGTTGCCTTAATGAGGTTAAAGAATATGTTAAAGCTTGACCGGTTATAAATCAGACTTTGGTTTAAGAACGTTTTGACGTATGTCAAACATCGTCATATAGGTCCTACTACGGTTTGAGAAGCTTTTTGTGGAGCAGGGTTGTCGCTAAAAATAAAGAATATTTGAAAGAATCAAAAATATATTTTCCAATTAATTTTTCCGATACAAAACAATAAAACTATCCCATTCGCCAGGTGGCCACTGTCCCATACGATTCTCATAAAAATGTATTTCTTGAAGTAAAACAGCAGTAAAAGAGAAAGATGGATCCCAATGAGCTATCAATTTTATATTAGATCGACAAAGATGGCGTCAAATAGCACGCGTTCGTTTTATTGAAGACCATCAAATATAATAGCTATGAAGCACAAGGAGAATATTTGCTCGGAATGGTTTGCAATACGCTGGAATGAATTACTGCTAAGATTCAGAGCATCGCAATTTGTGTCGGTAGAAAACAGCTTATTGGATTGTGTGTAATTGGAATAAAATGCAAATAAATATAGTGAGTAACTATAATAAAACTAGCAGTATCCGCAGGTACGTGTGGGTGTATTCTGAGGATTGCCAATATATTCTTGGAATCTTCTCAACAAAAGCACACCTAATGCAATACTGTGGCAACACTAGACATTTCATTTCTGGTTTTAAGAGGGACCTAATTTTGTTCCACTATATTATGTACTAGTTGCGCCTCGCGGTTTCACCCGCATAAGTTTCGATCCCGTTGGAATATCGGGATAACAAATACTCTAAAATACTGGTATGGAAACCAAGTCAATAGTGTGAGGTGGGCTGGTGCCCTGTCTAGGCCGTATGGGTTGGAGTGCGGGGTGAGGCAGGGGGGGTTATGCTCGCCTACGCTATTCAACCTATACGTGAATGATCTGGTTGGCGCGCTTAGCAGCATGCGTGTCGGATGTCATATTGATGGCGTGTGTTGTAATAACATTAGCTATGCCGACGACATGGTGCTGCTGAGCGCGTCAATCTGCGGGCTTAGGACACTCGTAGCCACTTGCGAGCAATATGCCAGACTACATGGTTTGGCATATAATGTTGAGAAGAGTGTGGTCATGGTCTTTGGGGCCAGGGGTAAATACCTAGAAGCGGTACCTTCAGTTAAGCTAAACGGTATACCGCTTGTGATGGTAGATAGATTTAAATATCTGGGTCACTTATTGACCACTGGCCTCAAAGACGATGAGGATATTGACAGGGAGCGGAGGGCGCTGTGTGTGAGAGCTAACATGATTGCCCGCAGATTCAGGCGTGCCTCTAAAGAGGTCAAGCGCACTATATTTAGTGCTTACTGTACGTCTTTCTACACTTGCAGTCTGTGGGTTCATTATACTCAAAAATCATACGGCGCCCTTCGCGTCCAATACAATAATGCATTCAGGGTGTTGATGGGGTTGCCCCGGTACTGCAGCGCATCAGGAATGTTCGCTGAAGCTCACGTGGACTGTTTTTACACGGTGATGCGGAAGCGGTGTGCATCCTTGGTCCGTAGGGTACGGGGCAGCGCCAACAGCATCCTGTCTATGATAGCAAGCAGGCTTGATTGTCCGTTTGTGAATCATTGCTGCAAGGTTTCGGCTGGGCCTGTCACCATGCAGCAGTGATGTCACAATCGGTTTTCTGTGTTTGGTATTGTTTTTGTCTTTGTATGTGTATTACTAACATAGTTTGTAAGTATATTGTTACTAACACTATGAGTCTTGTTGCTCGAAATAAAAATATTATTATTATTATTATTATAAAAAGCCTATTATGTTAATTCAGGGTGTCAGCTACCTCCATACAAAATTTCATCAAAATTGGTCCAGCCGTTTGAGCGTGAAGAAGTAACAAACATATAAACACACACACACACACCCCAACACACTTACACACACTCACAAACTTTCGCCTTTATAATATTAGTGTGATAGCAATGATCGATGACGGCTTGATTTTATGAAATCTTCCAAATCCCACCTCAAGGACGGTCCTCCGAAACGTGTGTTTAATCCTTTGAAGAGGCCGAACATCTTTCACACGCGCGTTCGGATCTGTTGAGCGTGTCCGACATGAAAGCAAGTGTGTTAAAGTGGCGGAACGTAATGAGTTTCAGCTCAACTCGGAACTTGTCCTGAATAGCTGACATTTTGATAGAGATGGATTAGAAATTCGTCGGGAGGTTTCATGTTTATGAAAGAGTCAAAGGAAAATTAAAAAGCCCAGTTGACAGATAGTTTATTGCTTTCTGAGATACGATTGAGTCCGTAAAGCGATTACCGTTTTATTTGCTATCTACAGCTAGAAAATATTTCTATCATCTCTACACACATTTTTTGTAATGATTTTCTGCAGGAATTTCCTTTTGATATTATCTAAAATACTAGTTTATCAATTCAGACAGAGTTACTTAATGTCTAGCAGAATTTTAGCAATTTCTATTAAGCATTTATATCAAATAAAAAAGTATAAAGTTGAGAAGAAGTTTACTTTGTAAAACTTTAAACTATATATATGACGACAACAGTATGTAATGAATCCCTTAATTTTGTTAATTTTATTTTACCTTGATGTCGTATTTATAACGTGGGTGATACACCAATCCCTTAGAGAAATACAGGCGTGACGTATGTTTTAATGGTTTTGATACATACTATTTTTACATTGATTCGGATCCATTCAGAGTTCTGATAAGACATTGTTCCCATAGAAGAGCATAACTTCCTACGTGATGAGGCTGCAAACAATGAACCCACCAAACCGTTCATGTAACCTTACCTCCTCACAACGTGCGAGTATATTGAACAGTTTGTACGTAACTTGCTGCCATTTCCAGCGGGATTGTGTTCCGAGACTAAGTGCGTTCGATGGGCGTATCGGGTGTCTTGAGAGCTCATATGAATAGTGTGAATGAAGGAGGCTTGTTTACCTTACTATGAATAGAGCTCAATTTATAAATATGGTATAAAGGTATGAGGAACAGGGTGTGAAGTTCACTCATCCTCCATAGAGAAGGAAGGATCCTCCGACCAGATGGGTGTTGTTTCTGGCGGGCAACTGCCCGATGATTCATGTCGGGCCGTTGTATCTATGCTATGCGCGGTAAACTTTGCTTGCGAGATGCAGGATTTTGCGTGACGTTAGTATGACGCGTTGTCCCCATGTGGCGTTGTAGATACTCCTACAATGGTGTATGATCTGGAAAGGTTGCGATGTATTTTCATCCATTAAGCTAGTGGGCGATCGAGCTCCAGACTAGACTATAAATGGCCAACATTATGATTCATTTTGTCACATGTTTTTCAGTTTATTTAAGTATCACTAACAGCAACGTTTCCTGCACAAATGCGTGGCTTCACATCCATTATAAGACGATACACTTTCCAAAAACAAAATACTTGTTACTATTAAGTAATAGTATACCTAATCATATTATCAAAAAGTAATTACAGCACCAAAAATAAAAAATATTAATACACAAAGTAAGACATACTCATTTTATTATTCCAAGCTATATAAAGTCGTGTTACCGTGCCGTAGCGACGTAATGATCATATCCAGTCTGTGATACTGTAATGAGTACGTTAATTAGCAGAATGTCGTCGTAATTAATTACACACTCGTCACCGAGTATCGAGATTATGAGTCGCAAGTGTGTTCTACGCTTATTTCATTTTATTAACGTAATTACGCTCTACATTTTCATTTCATTTATTTTGCTTTTCAGTTATAAAACGTGAATCTCTGTTTATGCTCATTATGTAGATCGTCTTTTTAGGATCTTAATATTAATGATAAGTTGTGCTAATTATGTATAAGGGCTAATCACTATGGGGCTAATTGTATCTTCGCTTGCCAGCCAAAGCGCCCAACCAACATTATATACCTACGCTTCCACGTTACCTAAGCTAAATATATATTATGTAGTATTACAGTGACGTCAGTCTTCAACGCTGGTCACTCCTGGTAGTAGGTAATAAGTGTTACAATATACATATTAGAGAAGCTAGATAGCTTTCCTAATACGTATATTGAAACACTTGTATATAGTAGTGCTTTACAGATATAAAGCGCAGTGTACCATTGCTATACTTGTTCGATGCTCGCGTAACGCTGCAGTAGTGGTAGTAAGTAGATTGTGGATTGTTTCTGTAGTAGTAGGTACAATCGGGGAACTTGTAACCTAAATTGTCTGTAAAAATCACAACTGTCATTCTTTGTCATTCGTATGATATGACTATATTATTATAATAAATAAATAATATAAAAGCTTCTTTATTTCATGCAAACAATACAATGCAGTGAATTTATAAAGTTACCACTATGCCAATATTACATGCATTAGGATAAGGATCATAATTGACTACCGGCTCGAGCCGCAACGCTCGGGTCGAGGGGTCCGAGGGCGCGTCTTCTTTTTAGGTTTCTCGTCGACTGGTCGACACTTCACGTGACAGGCCTGGGTCATTCTATTTCCGAAAAATTAGCATAGCTATTCAACGTGGCAATGCTGCCAGTCTTCTGGGCACGATTCCGGATGACAGCGATGTGGACGAGTACTTCAAGGCTTAAGTGTCCTTTTGTTTTTATTTGTATAGTTAGTTAATTATTTAATTTAGTAAGTACCTAGTGTAAACAGTTGTGTTAAATATTGTAAAAGTAATTTAAGTAAGCCAACAAACGAACTAACAAGGCAAGTTAAATATAAATGTATAATATCGTGTAAACGATACTCTATCAATTATACAAATACAATTTCTCTATTTATGATTTCATTTCATTACAATTATACGTACCGTTGACGTTTTAATACAATTCAATTTTATCAAGTAAATAAATACATTCCAAATACATTAATGACTTCTAGTACGTATGTTATGTTTTAGCCATTAAAAATCTTATTTTAATAATATCAATCAATAATTTCATAAAAATAAACGTGTTAATAAATTATTTAAAATTTCTGAAAATAAAATATAACAATTTAAATTAGGTTGCATAAACCCCTCTATGGGTACAGGCTGGGACCTGAGGATGCTGCAGAACTCCAAGCAATGTTGGTAGATCTTCACGCAGTAAGTGAAAAGATTGGCTTCGAAATGAACCTCTCTAAAACAAATATAATGTCCAACCATCTAAAAATACCTTCATCACTCAATGACTGTCCGGTGGAATACGTGGAAGATTATATAACCTGGGCAAACTTATACCATTTAGCAAGAACCACAACATTAAACAAATATACAGGCAAATTGCGAAAACGTGGAAAAGTCAATAAAAAAATCATGAAGGCAAACATCCGCATGCAATGGAAAACGAAAATTATGGTTTCCTGCCTACAAGTCTGCCTCACGTACGGTTGACAAACATTAATTTTCGACTCTGTAGCCATGAGAAAACTTATCTCTTGTCAAAGAGTGCTAGAAAGAAGTACGCTTATAATAAGACTATTGGACAAAATCGGACATTCTGCTATAACAATTAGACTAAGGTATTGACGCTGTCTCCTTCACCCAAAGCCTAAAGTGGAAATGGGCTGAACATGTTTCCATATACGCTGACGGTAGGTGGCAAATGCCTAAGCAAATAGAGACGAATGGAATGCTCTGGATGAAATGCCTAATAACACTTTGTGTAGAATCAGTTAACTTGATTGTTGATTAAACTATGTCAATAATTATGAGGTCATTGACTTAGTTTCATTAACAATCAAGTTCACTGATTCTACACAAAGTCTACACAAGACTACCTATTTCAAGCATACCTGCTTAACAAGTTATCTGGTTGACGTCACATAAATCATTCATAGTGCGCAGTGGGCTCCCGTGGTCTTATGGAAATAATAAAAAAGCTGAACTACGGAGCCGATCGTGACGAGGGTGCAAGTGCGCCGGTGTTTTAACACGGCAGGGTCGTTGCCCAGCTGAATTTGTTATACATAACTTGGAAGTTTCGGCAAGGTACCGAATGTATGTCGCATTGAATTGGCGTTTTTGCAGAAACTTTATGACACTAAACGCTAATGGAAAATCTTATTAAAAAAATACATTGAAAGCACACTCTGCGTTTAGAATAAGACTCCTGTCTACAACACAACGCTTATTATAAACAGTGTAGACACCTAGCGGCTATAGATACTTATTATAAACAGTGTAGACACCTAGCGGCTATAGATACTTATTATAAACAGTGTAGACACCTAGCGGCTATAGATACTTATTATAAACAGTGTAGACACCTAGCGGCTATAGATACTTATTATAAACAGTGTAGACACCTAGCGGCTATAGATACTTATTATAAACAGTGTAGACACCTAGCGGCTATAGATACTTATTATAAACAGTGTAGACACCTAGCGGCTATAGATACTTATTATAAACAGTGTAGACACCTAGCGGCTATAGATACTTTTTCATCGATCCTTGTTTATAATTTCGTTCTTTCTAGTCCCGCAGTTTGGGTGCAAAAAGTAACACACCAGTAGGTACATACAAATAAATTCATATGTTGTACTTACAAATTTCCGAAAACGAGCCGAAAGGTACCTGTAAAACCCAACATTTATTTAAAAGCACATTCTTTGAACCACACAAGGATTAGCGGCCATCGGCTCACAGCACTAATGGCTATTAAAAAACGTAGGCGACCGCTCGCGACACCGCAATACGAGCAAAACACTGTTGACATTCAGGCGAGCGAAAAAAGCGGAGACAAAGCCTCGCAGAGAGCGGAGCGCACGGAGCGACGGACAAGCTTTGAGGCTTACAATTACACGTTTTACGAATGACACACGAAGCGACGTTTTAGACAAAATATGTTGAGAAAGGCCGGCTTTCATTTTGTGGCCGTGGTAATGTGGGCTTATAATGTATGCCTTTTGCGACCTGTTCGAATTTATGTAATGAATAGAGGTTCTCGGCTGAAAATAACTTTTATACGATAGCTGTCTGTGGGGAAAACCAATTAGGTATTAATAGTTTTCGCTTACAGGACAATTAGAAACCTTTTAAAGATATCGAAAATAACATTTTGAGTTATAAGATAACATTTCTAATACCTCGAAATGTTCCGAAACCGATGCCTTTAGAAATTAATTCTAATAACAAGCTGCCTATTTAACTTTGAAGCAAAATTAGTTTTTCAATGTTTCGTGAATAATAAGAACAATATGAGACTCAAAGGTTTACGTTACGTTCACCACAAGGTGATTATTTTTTCTAAAAGAGAATCAAGGAAAAAGGAATGAGTGGTAAGAATTCACTCACAAAACGTTCTTAGGAACGCTAAGCGCACGAGACTAAGAATAATATTCCACGAAGTGTTTTTGTAAGGGATACGAGTAAGTGTCATGACGACGAAGCTGTTTTTGTAAGAAATTGAATATTATTTAGAAGCCCTTTTGGGTGAGATTGATGGTTCGTCCTCTACGAATATGTTACATATTTCTCCTTAAGCGTCGCTTGCAGGAAGGTTTTCCCTGAGTCAGTTAACTTGTTAAAAATACAAGCTGTTGCAGCCTTGCAGCCAGTAGCTTAGAGTAAGATGCTGCTATGAAAACATAATGGGACAACCAAACTAGAGGATTTATAGGGTACGTCTTACGAGTAGGTTACCATACTTATGCAGTTGTTTCATCAAAAGTGTAATGTAGTGATGTGGTTGTTTCATGAATTTGTAGGTTATTTGTTCCTGACACAACCACTAATTTATTATTTCATCTGTGATTTTAATCCTTTAAATAAACAGCAATAAATTGCAAACTGTAGTTTTGTATAATTTAGAAGCATTTTTTTTTTAAATTTTGTAAATGTAAGAACCATGTTTCCGTTTATTATGATTTTTTGATGTTGACTTGAAATAGCATGGCAGTTGAGAACGTGTCATGCTCACTTAAATGTCTCAGCGATGGTGGCGCGTGTGTTGGATCATTCGGTTCCCTACAAAATGGTTGAGCTGGATGATGCTGATCCACGCGTCATGTTCGTGAACGGGCGCCGTCGGTTGAGACTGGTCATCTCTTAACAGCCAAGGCTTATTTTTAATCGTATGTCTTGAATTGTTTCTTCATTTCTGTCTTTTTTACATTGTTCTCACATATAGAAGCAACAAGAATAATGTACCCAGGATTTTGTAATATCTTGATTTAAAAGAGTGTCCATGGAGTTTCTTGCCCGTTCTTCTCCATAGAGATCTACGCTTTGGAATGGGCAACTAGCTTCAACTTTCTGACTAACTGACAGACTATTTAATTTTTGACAATTCAAAAGTGCCTGTACAAGGTTTAATTGAAATAAATGATTTGAGTTTGAGTTTGATTCAAATCTTTCATTAAACGTAAGTTGTGCCAGAAAGCCTTTTATACGTTAAAGATTATATTGAGGACAAAAAGGCTTGGGATTGAGCTGCTTCCAATTTCTGCATTTTGAATGATTTTTTTTCTTTTTTATATACACATTGACGAATATATATTTTTTTTAAACAATGACATTTGCTTACTTTGTAAAGTATTATATTATTTTTTCATTGTGAATGTGAAGACGATGTGGGTCATTTTACATACTTATATAAATGTTTTTATTATTCTCTCTGTTCTGTTAGTTTTTTTTTTCATGGTCTGGCAGTTTGAGTAATTTATGTGGCCTACCCAAATGTGCATTCTTTGGTATTGTTCGTCGAATCGTTGAGCTCCTTAAGTCTTGAGTTGAGCTGCACGATTTTTGAAAAATGCGTGCACTGACTGGACAGGTCCTCTCAATCTGTGTGGTTCTTTCCTCAAAAGACCACCTCAGACATCGATCTACATGGTCTTCATATAACCTGACCAAGATTATGTCTGGACTTTAAAAGAGACTGTGACCTCTGAGTTTGTTTCGGCCTTTCTTCTCAGAGTAGTCAGATAGGAAACGCCGACTTCATCTAGTTTAAAAAAAAAACATGATTGACGTGTAAAAGTGTTTGTACAAACCTACTTACAAAAAATAAAATCATTTCATCATTTCATTTCATCATCATTTCATTTCATTTCATATCTACAAAAAATTGCCGGGAAGTAATTTGCCTGTCAGTAGAGTACCCGCAGCGTGTTGTACAATGAAGCGTGCGGTAGAATGGAGTCGGATGGACACGGCACACGGCGCGCATTGGAGCGCAAACATTGCGTAACTGACCATAAAAAGATTCGCGCTCGGAGTGAGCGCACACGCACGATAGTGTGCAGATATGTCGCGTGATACGTTTAGTTGAGCTTCAGTGGAACGTGGGATACGAACGTAATGGAGCTGGTCTAATATTATGATTCTTTGATGTGAAGATTTAAAAGGTTTACTCTTCGACATTGTAGAGTTAACTAAATAGGTACTTGTGTATTAATTAATTCCGAGGTCTAGCTAGACTAAAGATCTATTGGTTTAAAATACCTGATCTTTAGCATTATGCATTTTTGACTCTAGCTGCCGTTTCTGCTCGGCACCCCCGAGCGCGGGCCCGGCCTGTCTTTAATACTATGCTTTGTTTGACAGACCATCCAGTCTGCTTAGAACTCTTCGATCATGTTTATAACACAAGCTTCATGACAGCCAACAGCCAATGCATCACAGTATTAGGTGCTATCGCATCCAATTTAATAGAACATGCTCATAAAGAGACTTTATGTGATGGACGATGCCACCGAGGTCGCGTGCTATAGGTATATACAATGTATGCTGGTCACTTTATGTGATGGACGATGCCACCGAGGTCGCGTGCTATAGGTATATACAATGTATGCTGGTCACTTTATGTGATGGACGATGCCACCGAGGTCGCGTGCTATAGGTATATACAATGTATGCTGGTCACTTTATGTGATGGACGATGCCACCGAGGTCGCGTGCTATAGGTATATACAATGTATGCTGGTCACTTTATGTGATGGACGATGCCACCGAGGTCGCGTGCTATAGGTATATACAATGTATGCTGGTCACTTTATGTGATGGACGATGCCACCGAGGTCGCGTGCTATCTATATATATAAAAGAAGAAACTGACTGACTGAATGAATGAATGACTGACTGACTGACTGACTGACATATCAACGCACAGCCGAAACTACTGGGTCTACGAATGTGAAATTTTGCACACGGCTTCCTTTTATAATGTAGGGGAGCACTAAGAAGGGGTTTTTGGAAATTCAACCTTTAAGGGGGTGAAAAGGGGGGATTTCGTTTGTATGAAAAATCTTATTCCTTGAGTTAATAAACTTGAAACTTGGCACAAATACTTATCTAAGTAAATTATTAAGTTTGGCATTTTTTGTTTTTCTTAACTACCCCCTAAAAGGGGATTGGGGGGTGTCAAAGTTTGTATGGAAGAATTTTAACGCGCTGTCCGAATATCTCGAAACTCAGTATTTATACTTAAGACCAAAAATAGAGAAAAACGTGTATCATGGTTTTCCAAAAATGTACCCCTAACGGGGTGAAAAGGGGTAGTTAATTTTACAGGGGAGGATTTTACTGCGTGGCTTGATTAACTCTAAAATTGGTACAAATAATCTTTGAGTCAAGTAATGAGCACATCCCAAAGGATTTTTCGAAATTCCACCCCTGTGGGGGTGAAAAGCGGGGATACAGTTTATATGAAAAATCTTATTCATTTGGTTAATAAACTTGAAACTTGGCACGAATACTTATCTAAGTAAATTATGAAGATTGGCACTTTTTGTTTTTCTAAACTACCCCCTAGAAGGGGATTGGGGGGTGTTAAAATTTGTATGGAAGAATTTTAACGCGCGGTCCGATTAACTCGAAACTCGGTAAGTATTTATACTTAAGACCAAAAATAAAAAATACCGCGTATCAGGGTTTTTCGAAAATCTACCCCTAACGGGGTGAAAAGGTGTAGTTAATTTTACAGGGGAGGATTTTACTGCGTGGCTTGATTAAGTCGAAAATTGGTATCAATAAATCTTCGAGTCAAGTAATAAACACATCCTAAACGATTTTTCGAAATTCCACCCCTGTGTGGGGGGGGGGGGGAAAGCGAGGATACAGTTTATATGAAAAATCTTATTCATTTGGTTAATAAACTTGAAACTTGGCACGAATACTTATCTAAGTAAATTATGAAGTTTGGCATTTTTTGTTTTTCTAAACTACCCCCTAAAAGGGGATTGGGGGTGTCAAAATTTGTATGGAAGAATTTTAACGCGCGGTCCGATTAACTCGAAACTCGGTATTTATACTTAAGACCAATAATACAGAATAACATGTATCAGGGTTTTTCGAAAATCTACCCCTAACGGGGTGAAAAGGTGTAGTTAATTTTACAGCGGAGGATTTTACTGCGTGGCTTGATTAAATCGAAAATTGGTATCAATAAATCTTCGAGTCAAGTAATAAACACATCCTTAACGATTTTTCGAAATTCCACCCCTGTGTGGGGGCGGGGAAGCGAGGATACAGTTTATATGAAAATCTTATTCATTTGGTTAATGAATTTAAAACTAAAGGGAGATTGGGGGTGTGTAAATTTTGTATGGAAGAATTTTAACGAGCGCGTCCAGAGTCCAAAATAAATAATAAAGTATTTCAAAGTTTTTAGAAAATCTACCCCTAACGGGGTGAAGAGGGATAGTCAATTTCATAGGGGAGTAGATTTGATTGAAAAATTGGTATAAATAATCTTTAAGTCAAACTATAGTAACATCCCAGACGATTTTTCAAAACCCTTTAGGGATAAAAAGATTTTTCGTATAAACTGTATCCCCTCATACAGTTTATACGAAAAATCTTATTCATTTGGTTAATAAACTTGAAACTTGGCAATATTTGGCTCAGTATATAATAAATAATGTCACTTTTAGTTTAAAAACATACCCTCACAGAGGATTTAGAGGGTAACAAAGTTAATAAGTTAGAAAAATATGTAACCCGCTGTCGGATTAACTCCAAACTCGGTAAAAAAGTAGGTATGTGTTTTAGGGTTTTTCAAAACTCGACTCCTACCAAGGTAGAAAAGGGTAATAAAGTTTAAGGGGTGGATTGCTGGGAAATATAGTAGGAAATGCTGTATCCACTAGCAGGAATAGCGCCTCCAGTGTTTCGCAGAGCACTGGCTTCAGCGAAAGAGCCAAAATGGTCTCCGACACACGACCCTTTGCACGACAACATCCTTGTGCCTGTGCCACAAACGCTGAAAAGCCGAAACAGTTTTTTAAAGTGTGTCGTCCCACTCACTGGTGAACCAGCACAAGAAAGACTGAAGCTGTGGCGAGACAGTCCTTCCTTACCCAAATCCAAAATTTTTAGAGGCAAGTACGAAATACACGCGGACGAAGTCGCGGGCAAAGTGCTAGTAGGTATATACAATGTATGCTGGTCACTTTATGTGATGGACGATGCCACCGAGGTCGCGTGCTATAGGTATATACAATGTATGCTGGTCACTTTATGTGATGGACGATGCCACCGAGGTCGCGTGCTATAGGTATATACAATGTATGCTGGTCACTTTATGTGATGGACGATGCCACCGAGGTCGCGTGCTATAGGTATATACAATGTATGCTGGTCACTTTATGTGATGGACGATGCCACCGAGGTCGCGTGCTATAGGTATATACAATGTATGCTGGTCACTTTATGTGATGGACGATGCCACCGAGGTCTATTATATTATATATATAAAAGAAGAAACTGACTGACTGAATGAATGAATGACTGACTGACTGACTGACTGACATATCAACGCACAGCCGAAACTACTGGGTCTACGAATGTGAAATTTTGCACACGGCTTCCTTTTATAATGTAGGGGAGCACTAAGAAGGGGTTTTTGGAAATTCAACCTTTAAGGGGGTGAAAAGGGGGGATTTCGTTTGTATGAAAAATCTTATTCCTTGAGTTAATAAACTTGAAACTTGGCACAAATACTTATCTAAGTAAATTATTAAGTTTGGCATTTTTTGTTTTTCTTAACTACCCCCTAAAAGGGGATTGGGGGGTGTCAAAGTTTGTATGGAAGAATTTTAACGCGCTGTCCGAATATCTCGAAACTCAGTATTTATACTTAAGACCAAAAATAGAGAAAAACGTGTATCATGGTTTTCCAAAAATGTACCCCTAACGGGGTGAAAAGGGGTAGTTAATTTTACAGGGGAGGATTTTACTGCGTGGCTTGATTAACTCTAAAATTGGTACAAATAATCTTTGAGTCAAGTAATGAGCACATCCCAAAGGATTTTTCGAAATTCCACCCCTGTGGGGGTGAAAAGCGGGGATACAGTTTATATGAAAAATCTTATTCATTTGGTTAATAAACTTGAAACTTGGCACGAATACTTATCTAAGTAAATTATGAAGATTGGCACTTTTTGTTTTTCTAAACTACCCCCTAGAAGGGGATTGGGGGGTGTTAAAATTTGTATGGAAGAATTTTAACGCGCGGTCCGATTAACTCGAAACTCGGTAAGTATTTATACTTAAGACCAAAAATAAAAAATACCGCGTATCAGGGTTTTTCGAAAATCTACCCCTAACGGGGTGAAAAGGTGTAGTTAATTTTACAGGGGAGGATTTTACTGCGTGGCTTGATTAAGTCGAAAATTGGTATCAATAAATCTTCGAGTCAAGTAATAAACACATCCTAAACGATTTTTCGAAATTCCACCCCTGTGTGGGGGGGGGGGGGGAAAGCGAGGATACAGTTTATATGAAAAATCTTATTCATTTGGTTAATAAACTTGAAACTTGGCACGAATACTTATCTAAGTAAATTATGAAGTTTGGCATTTTTTGTTTTTCTAAACTACCCCCTAAAAGGGGATTGGGGGTGTCAAAATTTGTATGGAAGAATTTTAACGCGCGGTCCGATTAACTCGAAACTCGGTATTTATACTTAAGACCAATAATACAGAATAACATGTATCAGGGTTTTTCGAAAATCTACCCCTAACGGGGTGAAAAGGTGTAGTTAATTTTACAGCGGAGGATTTTACTGCGTGGCTTGATTAAATCGAAAATTGGTATCAATAAATCTTCGAGTCAAGTAATAAACACATCCTTAACGATTTTTCGAAATTCCACCCCTGTGTGGGGGCGGGGAAGCGAGGATACAGTTTATATGAAAATCTTATTCATTTGGTTAATGAATTTAAAACTAAAGGGAGATTGGGGGTGTGTAAATTTTGTATGGAAGAATTTTAACGAGCGCGTCCAGAGTCCAAAATAAATAATAAAGTATTTCAAAGTTTTTAGAAAATCTACCCCTAACGGGGTGAAGAGGGATAGTCAATTTCATAGGGGAGTAGATTTGATTGAAAAATTGGTATAAATAATCTTTAAGTCAAACTATAGTAACATCCCAGACGATTTTTCAAAACCCTTTAGGGATAAAAAGATTTTTCGTATAAACTGTATCCCCTCATACAGTTTATACGAAAAATCTTATTCATTTGGTTAATAAACTTGAAACTTGGCAATATTTGGCTCAGTATATAATAAATAATGTCACTTTTAGTTTAAAAACATACCCTCACAGAGGATTTAGAGGGTAACAAAGTTAATAAGTTAGAAAAATATGTAACCCGCTGTCGGATTAACTCCAAACTCGGTAAAAAAGTAGGTATGTGTTTTAGGGTTTTTCAAAACTCGACTCCTACCAAGGTAGAAAAGGGTAATAAAGTTTAAGGGGTGGATTGCTGGGAAATATAGTAGGAAATGCTGTATCCACTAGCAGGAATAGCGCCTCCAGTGTTTCGCAGAGCACTGGCTTCAGCGAAAGAGCCAAAATGGTCTCCGACACACGACCCTTTGCACGACAACATCCTTGTGCCTGTGCCACAAACGCTGAAAAGCCGAAACAGTTTTTTAAAGTGTGTCGTCCCACTCACTGGTGAACCAGCACAAGAAAGACTGAAGCTGTGGCGAGACAGTCCTTCCTTACCCAAATCCAAAATTTTTAGAGGCAAGTACGAAATACACGCGGACGAAGTCGCGGGCAAAGTGCTAGTAGGTATATACAATGTATGCTGGTCACTTTATGTGATGGACGATGCCACCGAGGTCGCGTGCTATAGGTATATACAATGTATGCTGGTCACTTTATGTGATGGACGATGCCACCGAGGTCGCGTGCTATAGGTATATACAATGTATGCTGGTCACTTTATGTGATGGACGATGCCACCGAGGTCGCGTGCTATAGGTATATACAATGTATGCTGGTCACTTTATGTGATGGACGATGCCACCGAGGTCGCGTGCTATAGGTATATACAATGTATGCTGGTCACTTTATGTGATGGACGATGCCACCGAGGTCGCGTGCTATAGGTATATACAATGTATGCTGGTCACTTTATGTGATGGACGATGCCACCGAGGTCGCGTGCTATAGGTATATACAATGTATGCTGGTCACTTTATGTGATGGACGATGCCACCGAGGTCGCGTGCTATAGGTATATACAATGTATGCTGGTCACTTTATGTGATGGACGATGCCACCGAGGTCGCGTGCTATAGGTATATACAATGTATGCTGGTCACTTTATGTGATGGACGATGCCACCGAGGTCGCGTGCTATAGGTATATACAATGTATGCTGGTCACTTTATGTGATGGACGATGCCACCGAGGTCGCGTGCTATAGGTATATACAATGTATGCTGGTCACTTTATGTGATGGATGATGCCACCGAGGTCGCGTGCTATAGGTATATACAATGTATGCTGGTCACTTTATGTGATGGACGATGCCACCGAGGTCGCGTGCTATAGGTATATACAATGTATGCTGGTCACTTTATGTGATGGACGATGCCACCGAGGTCGCGTGCTATAGGTATATACAATGTATGCTGGTCACTTTATGTGATGGACGATGCCACCGAGGTCGCGTGCTATAGGTATATACAATGTATGCTGGTCACTTTATGTGATGGACGATGCCACCGAGGTCGCGTGCTATAGGTATATACAATGTATGCTGGTCACTTTATGTGATGGACGATGCCGCCGAGGTCGCGTGCTATAGGTATATACAATGTATGCTGGTCACTTTATGTGATGGACGATGCCACCGAGGTCGCGTGCTATAGGTATATACAATGTATGCTGGTCACTTTATGTGATGGACGATGCCACCGAGGTCGCGTGCTATAGGTATATACAATGTATGCTGGTCACTTTATGTGATGGACGATGCCGCCGAGGTCGCGTGCTATAGGTATATACAATGTATGCTGGTCACTTTATGTGATGGACGATGCCACCGAGGTCGCGTGCTATAGGTATATACAATGTATGCTGGTCACTTTATGTGATGGACGATGCCACCGAGGTCGCGTGCTATAGGTATATACAATGTATGCTGGTCACTTTATGTGATGGACGATGCCACCGAGGTCGCGTGCTATAGGTATATACAATGTATGCTGGTCACTTTATGTGATGGACGATGCCACCGAGGTCGCGTGCTATAGGTATATACAATGTATGCTGGTCACTTTATGTGATGGACGATGCCACCGAGGTCGCGTGCTATAGGTATATACAATGTATGCTGGTCACTTTATGTGATGGACGATGCCACCGAGGTCGCGTGCTATAGGTATATACAATGTATGCTGGTCACTTTATGTGATGGACGATGCCACCGAGGTCGCGTGCTATAGGTATATACAATGTATGCTGGTCACTTTATGTGATGGACGATGCCACCGAGGTCGCGTGCTATAGGTATATACAATGTATGCTGGTCACTTTAACACACTATCCATTTATTTTAGTATAAGCTTTTACTTGATAAATTGCCACCTAAATAAGAATTAGATTAAAGTGTTTTCTTTAACGTCGCCACATTGGTATGATAAATTATTTATTTTCTGTAAGTCGGTTTGTACAAAACTTTTACACGTTAATCATATTTTTCTGTACTAGGTATTTGTCCTTTTTTGTGACGTTTACATCACACATCACGTTTATTATTTCACATATAGGCACAAATACTCGACCTAGCTTACTTTTGTAGACAATAATTCAAGATATTAAGTCATTTCCATATATTTTTAATATACTACTGTTTTTTACCCTGACAAAATGAAATAAAAATCAAATACCTAGTTTTTACGAGCGGAAACCGACTTCGCGACCCGTCGCGTCGTCAAATTACCTCATGGTATAAATACAGTAAGTTATAGAGAATGCCGGCTAGATCTAAACAAAACTTATTCACTTTGCCATCGCATTAGTCGTGCCAAATAATCCTCGGTATATTAATTAAAATAAACATTTATATATATATAGCACAAAACATTGTCCTTGTCCCAGTTCTCCATTCCACACGAGATTCCCTTAATGATTGTAAATAAGGTTGTATGCAAATTCTCTACTTATGTAAATATATATAATATGTACGCTAATCGCTCGCTCGGCTCTTGGATAAGTAATGACAGCCGTCGATCAGGTTAAGCTACGCTTGTCGAAGTCGGTCTGTGGATGGGTGACCATATTTACATACCGAGACCGCTCCGTTGTTGGTCTCGGCTGTCTTTCTTGGATCTTTGACAGTCGTCACGAGTCGTCAGAAGCCCGAAAGTCTGACAACTAGTCTTACCAAGGGGTAGGTATCGTGTTACCCAGTAACTGGGTTGTGGAGGTCAGATAGGCAGTCGCTCCACGTAAAACACTGGTATTTTGCTGCATCCGGTTAGACAGGAAGCCGACCCCAACATATGTAGTTGGGAAAAGGGTAGTCAGACTGACTGATGTGCGCAACTCAAACACAAATATAGTTGCCAAACAATAATTTGTTTACATTTGCCTCGCGCGAGAACACAGTACCCGACTACATTATAAACTCCCCTATCGTGTATTCATCACGTTTATGTGTCAGAGACCCATCACATAAAACATTGTCTTGTTAAATATGCAATATGATGACATCAGGACTATAGAATCGCTAGACAATATGATGACATCAGGACTATAGAATCGCTAGACAATATGATGACATTAGGACTATAGAATCGCTAGACAATATGATGACATTAGGACTATAGAATCGCTAGACAATATGATGACATCAGGGCTATAGAATCACTAGACAATTTTTCAGTCGGTTTAATCAATCGCGTTTTGTATTTATTGGTACAGAGAGATTGGTCGTTGAACGACCTCGTCCTAGAAGTCAGGAAAGCCCACTGGCTTGATCCTAGGTAAGTGACTTAGTTTCCGTAAAACCAGCTCTATCGAAATGGTAACATCGTTGCTCAAACCCGGCTATAGAATTATTTAGAATAGAGGATAGCACGTCGTTCTTATATGACTTTATGTGAAGTTAACGTGCGGCATACAACGTCGTGTATATTAGACTTGTTTACGTAAACTAAACTAAAATTTGTACGACGAGATACGGCAAAAGTGTCGGTTCCTTTTAGTGAATGTTCCATAACATTCGCTTAATAGAGCTGTTCCCATTCTGTTTACATACGTAGACTTAGTAATTTAACTTTTCACCGAAATGAAATGTCCGGTTAGCAATGACCGGTGTGTTTTATCGCCGCCGGCCACCGTCCGGGCCGACCACTGTCCGGGCCAGTCGGACACCTGGGCAACCGGACAAGTGACTGCGTCCCAGCAGATAAAACGTTAAAACCACATACCGGGTTCCCTGTCACAACAAATAAAAGACCTTTGATGCCAAGTGTATATTACGACTTATTTCGCTAAATAATTACGAAAATTGTGAATTTTTACGAGAGTCTTCATGGGCGGTGGTACTTAAATGAACGTTACACTTCAGTCAGCCACGCAGTCACCTTACTGCTAATATTTTATCCATGACAATCTATCCTAATATAATGGTCTATTCTTTTTTGCGTCATGTTTACTGCAAATAAACGTATTTTCTATATTTCTTTCCTCTCCGTGTCGATACGAGAGAAGACAAAAGGCGAAAAAAAGAAGAAAATAAAGAAAGAAAACTTTGTTTCTGGCAAATAAATTAGTTTGACTTTTTTTTTCATTAGCCTTTATGTAATGTGTCCCATGCGCGCGTTAGTTTTGGATCACTGGATTAATAAACTTAATTATTAAGTTTATTAATCCAGTGTTCTGCGAATGATAACCTGTTATTGTGTTAAACGGATGGTTTGTTAAGCCACGTGCATGTATGATTTTGTTTACTTGTAATTAATTAAACATTTCATCTTATGGGTAAGATGAAATGTTTAATTAATTACTTACCCATAAGATGAAATGTTTAATTAATTACAAGTAAGCCACTTTTATAATAATAATATTAATCAACAAATACTAAAAAACTATACCGCATTAAGAACTCTATACTTCGTTCCAAAACACAAATAGCGGACGCTGGTCGCACAGCTGCTGGACTAAAGTGGAACTGGGCTGTCTATATCTGTCGTATGTCGATGGATCATCCACTCAGTGGATCCCCAATGGATCCCCAATGGCAGAAAACGACTGCACGGCAGGCCCAGAAAGATATGGCGGAATGAGCTGGACTCCTTCTGAAAGGATTGACCCACAATCGCAGTAGACCGGGAAAAGTGGAAAGAGGGAAGGGAGGCCTCTGCCCTGCATAGTCAAAGTAAAATCATTTATTTCAAATAAGTACATTAAAGGCACTTTTGAATGTCAACAATTGCAACTAAATAGAATTGATTCCAGTCGCCTATTCCAAAAGGTAGTTTTCGTATGGAGAAGAATGGGCAAGAAACTCCACCTTTACTCTTTTAAATTGTTTTATAAGGTCTTGTATACATAATATAATTATATGTGAAGACGATACACCTAGTTAGTTTACCACAAAAGGTAAAAAGAATTAAAAATGAAGCAATGACAGGTAAATCAATTATGTGATAGATACAATATGGTGCTCACATATTTACAAATTATTTACAAATGTTGTAAAAGTAGATGATTTTCCTAGAATTTTAACAAGTGTGTGAGTTACTGTAGTCACAGATTGTAAAAATCAACTGCTGCAGTGAGACAACACAGCGAAAGTCAGAAAGAACGCATAGCGAAAACGAAGTACAAGCGCAGGAGGGCGACGAGGTGGCTTGGGGGAACAAGACATTTCACACGGACAAAGTCGCGGGCAGGAGCTACTACATAATATAAATTAAAGTCGCTTTTCGTGTCTGTTTGTGTGACCGCGTTGTTCTTGTAAACTGCGCGACGGATTGTGATGCGGTTATTATCATAATCATTTAGAGAATGTATTCCGAAAACTTAATATGTGTATAAAACAACAATATTAAACTGACATATAACAAAGAAATCGGGCTGTATTCTCAAGTCTTAACACCCGTGCGAAGCGCACCCGTACTTCATAAATTGACTATAATATTTGCTGAAGATCTTACTCATGTTCCCAGATCGTCTCCGCTCAGAACCGATACAAACTCGTCAGGTCTCAGAGGAAAGTGAATGTTATATCAGAGGTGCCGCCCTTATGTGTTCTCGATAAACCTATTTAAACATTTACGTACAAAAGAGGCTGGCTAATGGGCTGAGGCAGGGATGATATACTTTTAGTTGAGTGGATTATTTATTTTGAAGTTTTAAAAACATTCAAAAATTTAAGTAGCAAATATAAACTCTATGTTATTGTCATACTAATGAAACGATCAATAATGAATACCTGCGTCACTAGGTACTTGTACTCTGCTCTGCAACAATTTTGTGAAACCAGATGGATTTTCACTAGAAACAATGAATACGATATTCGATTTTGAACATTAAAATTATCTATAAGTCTTCTTCTCTTTCGTGTCGCTGGCACGACTATATTTAAGATCTTATTGGCCCAAAACTTCGCCACTTCCATGGCGTCGTCGGTGACAGCGCAATGGTCACTTTAACAGCATGTTTTAGGGCAAAAAGGGCAGGATATGAGGTGGGGCATAGTTTGCGACATAGCTCCACATCAACAACCTACTGCAGTTCCGTCGAGTAGCTCCACTTTAACAGGTTGGAGTTCCATCTTCCCATTTGTGTCCTGAGACGGTTCAGGGACTTTCAAATGAACCACGAAAGGTTACACCCTACCTAATAGTAAAATGTAGTTATTTTCTGTAATCACCTAAAAGTACTGTAGGTGTAGGTACGTCTGCCTAAAATAAAATAATGTATTAACTAAGCAACTTGAAAAGTATCTTCATAGACGAATTATGGCGAGTAAAGCGTTAACTGACAGCCCTGCCTACCCCAGGGGAATGAAGAAGGGAACGTAATTTATTCGCGGCTCGCACGACAGTCGTAGGTACTCGTATGTAGTTATCGTAATAAAAGATGTAAACCGAATTATATTACTTACTGCCTGTATGTTGGCAGAATACAATCTGATGAACGTACCGCGGGAAAATGTAAGGTCGTGTAAACTTCTTCTCTACACAGTCAATTTAGGTAGTCTTTTAAATACCTAGCTTGAATCTTGATTCTAGCTAGGTATTTAAAAGACTGCCTTTGTTCTAGATTGCCTCAAAAAGTCACGACTTTTTGAGGCAATCTAGAACAAAGGCACCGCCCCAACAAATACTAAACTAGAGCAGTGGTCGCCCAGTGGTGATGGCCCCGCATTATCAGTTGTAGGTCGTGGGTTTGAGCCCAGGCAGGTGCTTCACTTTGTGTAAATAATTTCATCACCACTGCTAGATCATCATCATCATGTCCTAGAACCAAAAATTCGAAGACATGTGAGTTCCACCAACCCTCACTGGCCCCGCGATTACGGCCCACTCTCTCTCAACGAGAGGAAGCCTGTGTCCTAGCAGTGGGAATGTTATAGGCTGATTATGATGAAACTTTATAGTAAACTAGCACTTTGCCCGCGACTTCGTCCGCGTGTATTTCGTACTTGCCTCTAAAAATTTTGGATTTGGGTAAGGAAGGACTGTCTCGCCACAGCTTCAGTCTTTCTTGTGCTGGTTCACCAGTGAGTGGGACGACACACTTTAAAAAACTGTTTCGGCTTTTCAGCGTTTGTGGCACAGGCACAAGGATGTTGTCGTGCAAAGGGTCGTGTGTCGGAGACCATTTTGGCTCTTTCGCTGAAGCCAGTGCTCTGCGAAACACTGGAGGCGCTATTCCTGCTAGTGGATACAGCATTTCCTACTATATTTCCCAGCAATCCACCCCTTAAACTTTATTACCCTTTTCTACCTTGGTAGGAGTCGAGTTTTGAAAAACCCTAAAACACATACCTACTTTTTTACCGAGTTTGGAGTTAATCCGACAGCGGGTTACATATTTTTCTAACTTATTAACTTTGTTACCCTCTAAATCCTCTGTGAGGGTATGTTTTTAAACTAAAAGTGACATTATTTATTATATACTGAGCCAAATATTGCCAAGTTTCAAGTTTATTAACCAAATGAATAAGATTTTTCGTATAAACTGTATGAGGGGATACAGTTTATACGAAAAATCTTTTTATCCCTAAAGGGTTTTGAAAAATCGTCTGGGATGTTACTATAGTTTGACTTAAAGATTATTTATACCAATTTTTCAATCAAATCTACTCCCCTATGAAATTGACTATCCCTCTTCACCCCGTTAGGGGTAGATTTTCTAAAAACTTTGAAATACTTTATTATTTATTTTGGACTCTGGACGCGCTCGTTAAAATTCTTCCATACAAAATTTACACACCCCCAATCTCCCTTTAGTTTTAAATTCATTAACCAAATGAATAAGATTTTCATATAAACTGTATCCTCGCTTCCCCGCCCCCACACAGGGGTGGAATTTCGAAAAATCGTTAAGGATGTGTTTATTACTTGACTCGAAGATTTATTGATACCAATTTTCGATTTAATCAAGCCACGCAGTAAAATCCTCCGCTGTAAAATTAACTACACCTTTTCACCCCGTTAGGGGTAGATTTTCGAAAAACCCTGATACATGTTATTCTGTATTATTGGTCTTAAGTATAAATACCGAGTTTCGAGTTAATCGGACCGCGCGTTAAAATTCTTCCATACAAATTTTGACACCCCCAATCCCCTTTTAGGGGGTAGTTTAGAAAAACAAAAAATGCCAAACTTCATAATTTACTTAGATAAGTATTCGTGCCAAGTTTCAAGTTTATTAACCAAATGAATAAGATTTTTCATATAAACTGTATCCTCGCTTTCCCCCCCCCCCCCACACAGGGGTGGAATTTCGAAAAATCGTTTAGGATGTGTTTATTACTTGACTCGAAGATTTATTGATACCAATTTTCGACTTAATCAAGCCACGCAGTAAAATCCTCCCCTGTAAAATTAACTACACCTTTTCACCCCGTTAGGGGTAGATTTTCGAAAAACCCTGATACGCGGTATTTTTTATTTTTGGTCTTAAGTATAAATACTTACCGAGTTTCGAGTTAATCGGACCGCGCGTTAAAATTCTTCCATACAAATTTTAACACCCCCCAATCCCCTTCTAGGGGGTAGTTTAGAAAAACAAAAAGTGCCAATCTTCATAATTTACTTAGATAAGTATTCGTGCCAAGTTTCAAGTTTATTAACCAAATGAATAAGATTTTTCATATAAACTGTATCCCCGCTTTTCACCCCCACAGGGGTGGAATTTCGAAAAATCCTTTGGGATGTGCTCATTACTTGACTCAAAGATTATTTGTACCAATTTTAGAGTTAATCAAGCCACGCAGTAAAATCCTCCCCTGTAAAATTAACTACCCCTTTTCACCCCGTTAGGGGTACATTTTTGGAAAACCATGATACACGTTTTTCTCTATTTTTGGTCTTAAGTATAAATACTGAGTTTCGAGATATTCGGACAGCGCGTTAAAATTCTTCCATACAAACTTTGACACCCCCCAATCCCCTTTTAGGGGGTAGTTAAGAAAAACAAAAAATGCCAAACTTAATAATTTACTTAGATAAGTATTTGTGCCAAGTTTCAAGTTTATTAACTCAAGGAATAAGATTTTTCATACAAACGAAATCCCCCCTTTTCACCCCCTTAAAGGTTGAATTTCCAAAAACCCCTTCTTAGTGCTCCCCTACATTATAAAAGGAAGCCGTGTGCAAAATTTCACATTCGTAGACCCAGTAGTTTCGGCTGTGCGTTGATATGTCAGTCAGTCAGTCAGTCAGTCATTCATTCATTCAGTCAGTCAGTTTCTTCTTTTATATATATAGATAGAAGATAGAAGATAGATAGCTGTGCCTGCACTACGCCGTAGCACACTCTGAGCTACGCCGTAGCACACTATGATACTGGCGTGTGGTTGGTAGAATCATTATGGTCATTGCTAATAGAAGAACCACTTCTTATGTGTGTAAAAGTCTATTGAAGGGCCTAAAAAGGCCATTTTGGAGAATCATAAAAGGATAACATTATGAATTATAATATGGCGAAGACAGTCCGTGTTCAATTTTTTCAATCAAAGAGATCGGGATTGGATTTGGATTGGATTGATTGGTATTATAGCACAGACAAAAAAAAAATAACTGTAAAATGTTTGGCGACTTCCAGCCTCAGAGGAACCCGTTGGATGCGAGTAGCATAGAACCGGTCGAATTGGAGGTACTTGGGGGAGGCCTATGTCAAGCAGTGGACGTCTTTCGGCTGAAATGATGATGATGATGAATTATAACCTCAAAATCCGAAAGTGTTTTGGATTTTTTACAATTCTCAGAAGTGTCCGTGATTTTAATTTAGTTTCAATCGATTATATACATTATTTAGAACACAGAAAGTATATTATTCACATCCCTGCCGGTACTTAGGAAAACGATGTATGGACTCCGAACAATGTCCTTTGGCGCACAGGTAGAACATAGACCTGGATAAGGACATAACATACTTTTTATCCCGATTTTACATTCTCGTGGGATATCTCCGGAGCTCCACGCGAGTGAAGTCGCGCGAAAAACCTAGTTTCATATAAATTCAGTCCCATTTTTACCGACTTCAAAAAAAAGGAGGTTATCAATTCGATACGTATGTATGTAATATTATTGAAATTGCATTATATTCACATATGACAATCTATTAGGGCTTCCAAACAAATACACAAAATTTTATAGACGTATGTATGTATGTATGTATGTTTGTCCACGCATATCTCCGTAACTATTAATCGGATCGTGACCATTATTTTTTATTGGCTTACATTTACTTCAACTTAGGAAACAGTGAAAGTTTCATCAAAATCGATTCAGTAATTTTCAAGATATGGACTAAAACGTGAAAGTGTGACGGCCTGGCTTATTGATACGAGCTACGGGTGTAGTGTCAAAGCGAAAACATCTCAAAACCTTGGTCAAATTCTAGTGCAACAACTAAAAATTACCAGATAAAAAGTAATTTAAAAAAATTAAACCGACTTCAAAAAGAAATGAACTCAAAATTATGAAATAACTTTAATTTCGGAAGTCGGTGGCAAAAAACTAAAACTAAAATACAGATCCCAAGACACCGACTTCCGAAATTAAAGTTATTTCATAATTTTGAGTTCATTTCTTTTTGAAGTCGGTTTAATTTTTTTAAATTACTTTTTTTAAGTTTGTATTAGTTTTAAACCTGGTGAATACTGACAATGCGAACATTGTGTAACAGGCATTACAAATTATGGAAACATCTGTGTGTTTCTACAGCACGTTTTTTTTTTTTTTTTGTGGATGGGAAATCATCAAATGACCCCTCCCGCTCTGGGTGGAGTGGAAGGGAGTGTCAGACTCTTACTGACTAAAACCCACCCGTGTTTCTTCCTTAGCCCTTTATGTTCCGGGCCAGCGGTAACCCTTTCGGACAATCCCGCTGGCTTCGGCCTTATGGAGCCCCACCTCGATGCTGACATCTCTTTGAGGCACGCGTGGAGCGATTGGTTTTACGATCGAATTTATTCTGTCGGAGGTATTTCTGCGGAGGTACGCGCGTGTTCAAGAAGTTTGAAGTAAAATGCGATTATTAGTGATACTTTAATGAATTACACTACCTCATTGGCCTAGTTGTCGCGATTGCTGAGCGTGAGGTCCTGGGTTCTATTCGGGGTCGAGCAAAGTTATAGTGTTGTACCGTCAGGAAGTAGCAGCCCGGAGTCTAGATTTTTGCCCGGTTGATGGCAATAGGCTCACCCCCTGTTACATGGGTGGGTGTACGATATGTGCACCTCTGCCTGACCTCTCGGAGGAAACAGGCGTAGTGCTTGTTGTTCGTCTATTGTGTCGATACAACTTACTTATGTCTATTGTGTCGATACAACTTACTTACGTCTATTGTGTCGATACAACTTTCTTACGTCTATTGTGTCGATACAACTTACTTACCTCTATTGTGTCGATACAACTTACGATTATAGAAAATAATGAAATTCAAAGAAAAAATATATTCATTCTGCACAAATAAGACGCACATTATAAAATACATTTATACAAAGTAGCCAAAAGCCTCGTATTCGCAAAAAAAAAGCAAATGAAAAGAGAATAAAATGTTAAAAGTTTTACAATATTGCTTCCTTTATTTCAAAATTACCTCCATATCAACGCCAAAAATCACAAACACACCCTCACACACACATACATCTATTTTCCTTCCCACGCAGTCTACCCATCCTACCTGTAAACACACATAATCCACAGTTAGTAAATAATTACCGCGAGTAGATTGCAGCGAACTGTTGACGGCGGCGGCGCGTGTCCGCAAATACGGGCGCGCACACTCGCTGATTGATGATCTGATCAGTCTGATCACACAGCTACAGGCGCGAACGATTGCGCGCGGATGGCCGCTGATAACTGTGCTGTGCTCTGTGGCTGAGATGTTGCGATTCATTTTGTTTTGTTTGTTTATTTTTCTGAGGGGCAACACCAATATTTTTTTAAACTTGCGCATTTTAATCTCAGAGTCAATCTGTGAATATTACATCCAATTTATCTACATTCGTTTGACAAGTAATCGACACTTTGCTAACTTTTATTAACTGCCTGACTTCATAGATTACTAAAGTATGATGAAGAAAAAATAAGTAGAAATAATAAACTGCAAGCTTGTGTTATGTAGTGTAGGTGTATTATTTGGAAGGCTTAGTAATATTACAGTACCTAATAAATAAACTAGTAGGTTTATTTTTATTATTTTATTATATTAACCAAAGCAAAGCAGTATGATACATGTGTGCTATGTTGTACACACTCGGCTTCCTTATCGCACACGTGTTTTATTCGACGTTTTTCAACACAGCTGTTAGGAAAAAACAGACTTGTATTGTTTTTACCGACTTCAAAAAAAAGGAGGTTATCAATTCGATACGTATGTATGTAATATTATTGGAATTGCATTATATTCACATATGATGATCTATTAGGGCTTCCAAACAAATATACAAAATTTCATAGACGTATGTATGTATGTATGTATGTATGTATGTATGTATGTATGTATGTATGTATGTTTGTCCACGCATATCTCCGGAACTATTAATCGGATCGTGACCATTTTTTTTTATTGGCTTACATTTTCTTCAACTTAGGGAACAGTGCAAGTTTCATCAAGATCGATTCAGTAATTTTCAAGATATGGACAAATACGTGTAAGTGTGACGGCCTGGCTTATTGATAAGAGCTACGGGTGTAGTGTCAAAGGGAAAACATCTCAAAACCTTGGTCAAATACTAGTGCAAAAACTAAAAATTACGAAATAAAAAGTAATTTAAAAAAATTAAACCGACTTCAAAAAGAAATTAACTCAAAATTATGAAATAACTTTAATTTCAGAAGTCGGTGGCATAAAACTAAAATACAGATCCCAAGACACCGACTTCCGAAATTAAAGTTATTTCATAATTTTGAGTTAATTTCTTTTTGAAGTCGGTTTAATTTTTTTAAATTACTTTTTATTAACTTTTATGGAAAATGGCGCGATGGTTTTGTTTTTCCGCGCGCCACACTCGAAATGCGCGCGCAGGTAGCAGGCGCAGGAGCTTAAATAAAAAATATAATAAACACAAAATAATGTTTAGACTGTCGTAGTGTTGTCGTATGTCAAATTGTAGTTTAGTTAGTATGTAATTAGAAAGATTTTTTTAATATATTTTTATTAATGTTCATAAAGTATATCGCTGAGTTTAAATCACTTTAGACTAAAAAAACCACAGAAGAATTTGATGGCTTATCTAAGGCTAGTGAGTTCGGAAATATGTATATTATAATATCTAATATTGGTACTACAAAGAAACAAATTGAGACGGTAAGTTTGTAAGTTTTACATTCAAGGAATATTTTAAGTCTTATCTTATCTATATATATAAAAGAAGAAACTGACTGACTGAATGAATGAATGACTGACTGACTGACTGACTGACATATCAACGCACAGCCGAAACTACTGGGTCTACGAATGTGAAATTTTGCACACGGCTTCCTTTTATAATGTAGGGGAGCACTAAGAAGGGGTTTTTGGAAATTCAACCTTTAAGGGGGTGAAAAGGGGGGATTTCGTTTGTATGAAAAATCTTATTCCTTGAGTTAATAAACTTGAAACTTGGCACAAATACTTATCTAAGTAAATTATTAAGTTTGGCATTTTTTGTTTTTCTTAACTACCCCCTAAAAGGGGATTGGGGGGTGTCAAAGTTTGTATGGAAGAATTTTAACGCGCTGTCCGAATATCTCGAAACTCAGTATTTATACTTAAGACCAAAAATAGAGAAAAACGTGTATCATGGTTTTCCAAAAATGTACCCCTAACGGGGTGAAAAGGGGTAGTTAATTTTACAGGGGAGGATTTTACTGCGTGGCTTGATTAACTCTAAAATTGGTACAAATAATCTTTGAGTCAAGTAATGAGCACATCCCAAAGGATTTTTCGAAATTCCACCCCTGTGGGGGTGAAAAGCGGGGATACAGTTTATATGAAAAATCTTATTCATTTGGTTAATAAACTTGAAACTTGGCACGAATACTTATCTAAGTAAATTATGAAGATTGGCACTTTTTGTTTTTCTAAACTACCCCCTAGAAGGGGATTGGGGGGTGTTAAAATTTGTATGGAAGAATTTTAACGCGCGGTCCGATTAACTCGAAACTCGGTAAGTATTTATACTTAAGACCAAAAATAAAAAATACCGCGTATCAGGGTTTTTCGAAAATCTACCCCTAACGGGGTGAAAAGGTGTAGTTAATTTTACAGGGGAGGATTTTACTGCGTGGCTTGATTAAGTCGAAAATTGGTATCAATAAATCTTCGAGTCAAGTAATAAACACATCCTAAACGATTTTTCGAAATTCCACCCCTGTGTGGGGGGGGGGGGGAAAGCGAGGATACAGTTTATATGAAAAATCTTATTCATTTGGTTAATAAACTTGAAACTTGGCACGAATACTTATCTAAGTAAATTATGAAGTTTGGCATTTTTTGTTTTTCTAAACTACCCCCTAAAAGGGGATTGGGGGTGTCAAAATTTGTATGGAAGAATTTTAACGCGCGGTCCGATTAACTCGAAACTCGGTATTTATACTTAAGACCAATAATACAGAATAACATGTATCAGGGTTTTTCGAAAATCTACCCCTAACGGGGTGAAAAGGTGTAGTTAATTTTACAGCGGAGGATTTTACTGCGTGGCTTGATTAAATCGAAAATTGGTATCAATAAATCTTCGAGTCAAGTAATAAACACATCCTTAACGATTTTTCGAAATTCCACCCCTGTGTGGGGGCGGGGAAGCGAGGATACAGTTTATATGAAAATCTTATTCATTTGGTTAATGAATTTAAAACTAAAGGGAGATTGGGGGTGTGTAAATTTTGTATGGAAGAATTTTAACGAGCGCGTCCAGAGTCCAAAATAAATAATAAAGTATTTCAAAGTTTTTAGAAAATCTACCCCTAACGGGGTGAAGAGGGATAGTCAATTTCATAGGGGAGTAGATTTGATTGAAAAATTGGTATAAATAATCTTTAAGTCAAACTATAGTAACATCCCAGACGATTTTTCAAAACCCTTTAGGGATAAAAAGATTTTTCGTATAAACTGTATCCCCTCATACAGTTTATACGAAAAATCTTATTCATTTGGTTAATAAACTTGAAACTTGGCAATATTTGGCTCAGTATATAATAAATAATGTCACTTTTAGTTTAAAAACATACCCTCACAGAGGATTTAGAGGGTAACAAAGTTAATAAGTTAGAAAAATATGTAACCCGCTGTCGGATTAACTCCAAACTCGGTAAAAAAGTAGGTATGTGTTTTAGGGTTTTTCAAAACTCGACTCCTACCAAGGTAGAAAAGGGTAATAAAGTTTAAGGGGTGGATTGCTGGGAAATATAGTAGGAAATGCTGTATCCACTAGCAGGAATAGCGCCTCCAGTGTTTCGCAGAGCACTGGCTTCAGCGAAAGAGCCAAAATGGTCTCCGACACACGACCCTTTGCACGACAACATCCTTGTGCCTGTGCCACAAACGCTGAAAAGCCGAAACAGTTTTTTAAAGTGTGTCGTCCCACTCACTGGTGAACCAGCACAAGAAAGACTGAAGCTGTGGCGAGACAGTCCTTCCTTACCCAAATCCAAAATTTTTAGAGGCAAGTACGAAATACACGCGGACGAAGTCGCGGGCAAAGTGCTAGTTCTCTAATATAACAATAGCACAAATAAAGATAGTAGTAAGTGTATCATACTAAAGTACATACTCATAGTTTGTAATTTGCAGAATATCCTTTTTATTAAACATTTTGCTTTTTTTGAGGTTACAGAGGTATTTACCTGTTATGTCCATAGGAAGTTCATTTATTATTTTTGGTAGTATGTAAGTGTATGTTCTCATACCATAATTATGTATTGTTACATCTAGGCAAGGTAAAGGTTTTTATGTTAGGTAAATGACGTGTCCTCCTATTTAAATTATTTATATTGATATATTCATCTTTTAGTATTGAAAGTCCGATCATGTTTTGTGTTGGCATTATGTTGCAATAATGAAATAGTTCAGAGTAATCATTTTGGTATTTTGTTTTAATTTTAAGTGGTACGATATTTTTGAGGTTTCGTTGTTGTAGTTTGTAAATTTTATCGTAATTAGTTTTATATGTTCTCCCATAGCTACTGAGACCAAACCCATTATGGAGTCAGCTAGGGCTAGGTATAGCAGTCTTAAAGTTTTATTATGGCATTTTATGTTTACCTAAGTACGATTATACGACCCAGGGTAGATGTTAGTCTATCATATAGATAGTTAATGTGTGGTATAGATAGTTAATGGGTGGTGGTGATTAAATTTGCAGTCGACTAAGAGAACAATGCATTTATGTTCCGTGACGAACTCTATTTCACAGCTACACCTATCGGTACATACTGCGTGTAGGCAGGTATGGTTATGCGCCTTGATGGATGGTGTGTAAGTGGCTTGATTATGTGAAGAATGTATGTGCATGGCTTTGGTTTTGTCGGCATTTATGACTAGGCCAACATCGTGCGACCACTTACATAGTAAGTCAAAGTTAATTTGAAGAAGACGCTCGGCCACTAAATTACGCAGACACTGAGGAACTATTGCAATACACAAAATGATACTCACATGCTCACACCCACACACGCATGCATATACACACATACACAACCACACAGACCCATGCACGCACTAACACACCCCCAGTCACACACACACACACGCACACACCCCCTCACATACTGTTTATATCTAAGGTACTAAAAATATTGTATACTGCTGTGGAAGAGCGGAGTCTCCTAACATAGGCATTAATTGCTTAACAGGAGGCTCCAATCACCAACTAATGTAAAAGTTTTTGGAGCCTACCACTATAGTATTGCACATATCGTTGACATAGAGTAGGTATTCAGTAGGCCTGATTATTGACCCCTGTACCGTGCCTTTTATTGTTAATTTCATGTCGCTATACGAGTTTCCTAGCTTGACAGTCGTATATGGTAGTGCTATGGTAGCTCATAAATCACTTAAGTAGAAGACCCCATAAACCACTGCATTCTAGTTTCTAGGAAAGTGTATCATAATTAAGTGTGTCGAAAGCTTTGCTAAAATCAATAAAAATCAATCAAAATAAAAAAAAGTACTATTGGCATAGAGAAATATATATTGGTTCAGTGAGAATTCGCAATAATAAAACGCTAGTCAGGGTCTTTTCCATTTGGTTCCGGGAGAGACCACGGACAATTTGAGGTAAATACATTTTAGTTCATTTTGGGAACAAGGACAATTCAATTTAAAAAAAAAAGTGAAATATGGTCAGCGGATTCCTTTTGGCATGAAGTCTCTTTGATGAGATTAAAAAAAGCGCACATCTCCTACTAGAAAATAGTTATCTGTGGCGTTACCGCACAAGTGCGGTAACATAAAGTAAAAAGCACGCGTGTTTAGGTGCATACACTGCATTATGGACCTCAAAGCATAAGAGCCAGTTTACGAGCAAGTGTGTTGAAAAAGATATTTCCCTGCAATTAAAAGTAAATATTGCCATTGAACCCTTCGGAAGAAACCATTAGCATGACCACATACCAAACCATTACCTACACGTGTATAAAGTTATCAGAATAGTGCGGAAGAGATTTTCACTTAATTAAAACTAAATTCTGTCTAATTATAGTAACACCCACAAAACATTGCTAAAAACGTCCGTAATAATATCTCTTCAATAATTATTCTTGTTGGTAGAAAGTACAGCGAGCCATCAATTAGTGGAATTTATTGCCGTCTCCGGACGTTTCTTTATTTATCCGTCGTTTGTCAACGTCTACAGACGGCTGTAATTGCTAATGCTACTTCATTCGTTCTGCAATGAAAGCGATTGTTTCTGATAGCGAATGTATTGCGGTTTCGTTTTCAGTAAGACTCTGTTTATCGTTACCGATTGGGGTTTAAGCATTGTAGAGCAGAAGTTTAAGATAGCTTGACTGTAATAGAATAATTTGTAACTACACACATCTAAATACATCTATTATTTTATTATAAAAATTATACACAACTATTTTATGCCCGATGCTTCATCATGGTCTATCTATATATAGTTGTTAAAAGATAACAGACAGACAGATCGACAGCATTACATTATAATGTTAGTATAGATTTTCAGAGAGTTTTCACCCTGCAACAGCGAGTGTCGACGTAATTACCGCGAGTCCCAGTTGAACAGCCGGTATGCGGGTTTGCCACTCAAAATGAAAAAAAACACACACTTTGTTTTTCTTCCATTTCTGAACAAGAAAAGAAAATATGTGCCTACCAATATTTTCTACGTACGCATCAAACATGGCGGGATGCCGGTCCAATATTATTTTTATCAATATTTTCGTTCCAACTTCCTGCAAACTATACGCGAAGAATATTTTTTGAGCTCTCTGGCATGGTAGGGAAACGTAGCAAAAAATTATAGTTTTGCAAAAACTTCTACAGAACCAATATTGAGGTTAGATGAGAATTAGCTTGAACTACATTGTATGTGTACAATCACTTACTTACATCCTTACACTACAGTTTATTTTTTCAATGAAAACGAACTATTCTAAACTTTTTAAAAATAAAGGACTCAAATCTAATGGTCAGAATGATTACAGTTTCCGTCACGGGTTATTAGTTTTTAATGAACGGTGATTACAAAATATTTTACGCTTATAAACGCGCATAAACGTGAACCGGCTAAAGGTCATAGCACACATATCAACTCGGAAAGGGATGGTCACCGTATCAACTCGACCCATTCAGTATTCTTTGTATGAAACTTCCTACTGCAACGCACACTAATCGGTATCGTAACGTAAACGTCATCGTTCCCGAGCTTACAATCTCTTCGTCCACCCGTTGCCCCTCTCACCCCTACCGCGGCCTGCCTGCAACACCATCAACCAGCGGTCAGCGAGCCGTAAGCGCGGCGTCGCCTAGCCGTAGCCGAGTTGACGTATCGGAGCTTCTGATCCGCTTTGGTTACGTGCTTACGTTAGGTTGACGCTTGTTTGACGGCTAGGCGATACGGTGATGATCCCTTTCCGAGTCGATATGTGTGCTATGACTTTCCGTTTTAATGTAAATGTCAAATGGTCTGTGAACTTTATTAGTACAAGTATATAAAAAGGAAAGGAAAGAATCAAAGGACATCAAAAAATTCATCCGCATCGCTGTCAACAGGAAACGTGCCCAAAAGACTGGCAGCATTGCCACGTTGTATGGCAATGCTGATTCTTTGGCCAAAAAATAGGCCAGCCCTCTGGTCACGTGAAGAGTCGACCAACCGCTTGGCGATTATTAGTTATTAGTGAAATAATTTCGTTTCCGCTTTGTTCCAAAAATATAAAATTGGGATTTAATACAGAGACAGAGAGACCTATTAAGATAAATGAACCGTGGTTATTATAAGTTTTAACTACGGTTAGCTCGACAAAAAAGAAAATACTGTTCCTATAACGCTATGATTATGTTTGTAGAGTTAGCAACAAAATTCGATCAATACTTAAATTTTAAATCTAAGGTACCGAATCTTTAGGTAGCAAATTATTTAATTAAAATCTGTACAGTAAAATTTTAAGAAAATGTACTCCTAGCTGTGATGTAAATAGCTAAAAAGAGGTTTGTCAAGAAATTTAGTGTAAATTTTGGTGATATTGATAATAATTATGTAAAAGTGATGACAAGACAAAAAAGGCAGTGAATCCGAAGGGATTTTATAACGTGTTTATTTGACAGTTTCTTATAGTCCATGCATCTCAACCCCAAGCTATTAAATAACCCCGTTCTGTTACAGAAAAAACATATTCTTCCTCAATTTATCTAGATACGTACGACAACGATAAAAGACAGGGTCTCAAAATACGGCTTTATTACTGATGTATTGACCACAAAAACGTGCGCTCACCCCGATAACCCGCCATGATGCATCGGCGGCGCGGCGACAGTTATTGCTGCCATTGATTATATTTCAAGATGGCGGACATGGTTCACTGCGACATCAGCGCCGTTGTCTGATACATTGATACAATGATGTGATAAAAATGTATTAAGTCGTTTAATACCTATTCAATAATGGTGATCTAACACACATTTTTTTTAATAATCTTTGCGACGTTTTTATTTATTTAGAGTTGACTAATTGTAATTTTAATCATGGCATATTCATTTGCCTTGCGTAGGTATCAAAATAATACACTTATCTAAATAAAGAAAAATAATTATTTTCCAAAGCTAAATACTGATTGTTAATAATTTCGCCCGATTTAATAACAAAGAGATTGGTGTTGGTTATTGTCCGCATCACCCGTTGTTAGTCAAAAGCCGCACTCATTAAATTTAATTCTCATAATGGCCGGCGATTGTGAGTTGATCACTAGACCAGTCCACAACATTTGTTTTAAAAGCAAGATTAATATACATCGTAGCACTGGTATTAGTCTACACGAGCGAAAGAGATAGAAATATTTTTGCGATAGAGTGAAAGGGTTGAAGTTATACAAAGGAATTGTCTCGCATTATTTCATAAGAACGGACAACACAATATAACTTTTTATGTGTCCCTGTCTCCGCAGTTTTAATTTAGTGACGTAATAAGTTAGTGTTAGCTAGAAAATAATGTTGTTCATACATGTATTACTTGCAGTTTTATTCTTTGAAAATTAAAAGTTTTCATATTAAAATGTTAACAAAATGTTTCCAAGTTTTTGCTATTAATACAAGTAACAAATGAAAGACGGATAACGGGATGAATGAACGGACAAATGAAAGTCACTAGTTAACATGACGAGATAATAAGGATTTAGGTGGGCAACCCTAAACAACATAATATATGTTTGTGAGAACTCTATGTGGTAGTAATCCCAACAAAAATCATAATAATTATCATTTCAACCGAAAGACGTCCACTGCTGGACATATGCCTCCACCAAGCACCGCCACTTCGACCGGTTCTGTGCTTCTCGCATCAGCGGGGTCGTCCTATTTTTAACCCCCGACGCAAAAACGACGGGGTGTTATTAACCCCCGACGCAAAAACGACGGGGTGTTATAAGTTTGACGTGTCGGGGTGTGTGTGTGTGTGTGGGTGTGTGTGTGTGTCTGTCTGTGGCATCGTAACTCCCGAACGGATGAACCGATTTTGATTTAGTTTTTTTTGTTTGAAAGGTGTATTAGTCGGGAGTGTTCTTAGCTATGTTTGATGAAAATCGGTCCAAGATGGCCGCCGCTACAAAATGGCGGATAACATATTTTTTCACAATTCCCTCAATATGGGTATCAAATGAAAGGGCTTCAATAGTAGAATACTATACACTATAACAAATTTCAAATCCAAGATGCCGCCACAACAAAGTGGCGAATTACATTTTTTTTTCTCAACTCCCTCAATATGGATATCAAATGAAAGGGCTTGACTAGTAGAATACTATACTTACACTATTAAAAATTTCAAATCCAAGATGGCCGCCACCACAAAATGGCGAATATTTTTTTTTTTTTCACAACTCCTTCAATATAGGTATCAAATGCAAGGGCTTGACAAGTAGAATAATGTACACTATACTTATTGAAAGGGAATGAGGAATATTAACTACCTAACGAAATGAAAACTAAAAAAAATGGTTGCCTGTAAAGTCGGTTTTACGGGCGAAGATTTTACGTGACAACGACCGATCATCCGATCATAGTTGAGTGGGAGAGAGACGCAAGGCATTCGGCGGGCCTCTCTCTCGTTCGGTGACTCATCGTAACGTTACCGAGCGTTACACTTTTTCATAAGTGACTCCCAGCCGCAACCTAATTTAAGACGTTGTCACGTCAAAACTTGAATAATATAATCAAACAAAAAAAATCTGTTTAGTCTTAAAAATTATTCTTCAACTATAAATTACTTATGCAATATTTTTTGACGGATAAAAAACCTGATTAAACACCAAATTACCAGAATCTTAAAACGGAAGAAAATAAAAGAAATGAAATACAAAAATTAAGGAGTCCCTACAAAAAGCATGAAATAAAAAATTAAATTAAAAATTTAAAAAACCCCCGACAAAAATAAAATTAAGGAATCCCTACAAAAAGCATGAAATAAAAAAATCTTATGGAAGTCGGGGGACCTCAGAATAGAAGCTGTTCCACATGCAGAACGGTCCCCCGACTTCCATAAGATTTTTTTATTTCATGCTTTTTGTAGGGATTCCTTAATTTTATTTTTGTCGGGGGTTTTTTAAATTTTAAATTTAATTTTTTTAGTTATAGTTTTTCATCCAACGTTCTATGGGTCGACTTAGCTTAGCACTGAGAGGTTGGCAGCCATGACTACTGTGCTCCGCAGGAGGTCTGCGATGGAGATGTGATCACTAGGTGTTACCGAGCCAGGTGTGCACAATGCCTGTTGTAATGACTTCGCCGTCACTACTACTCCCTTGGGGATAGCGGGCAAGTGGTAATCTTATAGCGGGACTGTGACGTATTGGTTCGAGGATTGTTTGTAGTGGTAGAGGATTTATAACTTTTAAAAAACTTATAGTGTTTGATTGCCAAAATATTTATAAAAGAACCGCTGCCTACACAATAACGAAGAACAAACGAGTTCTTTGAAAAACTGGTAAGTCAAAGAGTGTGCCTTGGCGAAACCATAACTTAAGTTAACTTTACATTTTTTGTATTCCACAAAAACAGTGTTTTTCTGTACCTACATGAACAGCCGTAGACTTTCATTCTATCATACTTTCACGTTCAGTTTCAGGCCATTACCATGTCGTTCTGTTTTAATCTTGTATACATAATGAGCACACAATGCACGCATGCATAATACCTCTTTGATTTAATGTTATCCTCTGAAAAACGCATTTACAAAGTGACAAAGCCTATGAAAATCTTTAACAAAAAGTTGATGACAATCGTTATTACCGCGCTGCAAACAGAAATATTTAATCGAGCGGTCATAAAGGAATACAAGCGGCTCTCTGTATGTTCTGCGACCATAAAAATAACAGCTTTTGCTAAAGTACACACCATTTCATTTAAAACGGCCGATTCGTATCACAGTTAAATTTAAAGCGCTTGAAACTATCGCTGGATTGCTGAATAGTGCTGATTTTAGTGCCTTTTTTATTAAAGTTTGATAGTGTGATGCAGCGAAAATGGTGATTTTGTCCATTATAGTAATTACCTGACCCGAGTTTAAAACGATTATATTTATTTGCTGAATCTCGTAAAATTAAAAATATCAACTTTTGAACCGTTTAAGCTGGGGGCGATTTCATTATTTTTTAAGAAACGAGGTGTAGTGGTATAAAACTGATAATTCTTACGACTGTACAATGTAATCGGATATGTATCGATTTTCAGTCAAAACGTTTTAATTACCATCTAAAATCCTTCAGCAGCACACGTTAAACTATTATTATTAAACAAAACCATTTTCATTGAAAAGACTGTATCTCCGTCGTGTAAGGAACTAACTGGCGCGGGCGCAAGGTTCACATTGCGCTGCAGTGCGGTGCAGAGCGACGCGCTCCGCAAATATTTGAGCAGCCACCATTGCGCAGAGGAAGGCGAGGAATGTTGTAAGATTGCCACCGACCGCGGCCGGGAAGGAAAATTAACTCTTTAACTTAGAACTGGATTAGTTTCTTGTGCGCAAGTGGTTTGAACGTGGAAAAAATACAGATGTCTGTGAATTTACCCGAAAAATGTTCCATTAACTTGCAATTGGATAGAGCTGTCATTTTTACATGAATAATTAACTGATTTGGTTCTTTCTTTTCGCTGTAGGTAATTGTTACTTAAGCTATGATTTTGTTTTAATATTCAACAATAATAACATAATTATTTTGAGGTTTATTCTTACGATTATGTAGTATTTAAGCATTTACAGCGCGATTTTGTTCAACGTCCTTCGTCTGTATTACGTCACGACCTTCACAACGAAACGGTTCATACGAAGTATTTGGTAAATACAACGTCTCACTGAAAGTTACGAGTATGTTGAGGAGAAAGTTTCGATCGTGATACGAAGCTTGTTGGTATATTAAAGATTTAATTAAACTATTTAATCACACGTAGGGTTTTGTTAGATTAGACGCGGGTTTTGAACTTTTCTTACCGAAATTATGGTACGTAATTTAAGAAAGATTTCTTTGAGTGACCAAAATTTCTTCCACGTTATTATTTACTCTTCTTTCTACTTCGTCTTCGTTGTTTGTTTTATTAAATGATACTTGTTTCCCTAGGTAGATGTAGCTGTCGTATTCTATTGTATTTTCTTTTACATTAATTGGCTTTTTATTGCTGTTTGTCATTATTTTGGTTTTAGTAGCACTACTTAATAAACATGAAGAAAATTATTATATATATTATATATACTGCCCTGCCTGCTGTACGGTTGCCAATCTTGGGTATTCACGACAAGAGCCAAACAAAGGATTGAAACAACACAAAGAGCCATGGAGAGAAGTATACTGAACATAAGGAAAATGCTAAAAAAATCAGAAGCGAAGTCATAAGATAAAAAACCAAGGTAACCGATGCCCTCACGCAAGCCCTAAAACTGAAATGGCAATGGGCTGGCCACGTATCACGATGCAAAGACGGTAATTTTTTGTAATTTTTAGGGTTCCATACCAAAATGGTAAAAAAACGGAACCCTTATGGTGAGACTAAGTCTGTCTGTCTGTCACAGCTGGATATCTCAAGAACTACTAATGCTATCAACTTGAAATTTGGAACAGTTTTAGATGACGTTTGCCCAACTATTTTGCAAATAAGAAAAAAACTTTTTGTGCAACTGAAAAATTCGAAGTGGGGCTACTGGGGCATGTGGGGTATAATAATAATAATAATATTCCACAACTATCACACAACGCCGTCTAGTCTCAAGCTAAGCAGAGCTTGTGTTATGAGTACTAGACAACTGATAAACATACTTATATATTTCTAAATACATACATATATAGATAAAAGGTATCATATGAAAGAGCGCAGTTTGCAGATTCTCAAACATTTTTACTTTTTTTTTAGGCCGCATAGTTTTCGACTTTTGATGAAAAATTAAAAAAAAAATTATGTCCCCCCCCCTTATCTCTGAAGTTTTTAAGCACACTTTTTCAGAAATCATCAACAAAAGTTACATTAGTTCCACTATCGGTCAAGAGATGGCGCTAACATAAAACTGCAATATTCTACACCGCAGTGCACAGGATTAAAATTCTCTGATGAATATAGGCCTCGCCGATGAAAATTTAAAAACATATGATGGTTCGGAACCCTCGGTGCGCGAGTCCGACTCGCTCTTGCCCGGTTTTTAAATTAATATTACCAATCTAAGATATTGCTGACGCGTCAAATATTTTACACACTTGTAATTATTATCATAAAAACACAACAGTGTAGATAAAACTAATGTCTCATCATACAATATACCAGAACATAATTTCTCATCATACAATATACCAGAACATAATTTTCAAAGCGACTAACCTATTCTATCTCTCCATGCTATTTACATAATAATCAAAGGAGCTGCCCTGACACCGTCCAACCCGGAATTATGTTAAACCAGTGTGACAGTAGTTTGCAGATGTCTTCAAATGTGAGTTATTTGTTAAGTAAACTGCGCTCCGAGATATCTTAGCTGGCTGTGGCCTGATTTGTGTTGCACATGTGGACTTTACAACTGTGGCCACGAGAGCGAGTGGACGCTCGAAGAATACTTAGTTTATTCGTTCTGCTTGAAGACAGTTCGTTACTCGCCCAACTTCGGTAGGCTAGAGTCGGACTGAGTTAGTGTTCGCACTGGTAGTTAGGATTGGAATTGTATTCGAGTTCAACGCCCGAGTAAGTTGGGTTTGATAAATTTGGTTGTCGAATGTTTAAATTGATTTTTCTGTTACATTTTGCATAGTGTTCTCTATCTGTTGTCTTCGAATATTACCTAAGATCTAGACTTAATTTGTAACTCTAAACACTATGTAGGCATCATTCGAGTCTAGTGAAATCACTAGTATATATGACTGAATACTTGAATCAGCCTGTACGACTACTAGCTTTTACTTATTTGGTCCAGACGGTCTGTAAGCTAATATAGAGTGTAGTTATATGTCCATGTTTTAATTATGTTGATCCATTTTGTTTTGTGTTGCAAAATAAAGTATTTAGTCAATTAATTAGTTAGTCCAAGACCCACTATCTCTCAAAGTCAAAGTGAACTAACACAAAATTCCTGAAGTTTCACAGTTTCACTATTCCAAAACATCTAGTCTATTAACAAACAAACACCACTAAATCCCCATACAAAACTCAATTTAAACTTAAACCATGAGCAACTGCGTCAACAATTAATTTAGTGAACGCGCTTATCGGCTCGACTAAGTGACATTTTAATTTGTGTAATTTAGTCGCTCCTCGGCTTCGGTAAACAAAGCTAAGTTCCGCGCCCACGGTTTTTGTTCGCGCGTGTTTTGCGCGCAAGATAAACGCGTCAAGTTTACCGCATGCCGCCGGCCAAGTTACGAGAGATCGTATCTGTGTTGCCATGGAAATTTATAAAAACTTGGCCGCTGGACACTGCCGAAAATGTGGGAGTTAATACTCTTTGGTTGGTTACTTGTATATTGTTTTCTTTAAATCTTTCTCTAGCGTTCCACAAAAAATAAGACTATAACTAGTCAGCATAGTATATATTTTTTCATTCGACTTCAGGATATGTTTGATATAATAGATCTCAGTAGAAATACCCTGAAGTTTGTTTAAGAACCAACACTCTCCACACTCCCTTCCACTCCACCCAGAGCAGGAGGGGTCATTATATGATTTCCCATCCTCAAAAAAAAAGACCTATACTTACAAAGTGAAGCAAACTCTCCGTTTCATTCACAAACTTTATTCCGAACATACATTGCCACCTAACCGCGGGATAAACTCTTATATCCCAAGTTCGCAACTTGTTTTCCTACCTGTAAGTATGTGCTGCAAGTTTTAGTTTATGTGCGGGCAACGAGGCGTGTTATTTATTTAGCTACAGTACACGTAATGCGAGGCCTGCTCTGAGATAGGACCTAATGTCGCGCTCGTGAGCAACCGTCAGCCGCTCGCTTTTTGTTTATACTCACTAATTTTCTTGTGGTTAGTTTCTCGAATAGACCATCAGCGAACAGAGATCAAATTGTCGAATCGTAAAGCACGCAAGTACACTGTATAATATTTGTCTTTGGAAATTTTAAATCACATTGTCATTAGTTCGAGAATATCACAAGTCGAGTCTCGTATAGTAAGCGTCTGGTAATCGCATAAAATTTTTTGTTACTCGCGCTTGAGTGTAAACGCATAAGTGCGATAATCGTTTGGCGAGTCTCGCTTCTCGCATAACATTCTCGCCCCTCAATAGTAGCCACACTCTTCTCATGTAAATGGCGCTTCAGGATTCCGAAGCATCATTCCTGGAAAGTTGGAGTTTCGATTTAGGACAAACTACGTTTATTTTGTCTTCAACTTTATCGTAAAATCGAGCTTAGGTTCTTTAAAAGTTTATTTATACATCTGCGGTGTCTAACTTATTTCTCTAAGTAAAGCCTCATGTTTTTATGAGCTTTCTGCGGAAGCTAGAATTTAATTTCGGCAAGTGAAGAAGTTATTTTATACGTCGGTATAACCCGTGTATGCTAAGAAGGCAGTGGGTGAGACCGGTTTATGGCCGGAGATGTGCCAGGCAGAGGCGGGTGGGAATGAATGAGGAAGGAAAGTAGCTATACTTAGGTACTTGTGGTGTACTTAGGTTTATTAAAAGTGATTGAATTGGAGTGACTAAAATAAATAGATAAAACTAAATGTATCTTTATTTTATTGTCAGATTTTACGGATAGTAGAGGGGCGAAATAGATCCGAAATACAATACTAAAATAAACCACATATGATGCAGAGGTGTGGCCATGATTTAAATCACGGATTTAATAGAGCATTCCAAGAAGCCACTTCACCTATTTATAAAAGTAAACTGTCTTATTTCCCCTTTCACTAAAGAATATAAGCTGTAGACACACTTCATAAATCAATGTCACGTAATAAACGTCACGATAAATATATATTTGTCGCCCGTCAAACGGTAGGAATCACGAGGAAATGCGTGAAAACCCCATACTGTACAAAAAATATAGCCAACCAAAAACATACCCTAAACATAATGTATAGAGTGCTATATCCAGTGTAGGCAGTGGGGGTTATTGAATATCGAATAAGTTCGGATCAGTGATTGATATCACTTTTCATGCCACATATATAGTAATATCGACCTATACAATATACGAACTAGTAAACATAAATAAAAAGGGGATTGAGGTCTTAAGCCAAGCGCGGACGTCGAGTGGATCTATGGTGAGATGTATGGGCAAACTGATAGGCGATATTTGTCTGAGGATAAGGGACACCATCCGTATTCCTTAATAACTAACTATGAACTAGTTAGTCACTAGTGGATTAACCTTAGCAGATTATTACTAGCACTAGGAAGTGGTGGTGGGCGGCTGTTCTGGGGGACCGTCGTAGGTCATTTTTGACGTTAAATAAGTTTAGTGCTTATTGTCAGCCTATTTGGAATAAATGACTTTAAATTTTGATTATGTTCCTTTATCTGATCTCAGCATTAAAAAAAAAACCTAATTAATGTCAATAACTATTAATATCTAAAAGTTGTGACTTGTTTCCTAATTTTAAAGCTATTTGCTGTGCCCTATAGGGTCCGTAATTATAACTTAGCTTTAAGTAGGTAATTGTGACATCTTGTTAAAATTATGGAGCGCAAATATGAAACAGACATTCATGTATATTTCACTTGGTATGCCTGAAAAACAGGGACGCTAAAGCACACGAATATAAATACTGCTATAAAAATTAAATCAATTTTGTAATTCGAGACCAATCAGAAACTCCATTGCGAACTATCTTGGCTGTACAATCAGGGATCAATCGAGGATTGCATCCGTCGGATACCGCAGCCGCTGCGACCAGCAGCGACGTCTTGGCGACACAACTAGTGCCTCCAGCCAGAAGCTATTTGAACCTTAATTTGTACATCTTAGAGGCGAGACGGACTGCAGATGTAGTTGGTCTCGGGTAATGTGGACGTAATTGTGTGTCAGGGCCACACATATCCATTACTGATCCACGTAAACTCCACGGATTAGTTTTTGATATAGACACGATAATAAATTGAGGCCAGTATTGTTAGATGATACTCTTCACAATGTTATTGAAGGTTCACGAGATATAACAATTGCTATTGGAAATGAAAAAAAATATAAGTACGTCTTGACAGATTTTGTAAAGGAGAATTGTTCTGCTTTATATAAAATATTACTTTTATATGGTGATACTAAAATGTTTTTATCAAGAAAGATTTTTTGTTTTATAAAACCTTGTTAACTTTTGATTGGACCTAGATTAGACCTGAGGGAATGGTCGGATAGTTAGAAGCGAATCGTCTAAGTACCTCGGATTTGTGCTGCGCTGGTCTGAAGATATCGACCACGGCACTGGACTCGATGTCTAAGCCCGTCTAAGCAATATGCGAAAAATTACCGGAGTTACACCTACACCCGCAGTGCCCTTGTCAGATTCAGAAACATGGTCTAAAAGTACATTATCCGACTAGTATTCCTATGTCATGATAAGAAGTGACTCGGTGCCAAAACACAGTGACGAACAATTCAATAAGTTGGGCATTAAAAGCATAAAAGGTCCGCAGAGTATTTTCAAAAGAAAGGTTAGAGGTCCAAAATGATTCGATAAACCGTACCCTGCCGTACCCGCATAAACAATCTCCATTGCCAAGTACGTACCTACACAAGCTAAAAGAGTGTGCCAACATCACATAAAGTACTTGGGCGTGTCATTGCGTTGACAAGGAATCTCAATCACGTGTTGAACCCGACCCTTCAACCCTTCGCCGGAAACCTAGTGATAAATTATTCAGGCCTATAGGTCTCAGATCTAAGTTCCTAGGTACCTTTTTGACCTCACGAGGTCTGGTCCTCGCCGTAAATTAAATATGCCACGCCATTACTCAATTTTGCCAGAAACTGGGACTTAGAGAGCCAGAAGGCCCCCTTATTAAACTTTTTACGAGTCAAGTTTGCTCGAACATTAAATATATTGGTTTCGCTTGGCCGGAAGAACGCCTCCTGTTATGAAACGCTGTCTATTTGAAGAGTAATGCGAAACGTTAGGCCTTAGCTCTTTTGGAACAAATATTGAGTCTTTTCATACTGATACCTATGAGACTTTTCTCATAGGTATCTCATAGGTAGGGTTTGGGATGAGGGCTTGTGGTTTAGTAATAACAGCCGCACGGGTCGATCGATCATGCCGCGGTTGGTCCGTGGATGGGTTTACTTAATAAAACCCGTCGGCGCCTCGAAAAGCTCGTTAAGTCGTTGGTCCCGGCTGTCATTCGTGGATATTAGGCAGTCGTTACGGGTAGTCAGAAGAATCGTATAACCCAATAACTGGGTTGTGGAGATCAGACAGGCAGTCGCCTCATGTAAAATACTGGTGTTCAGTTAGATTGAAAGCCGACCCCAACATAGTTGGGAAAAGGCAGGCAGATGATGATGATGATGACGAGAAAAGTAAATGTTTATTTGCACTGTCAGTGGAACGTAGTGTAGATATATACACCGAACAAATATTAATAAGAATGATCTAAAGTTCTTTAAATATATAATGCTATATTTGGTGTGTCATCCTTCGAAAAACGTATCTATTTCTGGTATGTTAATATTTGCATAAATCTCATGTTAAGCTTCCCCATTATGAAATTTGCATAATTTTCTGTGATGCCTTCATTATCAGAGTATATGTATGTAGGGGGGTGTGTGGATGACCGAAATAAACTTAACTGCTTGAAACTTCTTTAAACTTCTTTTATTTTACTTCTTACAGAAAAAACATAACGTCTTCACCTTTAGTTAGCTCGCCATCTTCCTTTCCCTTTCACACACATACTCTCTCATTCACTCATCGCTGCGTTCATACTCAATTTATTTTTCTTAAAATTATGATGCGTTCCGAATTTACATCCTACAACTCGGCCATTCTGCTCTCAGTCTGCCCTCAGACTGACTCTAATACAATAAGACAACTAAGCTGAATAAAGTTTAACAATCTTAATAGTTATCAACTAAAATTACAACAGGTATTACTAAATAAAAAAAAAACTAAACATTGTATCTCTCCTTACTTAATATACTATACACTCACACAACATTCACTCCTTTAACAATATTCTGACACCTAAGTATTATCTAGGTACAGTCTTACTTACTACTTAAATGTTTAGGTACATTTGTTACACAGAATTATTACTATCATGGTTAGTTACTAGGTAGGTATTGTATTTCATTATCACTAACTGACAAATACTATGTAAACTCTTTAACTTTATACAGAATTACAGACATTATGCAGTTTATAAGTACTCAATTACATCTTAAAATTATAATAACATGAATGATACTATTTAAATAGTTTGCTAGTTATGGTACAACAACCTGTCAACATTACTCACTTTATTAACTAAAATAGAATGGTAAGTTAGCTGCGTTCAATGGTAAGTATGAAATCTTAATTATGATTTTCTTATTTTAAAGATAAAGACAAACTGAAATGTTAACAAGACATGATTGAATTAAGGCCATCTTTTCATATAATCTACTCCTGTAGTGGTGTGTTTAGGTCCCTCTTTACTGTTATCTAATTTTCTAACTTCATACCTGTCTTTTCCTAAATCTTTTACTACTTTATAAGGTCCAAAGAATTTTTGTTTTAATTTTAATGCATTTCCAAATTGAGTTCTTTGTATCGCTATGATGTCCCCTATTTTATATTTCTGTCCTTCCTTTCTTTTACTATTAAAATTCCTTTTGTTTTCTTCTTGAATTTTCAATATCTGAGCTTTTGCTTCTTTCCTTAATTCATCTCTTTTGTCTATGAATCCTATTCTATTCTGTTCTTCTAAAAATTCTAAAATCTTCATGTCTTCTTTAAGCCTAATTTTAGTCCCTGTTAATAATTCAAAAGGTGATGTTTGGATGGATCTTTGATATGAACTATTTATTACCCTCTGAACTTTACTGACATACTTGTACCAAAGTGCGGGTTCTTCAATGCACATTTTGGTCAATACAGAGATAATGATTTGATTCATTCTTTCAGCTTGACCATTTCCACGAGGTATTCCTGTTGCTATTGTAATATGCTCTATTTCCTCTTCCTGGCAATAATCTTCAAACTCTTTCCCTGTAAATGCTGTTCCTCTATCAGTCACTATCCGTCTTGGGTTTCCATAATCTTTTTGATGTAATTTTAATTTATCAACCGTTTCCTTTGTTGTAACAGTTTTAACTGGGTATATCCAAACAAACTTTGTGTATCCATCTATGACTGTCAAAATGTAATTGTACATTTTCTTAGTAGCATCTAATGGTCCTAAATGATCAATATGAAGTGTATCTAATGGCACTTCTCCTTTTGGTATTGGGTTTAAGAATCCTTCTTTCTTTCCTATCTTCCTGCTAGCTAGTAGACAGGGCACACATGCAGAAATTACTTTTTCAATTTTATTATCTAACTTGGGAATATAATAATCTTGTTCTAATATGTCTCTTATTTTCTTTTTTCCAAAATGTCCAATACCGTGAGCTCTTCTAATAATCTCGAAGTCCATTAATTCAGGAACAACCAATTTCTTATCTTCTCCTTTGTAGATGACGTCATTTTCAAGTACATAGTCTTCATACTCATTGACCTTAAGAACTTCTTTTATTGCCTTCAAGCCTTCATCTTCTTCTTGAGCCTTCTGTATACGAAAATGGAGTTCACTTTGAATAACGCATATATTTCGACTTAAAGCATCGACATGTTGCATTTTCTCACCAGGTCTGTGTACAATCGTATAGTTAAAATCTTGCAGGTACATGATCCATCGGGCTACTTTAGCTGAGACATCTTTTTTAGTTAAAGTCTTCTGGAAAGCTTCACAATCGGTGACTATGGTAAATGGAATTCCTATTAGGTATCTACGAAACTTTTTCACGCCTTCTATAACTGCCAGTGCTTCCAGTTCATAGCTGCACCACCTTTGCTGAGTTTCACCAGTCTTTCTGCTCATGTAATGAACTGGGTGCATTCTATCATCTGCAGGATCCTTTTGCATCAGCATTGCAGCATATCCATACTTGCAGGCATCTGTATGTAGTTCAGTCTTTAACTGTGGGTCAAATATTTTTAAAACAGGTTCGCAACATAGACTTTCTTTCAATTTCATAAATGCATTTCTTTGATCTCCTTCAAAACAAAATTCTTTCTTCTTCAATAGGTCACTTAGAGGTTGCGCTACCATAGCATAATTTGGAATAAACTTTCGAAAGTATGAGGTTAATCCAATGAAACTTTGAACTTCTTTAAGATTTTTAGGCACAGGAAACTTATGCACTGCTTCGGTTTTCTCTTTTGATGGCTGCACGGTTCCATTGCAGACCACATGACCTAGGTATTCCACTGACCTTTGTAATAACTGTGTCTTCTTCCAGTTTATCTCGAGACCATACTCCGCGGCTACCTTCAATACCTCTTGTAGTCTTTTAATTGCCTGATGTTCGTCCTCAGCCAAGATAATCAGGTCGTCGATGAAAATAAGTAGAACTCCCCTTCTTACGAAGTCGGTGAAAATAATGTTGATATATCTGGTAAAGAATTTGGGACAGATGGATAAACCAAACGGTGCCCGTAGGAATTCATACTGACCTTCTGGGTTGCTGGTCACAAACGCAGTATACTTTATAGAGTCCTCGTCTACTGGCAAATGGAAAAATCCATTCTTTAAATCTAAAGTGCTAAACACCCTAGCTGTACATAATTTATCTATGTGATCATTGATTACTGGCAAGGGATATTCATCCTTCACCATCCTCTGGTTTATCTTTCTGTAATCCACACAGATTCTTATACTTCCATCTTTCTTCTTCACCAAAACAAGAGGACTGGCATATTCTGAATAGCTAGGACGTATGATGCCATTAGCCAACCAATCTTCTATTTGATGTTTCACAATCTCTTCTTCTTGCAAAGCTAGACGCCGTGGACGCTGTGCTATTGGTATGTCGTCTTTTAATATAATTTTTAATTTTATTGGAGCTTCTTTTATCTTTAAAGGTTTATAATTATCTATTATAGTTTGAACTTGAATTGGTATTTCACTTTCATCATTGAAACTGGAAAGTAAACACTGTAAATACGAACTATCATAACACTGAGGCCTTATCTCAATGATACCTTTGTTAATCATAGTAATAGTATTAACTAGAAAAGTTTGCCCGAGAATAACTGCATACGGAATGACACCTTTAGGTACTATATGGAAACAAACCTCATAAGAATGACTATCTATTATCAAATTAATGTTAAACTTACCGATTGAATACACCTTACTTGAACCAAGGCCGGTTAACAACATAGTTTCGGGTTGACACTTGACTGACAACATCGTAAACACATCGTAAGATATCAGATTCAGATCGCTACCCGTATCTATTAAACACTTCACTGTGATACCGCCTATATTAACACTTTTAACGGATTTGTTTACTGCATTATTATTGTTTACATTAAGTACGCTACTATTGAGGTTATGATTTTGACACTGACAACTATGACACTGATGGATTAATTTCCCGTTTGACACTAGAGTGCTATCTTGTTCATTCTTCGTTCCGTCGTCTGCAGATTGGTAGTGAGCGAACATCGAACGTGCCATCGAGTTAGCTCCGCCTCCTCCGCTTCCGCCATCGTTTCGCGTACTGGCAACATCCCGACTTGTAGATGGGTCACCTTTTCCGCTTCCGCCGTTTGACATGTTGTTACCACTGCTACCAGCTTGACATACCGTACCAATATGGCCGAATTCATTACATTTGAAGCACTTGGTACCTTTTTTGCATGAACTCGCTAAATGACCTCTTTCCCCGCATTTGAAACAACGAGGAACTTTATCACTAGCGTTTTCCTTGGCGTTAGTGTCGTCCGTTTTAGCTTGCTTTGTGGATTCGCGACACTCACGCTGCTTGCCCGCACTGCTTGAATTTCCTCTTTGCTTCAACATCTTCTGCTTCATAGCTTCATATTGTATTAACTTTTCCTTAAGTACCGCATACGTTGTAATACCATAGAGACCAATCTTATTTTGCTCATAATCGGTAATCCCGTCTATTATATATTGGATTGAAACGTAATCGGCGAATTTCGCCCTTTTTCCAAGCTCTTTCATGATAAGCATATATTGGTAGTAACTCTCATTGTTACGCTTTTTACGAGCCGCCATGATTTCATGCATTTGCTTGGTATTTACCGAATCTGGAAATTCTTTTAGCAGGGCATTCCTCAATTCTTCGTACGATTTGAATGGTTTTTCCGTACGTAACCACAACTCAGCAGTTCCGGTAAGCGATCTTCTGGCAATGATGAGTTTTTGTTGAGCCGTCCAACCGAAGATTTCGGCATTGTCTTCGATATCTTGTGACCACTTCACAGACGAGTAGGTCATATCTTCACCATTATACTTAATAATGGTGTCCACCATACCGTATTGTAACGATTGAACTTTTGATTCCATGGTATCGACTTGCTCCATGTCTTCGTGAAATACAACTTTATTTTTTCACCGGCACGAGCACGCGGTTTTTTTTCCTAATGGCCGTTGCCGTTGTGCTTGTGATTTTTCTTCTTCAACTTTCTTCGTGCTAAACGTCTTTATTATTACGGTCGATCCCGGACGAGGCTGTAGGGGGGTGTGTGGATGACCGAAATAAACTTAACTGCTTGAAACTTCTTTAAACTTCTTTTATTTTACTTCTTACAGAAAAAACATAACGTCTTCACCTTTAGTTAGCTCGCCATCTTCCTTTCCCTTTCACACACATACTCTCTCATTCACTCATCGCTGCGTTCATACTCAATTTATTTTTCTTAAAATTATGATGCGTTCCGAATTTACATCCTACATGTATATATAACCTAACCACGATGTCGTCGTGTCGAGCTGGAATGTTGACAATAACTTACTCCAATTTCGTAACTAGTAATAAGCCAGGCGAAGAAAGGAAACGTTGCAGCCTACGATTGTTATAAATAAAACAATATTATTGGTTGGGATACTAAAAGTGTACAAAACAAAGTGGGGGTTGGTAACAAAGCCTGGCATCCATTGGTCTGTCACAAGCAGACAGCGAGGTTGTTACTGTTGTCCCAGGGATGCCAAACGACTTTGTTTTTCACAAACGTTTTTTGTAGAGCAGCTAGTTTTTTATTCCATTGGGATTGACTTATTTTTTTTAGTTTATACATAGTGTACGTTTTTGAATGCGAGAGATATCAAACGAGTTGTTTGTGTGAGTGATTCTCAAACCAAGGGGACTGCGGAAAGCGATATGTTATTACTTGTGTCATGTGGTTATGATATCTCTCTTTTATAGTTTCAGTACACACTTTGACATGGTTGTAAATTGTTTAGTAACGGAGAGTAGGATTTATTTATTTGTAGGTAAACGTTGTTTAAAGTTAAGAGACGTTTTAACCTAAAAAAATTACCTAACGCCTAGTTTCTGGAACGAAAACCAATAAATAGATTTGCTAACAAAGCCCTCGTTAACTGTTGATATTGGTAGACGGAAAATAATTGTCATCAGCGGATCATTGCTGAACTTGACTTTAAATATAACATGTCGTCATTGCTGAACTTGACTTTAAGTATAACGCGTCGTCATTTTCGTTCCAGCAATGTTCATAAATGAACCCCTGGGAGATTCAGATTTCAAAGTTGGCGTTTTAAAAAATAATAATTAACAGTTTCCTTAGCTGCCTATCATCTTTCACCTAACGACATTATCGAGGCATTTCGCTTCTGCCTTTTCCTTGGACAGCCCCTCAGTCACCGCAGGGGTCTCGGCTACGAGTAATATTTCCGCGAGATGGAATAATCAGTGAGTGACGTCTTCGTGGCCTACTGCACACTGTGTCATTGTGTTGAGGACGTCAGCTACAATAATTCTTGCACAGCCGGGGAAATAAATTGTTGATCAAATTGACATACTACGTCAATATTTGCTGTTATAGTCATTTCATGAAACTGTCAACTTGATAAGTCTGACAACCAGTCTTACCAAGGGGTATCGTATTACCCAGTAACTGGGTTGTGGAGGTCAGATAGGCAGTCGCTCCATGTAAAATACTGGTATTCAGCTGCACCCGGTTAGACTGAAAGCCGACCCCAACATAGTTGGGAAAAGGCTAGGCAGATGATGATGATGAGTCATTTCATAAAACTGTCAAAGAATGACACTTGTGATTTAAATATACGGACAATTTAAGTTGTTAGTTATTTTGCAACACAATTAATTTCCATGAATTTACCTTTGCTTTTGTGCGTAACATTATGAATCTCTCCCGCTACTATACAGGTCACTAATGTAAGACTCATGTGGGTACCTAAATCTTCTTCTTGTTGCGGATACTTCCATACAGATGTGATTTGGGGTGTTGATTTGTTATTACGAAAGTGTTCAGTTAGTTGTTGCAGCCAGTTGCAAAATACAGTAACACAGAGATAAGCACAGAAAGTACATTAATTAGTAATAGTTCACAAACGTTGAAGCCGAAGGTGAAAGTACAGTCAGAAACAAAAGTCGATCAACACTTCAGTTTCCAAAATCTATTAGCAGTATTTTCGACTTTTATTGCTGACCGTAATAATGTACACATATAAATACTAGGTAAGTACATTAATAGGTATAATTGTGATACAAGGCGTGATGACTGTACTCATCAATATGAACCAACTTTTACTAAGATCAAGGCTAAAATCCCGAAAAAAAACAGAACTTTTAACGTGTTATGCGAACCTTACTGTGTTTAATAAAATAAAACAACTCATGTATAAACTACTTTAACATACTATAACATTTCTCACAAAAATCCAGCCAGGAATTCAATAAGCGTGTTGCTTTAAAATAAGTTTGTTGGTACGTAGAATACCAACAGCCCGCAAGCACGCTCATCTCTCATACATGTTACATGGACAAACGGCTTAACTCGCACATCTCAGCCACTACATACCCTCCCAACAATGAGTATCACCAACGCTGGTCTAACTTTGCAACGCCTCGGGCGAACTCCACAAAGGTGCAATACCTACCCGCAAGCGTGTGCATAACATCTTAACTTTTTACTATAACCCATTCGAAAATCAAGCTTGATGGTTCTATACAAGGTTGCAATTTCTCTGGCGAGGTATTAAAAGTGAAATGTTCTAGAATGTTTCCAAAAGGTTTTGAAAGCGCGGTCTCCTGGCAGGCGTGTTTACTCTGGCTCACTGCGGCTGATGTAAGAATGACCTCAATAGCCAACGAATTCGCTTCTTGTTCTGCACTTTGCATTAAAGTGCATTAACACCTGATTCATGACGTCACACTAATTAGTTATTCTATGCATGTGTCATGAATGTTATGATGGACGCGGTGGCGGAGAATTTTAGTGCACTATAACTGTTAATATTAGTGCACTAACTGCAAACATTAGTGGTTGGATGCTTATGGGTAGTATTTAAACGAGTGACTGTAAATTAAAGTTTTAAGTGACAAACTTAATTAATTTACGTTAAAGTATTACTAAGTGGGCGACTGACTGCGAGTGACGAGAAATCAACAGAACAGCAACTTACAAACATTAATTTAAGTTACATAAAATACAAAATGAGAAGCTTCATAATATTTGAGCGACCTAATATTTGTTTGAGTGTCAAGGTTACGTCCTGCATTTATTTCAATATTTGGCATTTATTTCTGTGTAAAGGGTATAAAGTAACCTAACACAACCGAACCTCGAGGTGCCCTTGGCTCGCTCTTGCATCCTATGTCGACGGAGCCCCGCTTCGCGGGGCCCCTATTTCTGTGTAAAGGGTTTAAAGTAACCTAACACAACCGAACCTCGGGGTGCCCTTCGCTCGCTCTTGCATCCTATGTCGTGTGTGTGAACCTCAATTGGAAATATCGTCTCTATCTTAATATTGAAGTTGCCCTCTCTGTATTTCTAGTCGCTCACTTAGTAATTTATTTATTTTATTTATTTATTTATTTATTTATTAAACTTTATGCACAAGTAAAAACTGTACAAAGGCGGACTTAATGCCTTGGGCATTTTCTACCAGTCTACCTTAGGGTGATGCAGAGACAATACACAGTAGGTGCAATAACAGAAAACAGCTTAGAAAATAACTAGGTAGAATATAAAAATAAATACTTAGATACATACATACAACAAAATATAATAAAAATAAAGTTATGAGAGATAAATAAGAAAACCTGCAACAACTTAATTTTGAGACGAATCTGCCAACTTCTTGTGAATCTGTTCTCGAGCTTTCATTTTAAATGTGAACTGATTGGTTACCGTCCTGATATTCTGAGGGAGCGCATTCCAAAGGAAAACCGCCTGGACAAAGAAAGAAGACTTTATAAAACCAGAGCGATGAGAAGGACAACGAAGAAGACGATTATTCTCTGACCGAAGATTCTTGCTGTGTGCAGAGCATAAATATTGACAAAGAGAAGTCAGATAAGAAGGAGAAGTGGGTTTGTGAAGGATAGAAAATAGGGTTGTCAAAGCCCTCAACGCTCTGCGCTGCCGGATAGGTCACCACTTTAAAAGCGATCGATGTGCGGATACATGATCATACTTGCGGAGATTGAAAACGAATCGAATGCAGCTATTAAGAAGTCGGTCAAGTTTATTGAGGAGATCTGCATTCAGGTCATAGTAGCACACATCGCCATAGTCAATTATGGGGAAGATAAGGGACTGTACAAGCAATGCCTTAATGTGTGATGGGAGAACATTTTTCAACCGATAGAGTGACCGCAACGTTCCAGTGACCTTCTTGCTCACAATCGCAACCTGCTTACGCCAGTCAAGGCAAGAGTCAACATGCAAACCCAGATCCTTGACGTCAGAGCTAAACGGAATCACTGTGCCATCAAAGGTAACCGGTGGCACCGTTAAACCATTCAGCCTCCTCAAGCTATGGGGGCTCCCTACAATGATAGCCTGACACTTGGTTGGGTTAACCGCCACCCCAAAACGATCAGACCAGGTTTTAACAACTCGTAAATCCCGATTTAGCTCCTCGACCGCATCGGATAAGCTGTCAACTCCTCCCTGACAGTAGAGCTGTAAGTCGGCAGCGTAAAGATGATACGCACACTGAAGCAAAGAAGTTATGAGATCTATAAAGATAGAGAACAAAAGTGGAGATAATTTAGTCTCACGGCTAGAATTTTAATATCTGAAATGGATTAATCACAACCCACTTTTTGTAAGCTCGTTCTGGATTTTAATATTAATTAATATTCGTCGTTAGTTTAGTTCATTTTTCGCTTACTCAAATTCATACCGCTCAAGTTATTAAAACAGTATATCATCATCAGTCGCTAAGCTTTTTTTTTATTCGATCGTTTTATAATTCCCCGATGCATAATAGTTATGTTCACGTTTGGCTAGCTGTTTTGCTTCGATAAGTTTTAATTATTCAGGCTTGTTGTTTAGTCTTTAGTGAGTTTCGATGTTTAGAATGTTTACGATTAATTTTCGTTAATTAAGTCTGGTTTCGATCAGATGCTTTCTAAAAAAGTTTAAGGTACAAATTGCAACATTTGCAGAAATTAAAAATTACATTTCATTATTGTATTCACTAAAAACTTACAAAAATTAAAAGTGTACGTAAGTCTACGTTATCTCAATTTAGGGTTTGAGATAAATTATTGATTATTGACATAAACCTCATAAGTAGGTAGGCCGAAAGCCCGTAAAGAGCTCACAGCAATTATGCATCAATAATTACCTAACGCCTGAAATAAATGTTGACAATATGAGGTATATATTGTCTCTTGAAAGAGTAAGCTTAAGTAAAGACAACACAAGACAAGAAGGACTCGCGATAATCTTAGGCTACGTTAAATACCCGGCGCCAAATAACTTTAATTTCGGAAGTCGGATTTGTATTTTTGTTTTTTGCCACCGACTTCCGAAGTTAAAGTTATTTTTCACTTTATAGTGTTTTTTGAAAGTCGGTTGTTTTTTTTTGTAAAAACAGTTTTTATTTTTTACTTTTTAGTGGGTCAGTTTGTAATTTATCTAAGTTACAATAGCGTAATGTCAACTGCTGATCACCTTTTACAAAATATTGCTTTCTTTTCCCGATGCAGGGACTTTAATTGTTGAGGAGTTCTCCTAGTATTCCACTCTCCTAGCTGATAATCCTGGCTGCAGCATCAGGCCAGACTTATGTCAACATTGCATTTGTGGGAAATAGGTCGCAGGAGGAAAGAAAAGACGTGTGCACTGTTCAACGGTCCGATTTATATTAAACAGAAAACATTTGAATAACCGACATCAACGAATGATCGAAAGAGTGAATGATCTAATCGAGTGATGGAATCGAGTAATTATTTTAATCTGACAACACTGGGATTTTTGTAATATTCCAACAGTCCCCCTCAAAAATGCAAGTATACAGAAAAATAAAATTAATTTCCATCACTCAATAAAGAAAAATAAAAACTATTTAGAATAATTAATATACATTTTTATAATTATAACAATCAAAATGTTGATTTATGTTAACGAATAATCATATTTTAATAGTCACTTCTTCATCAGATGAGATAAATCTTACTAATTAAAGTTTAATACAAATTTAAATTGTGTCTTAAATCTAGAAACCTTTTGGTAGGAACCGCCTTCGTAAATATATCAGCCAGTTGATTTCCTGTGGAAATAGATTCTAGCTTTATTATTTTACTAGCGATTTGTTCCCTAATGAAATGGTATTTTATATCTATGTGTTTAGATTTTTTATGATTTGTAGGATTATTTGCGATACAAATGCAACTATTGTTGTCTTCGTATATTATAATAGGCTCTTTTATTTGGACTGATATGCTATTTAATAACGATTTAATCCAGACTGCTTCTCTTACAGCCTCAAATAAAGCCATATACTCAGCTTCCGTTGAAGAGACGGCGACAGTATTTTGTTTTCGTGTGTTCCACGAAATCGTACAATTATCAAAAGCTTTGAATAAATAGCCTGTTGTACTTTTTCTGTCGTTTTCATCGCCTCCCCAATCAGAATCTGCATAGCCAGTTATTAATTGCTTATAATCACTTTTATGATAAGTCAATTTTATACCGACTGTGCCTTTTATGTATCGCAAAAGATGTTTTAAGCATTTCCACAATTCTTCATTATTTTTAGATTGGTATCTACTCAATATACTTATAGGAGCACAAATATCTGGCCGTGTACAAAGCATTGCATACATAAGACACCCAATTGCATTTCTACAGGGTGCTTCATAGTATGTGTCAGAATTTAAAGTCAAATAATTTAATTTACAAGGTAAAGGTGATTTAGAAGGGTTGCAATCACTCATAGAAAATCTATTTAAGACATTTTGTAGGTATGTAGATTGATCTAAAGTGATAGTATTATTTGATCTTTCGATTCTGATCCCAAGGAATAACTTTATTTCTTTTAAATCAGTCATTTCAAATTTTTGCATAAGACTGTTCTTATAAACTTGTAATGTGTCAATACTTTTAGTGGAAATTATTAAATCATCGACGTACAATACTATATACACATTTTTATCTATACCATTTTTATCTAACACATAGAGACAAGGATCTACTTCCGAATTTTTAAAACCCATATCTTTAAGAACGAGATCCAAACGTTCGAACCAACATCTGGATGACTGCTTTAGGCCATACAATGTTTTGTTTAGTTTACACACCTGATTATCTTTAGCTACAATGCCTTCTGGTACCTCCATATAAATATTTTCTTTTAGTATTCCATTAAGGAATGCCGTTTTAACGTCCATATGGTGTACATGTAAATCAAATTGATTAGCTAAAGCTAAAATGAATCTAAATGTAGTTATCCGAGCTACTGGTGCAAACGTTTCGTTATAATCCTGCAAGTACTCTTGAGTAAAACCTCGAGCAACCAAGCGAGCCTTATAACGTACGGGATCACCTAATTCATTGTTTTTAATAGTAAATACCCATTTGCAACTTATTATGTTGACATCTTTAGGTTTTTCTACTAAAGTCCACGTTTGGTTGCTTCGAAGGGACTCAATTTCACTCTGTACAGCTTTTAACCATTTGTCAGAATCATGTCTATCAAATATATTCTTAAATGACGATGGCAATGATTGCACAGTAATTAACGACAAAAATAAATCAGGATCATGCATTTCTTGATAATTTTTCTTGGGTAAATTGAGAATTCTTTCACTTCGCCTTAAATTATTAGGTTGACTTCCTAATGACGAATTTTCGTTCAAAGAATCTTGAGGTTGACTTTCTATTAGTTTTGCCGAATCATTGTCAGGCTTACTAATTTTTGAGGGAATTACAATGTGGTCACTACTGCTACGTGTTGGACGCGATTTTGTAAAATTTAACTCATCGAATATGACATCACGAGCTATGAACACTTCATTATTTTCTACATTAAATAATCTATAACCATTTGCATCGTAGCCAACTAATATTGATTTAATAGATTTTTGATCAAATTTAGTTTTTCTAGTTTTATTATGAACGTATGCAGTAGAGCCAAACATTTTTAAGTGATTTATTTTCGGTTTTTTACCATGCCACATTTCGTATGGTGTTTTATTTATCAGAGCTTTAGTGGGTAAGATATTAGTCAAATAAGTAGCTGTTAAAACAGCTTCACCCCAAAATATTTTTTCTAATTTCGCACTTGTAACCAATGTTCGAGCCATTTCGGTTAACGTACGATTCATCCTCTCTGATACACCATTTTGCTGTGGAGTGTAAGGTACCGTTAAATGATACATTATCCCCTTTTCAACACAAAATTCTTTGAACTCGTTAGAAAGATATTCTCGGCCATTATCGCAGTATAGATTAACAACTTTAGAATTAAATAAGTTCTCACTCTTAGCCACAAAATCCTTAAAACATTTGAATACCTCTGACTCAGAATGCATTAAATATGTGACTGTATAGTGAGTAAAATCATCAATGAAAATAGTAAAATAATTTTTATCATCAAATGTGGGTGGTGTTATAGGACCGCAAACATCAGAGTGAACAATAAAAAGTGGTCTGTTGTTATTTGATCTCTCTTTTGACTTAGCAAAGGGTAGTCGTGATTGTTTGCCAAGTATACAAGACTCACACAACTCATCACTAGGAATTACATCATTGATAATATGATTATCCTGAATTAGGCATTTTAAAATATTAAATTTTTGTCTATTCAAATGACCGAGACGTTTGTGCCATAAATCATAAGGTATAGAAGTCTCAGATAAATTTAAATTACAATGAGATCGCAGTACTTTAAAATGTAACTTAAACAGGTTATTACTACTTACACCGGACACTAAGCATTTGTTGTTTTTGTAAATATGAACTTTATTATTGTTAAAAATAACTGACATACCTGCTCCTTGAATACGATTTACCGATAATAAATTATATGGCACATCTGGTGAATATAGAACGTTATCGATTGATCCTTGAAAACCTAGATTACTAGTAACGTTTATTTGTCCTTTACCAAAAGCGGGAATGTTAGTGCTGTTTTTAGCTACCCCAATTTTTAGCGGAGTGGGTAACTCTGAGTATGAAGAGAAAAATTCCTTTGTATGCACAATGTGGTCAGTTGCGCCCGAATCTAAAATAAAAGAAATTGTATCATTAGTAGAATTAGACTGCAAATGAAATGACTTACATGTTGTAAACATAAAAGCGAAACTGTCCTCGTCATTGCCGGAAATCTGCGTTCTATTTGCAGATGGAGCCTGGTGACTTCTGCCGCTATCTTGTTGAATTTTCTTGTAGAAATGGCAATCCTTCTTGACATGATTTCTTCGGCCGCAATGATCACAATATAACTTCGAAATCTTATGCATTGAGTTTCCAGGACGTGGCTTCTTCTTATTATCGTGGAACTTTTTCTTGTCAAATCCAGATCTTGATGTAAACTTCTTTGTAGATGCATGCAATACTTTCAGTTCGGTTGTAGTATCAGCTTTTAATTTCACTTCGTGATCTAAAAGACGTGTCTTAACAAACGCTAGATTTAACTGTTCTTCTCCTAATGTTTCTAATGCAGTTATAACGCCAAAGTAGGTAAGGTTAACAATAAATGTGATACTTTGTCCATCTCATCTAATTTTGCACCAGCTGAAATTAGTTCCGTAATTATATTGTCGAAATTATTGAAGTGCTGGAATAATGTCACATCCGGTTGCAATTTTAAACTTAGTAATTGTTTTCGCAGTGCCAACTGTGTAGCTAAACTCCTCCTTTCGTAAATTTTATCCAAATCATCCATCACGGATTTTGCCGTAGCTGAACCTTTTGCAAAATTCAAAAATGCATCGCCTAAATATTCCACTATTGTACCTTTTGCCAGCATATTTTTCTTTTTCCATTCCTCATCTGGGTGTGATGGCGGTGGTTCATCAATCACACTCAACACTTGCAATTCTCCTAAAAGTGATCTAACGCGAAATTTCCACGTGCTGTAACGTTCACCGTTAAATTGTTGAATGTTTCTTTTACTTCGCGACTCCATTTTAAAATTATTTTTATCGAAATAACAGCTGATTATTTTTGAACACTAATATAATCTTAACACTGTATTACTACGTAGCCTGGGCCCATAACCTGTGGGAAATAGGTCGCAGGAGGAAAGAAAAGACGTGTGCACTGTTCAACGGTCCGATTTATATTAAACAGAAAACATTTGAATAACCGACATCAACGAATGATCGAAAGAGTGAATGATCTAATCGAGTGATGGAATCGAGTAATTATTTTAATCTGACAACACTGGGATTTTTGTAATATTCCAACAGCATTGAACTTAAAATTTAGTCCTGTTTAAAATGAGCCCAAATACGATTACGGTGCTGTAAAAATTTCATGGTTTGTACTTTTTCTGATGCTCCTGGCTTCAGCATCAGGTCTCTATGCACTTCGGTGTTCCTCATTAACAGTACGTTTATCCACACATCGAGCCCTTTTCAATGAGCCTAAACACGATATATCTGCTGTTAGGTGTCGAGGAGTTAGGTACTCTGCAGACTATCCTGACTGCAGCAACAGGTCATGACTTGATGATCATGAGACCAAATGTGGCAAATGCCCTATCAAACATCAAAACAATTTACTAAAACAGTCCTTGCCTGTTCGAGTAACTTCTTACTGTTAAGGAGTTGTACCTTCCATCATCAGCCCAGCTACCTGAGATGGTGACAACCATAGATATAGATACACCTAGATAACGCAAGAGCAACTACTTCGCGTGCCAAAAATCGCACCAGCTTACGATATAAAATCATAAGCCGCCACTTTCGCGCTCAGTCCTGTGTACTGCTGGCTGGGTAAAAGTGAGCGAGAGCGCGAGCTTTTGACGTCATAGTAGGTAGTCAAAAAATGGCACGCTTGGTTTTCATACAGTTCGTTATACTTGCGTTATCTAGGTGTATCTATATCTGTGGTGACAACCATACGCAAATACACAAGATACTTCATGAAATATGCGAAAAACAATAAGTGAGCCTATAAAATTTGGGGGTTGCCCTCGATTTCTCTAAGATCCCATCATCAGATCCTAACTTGGTTGTCACCAAGTTAGGATCTGAGTGTCAAGTGGGACCACCTCAGAACTATCTACTTTCGAACAAAAAAAGAATTTTGAAACTCCGTCGACAATATTGGCGGAGTATTCGATGAAAAAACATACAAAAAAAAAAAAAAACATACGAACATCCGGACATAGTACCTCCTCCTTTTTGTGAAGTCGGTAAAAACGGAACCCTATTACTAAGACTTCGCTGTCCGTCCGTCCGTCCGTCCGTCCGTCTGTCTGTCACCAAGCTGTATCTCAAGAACCGCGGTAGCTAGACAGTTGAAATTTTCACAAATTATGTATTTCGGTTGCCGGTATAACAACAAATACTAAAAACAAAATAAAATTAATATTTAAGGGGGGCTCCCCTATAACAAACGCGATTTTTTTGCCCTTTTTTGCTCGATATCTGTCACCGGGCTGTATCTCAAGAACCGCGGTAGCTAGACAGTTGAAATTTTCACAAATTATGTATTTCTGTTGCCGCTATAACAACAAATACTAAAAACAAAATAAAATAAATATTTAAGGGGGGCTCCCATACAACAAACGCGATTTTTTTGCCCTTTTTTGCTCGATATCAATAATGGCAACAGGTAGGCACTTGAAATATTCACAAAATACTCAGTTGTATTTTTACTTTAATAATAAAATTAAACTATAATAAATATTTAAGGGGGGCTCCCATACAACAAACGTGTTTTTTTCGGCGTTTTTGCCTTGTGTTACGGAACCCTTCATGTGCGAGTCCGACTCGCACTTGGCCAGTTTTTTTTTAAATTAATGTTTGTCTCGTAGTATAATAAATAAGTTTTTAACGGACTCGCGGAGGTTGCATGTAAGTACCTAATAGGCTATAATCTCTACAGTACACAGCTAAAAAAAAATCGCTACAGTTCGAGAAGGTATTCCCGGTTCATCCCGATTGATAAACAAACAGATCCGCGCGCTTATTGATCAGTGAACAAATACTATGACAAATATATTGGTGCCTCGCAGGCGGTGACGGGAATTTATTGTGTTTTAGCAAACGTCAAAAATGCGCTGCCTTTTTTTTTTTGTTTTTTGTATAGACGCGAAAGTAGAGTATTCTATTTTTTTTATTTATACTTATTTAATTAGTATATTTTAAACAGCTTCCCTGTTTAAAATATTTATTTTCAAAAGTAAACTTTATTGTATTGAAGACATTAACTTAGGTACCTACCTAACAGGAAAAAGCATATTTTGTAACTAAAATAATCTTGGTCTTAAGAAATCAAACATAATGTTATCATGTTTACAAAATCTTCTAAAGTAAGTAATGTATGTCACAAATATTATATTCATACTAACCTCAAAGAAATTGACCGTATTTTGACATCAAGCTCAGCTCAGTAAATAAGTATAGCAGGTAAGTATTACGTGAAGTATGCAGGCATAAGATCACTGGCCCATTTCCCCCGGCGCGGTTTACGACTCCCCGGGAACATGACTACGTGATAAACTGAGATTAGCATGCGATTGATGCAATTTATATTCATAGATTTAACAAATCAGGACTTCAACTACTCAGTCTGATCCAGGAGTAAGGAGAAAACAAAGTATATTTCATGCAAAACAAGTTGTAAAAGGGGATGAAGGCAAAAAAGATAAGTTTGTTTTGCTAGTAAATTTTCCGGAAACTAATAATGAACGTCTTCATTGTTCGATGTTTTGTTGTCCGATACATCTTTCTTGAAACATTTAAACGAGAAGAAAAGCGTTTTGCCAGCGTGGAACCTATTTCAGTGTTCATTACTTAAATAGAGCTCCGCTATAGAATCAACTAATACCAACTGATTTTATTGAGAATTAGCTGTATCTAAATGTTATTTCCTCACAAGTAGGTAAGGTGTCGTTGTGAATTAAATCTATCATCTGCAACCACTTTAACGGCGTTTAGCTAGAAGAGTTTCGCATTGTATAACCATTTTGGCCACCTTATCCACTGCGACCCCACAGCACACAGTGCAACCCAACGCCACGCTATAGGTATATGGATGCGTGGCTAGTAAACAGATGGACTCTCCGTGCACTGTGTTTGTATCCGAACATAGATTTTAAGTATATTTTAATGTAGCTGGCAACATTTTGATGTTACTTTTTTACTGCTAGCAAGATAGAGAGATTTTGGAACTTCTTGATAAAAATGGTCGAAATGTGACGGACCAACTTAAAATTAAATAATTAAATACCATATCAAAAGTGATTTTCTTTATACTTCACTACATAAGTTTATTTATGTTTTCGCCACGAACACACTGTCTACGCAGCAGTGGGCTTGCGCCTTTACCCATTTTAGCGTGAGATGATAAGTGACGGGTACTTTGATTGGGTAACAAGAACTTCGGTAATTAATTGGCTGCCTATTGAAGAAGTCTGTTTAATTACTTTCATCGTTGATGGAAGGAATGTTTATGGTTTCTGACATTCTGTAAAATGAAGACTCAATAAATGGATTTTTTGCTGTGCATTATCATTTTCTGATCATAACATAATCTATCTCGTAAAATATTAAGTTAGAGTTAAATTGCTTCTTAGTATTAGTAGAAATTGCAATTTTAGTTCATAATAATAAAGAAAAAAAAATCTGATCATCATGTTTGTGTATAGTTAACAGAGCTAGTTCACTTGTGTGTGTTGATCGCACTTTTGCCAGTTTGGTTTATCAATTCATATAAGTTTATTCCATATATTAAACCAGTATGTAGAAGAAGAAGAAGTAACACATTACACCATTGTGCATTGTAATCAGAGAGGTGACCACTACGAATTAGAGCGCGTTTCCCGCTCGCTAGCCGTCTCCAAGCTTTTGGGTAGGATTGTTGTGATAAAGGTATTTGTAAATTGTACTGTTTAACAAGTTTCATCAACCCGTCTGTACTTTCATTTACGCTACTGTTATCACAACTTCTTCTTCTCCAGTTATAAACTGCTTTAAAATGATGTCGTTCCTCTTAATACGAGTACTTCCATTTCTGCTAATACAAATTCTAAAATACAATATTAAAATACGAAGCTGCCTTACCTTGTATTCCAAGGTAATGTTCTAAGGAGAGGTTGAGGTAGCTGTCTCCTAAAGTATTCTAATATTAGTGTCAGTCGCACCTGCCGCTGGAGCTGTCCTATAAAGAAACCTGAACATCTTATTTAATTATGGAATGCTAGACCAGGTGCTGCCCGACAGTTCGTTTGTCAAGCAAATGCTTTTGCCCTTTAATAACTCCTTTTCTAGCAGTAATGATAATCTTCACTGCCAAATGTGTTTGTAGACCCTATGTACAAGGAAACGTGGTAAGTGCTATGCATAGATAGTTCCTCCAGCAATGCCGAACGACCTTCCTAGCACCTTCTATATATGCGGCGTCTCTTCGCAGACCATGGCCCACCTTCCTTCTTGTGCCGCATGCCCTGTTACCTGTATACATAATATGCGGCATCTCCCCGTAGACCATGGTCTATCTTTCTTCTTGCGCCGCATATCCTGTCACCTGTATACATAATATGCGGCGTCTCCCCGCAGATCATGGCCCACCTACCTTCTTGTGCCGCATGCCCTGTTACCTGTATACATAATATGCGGCGTCTCCCCGCAGATCATGGCCTATCTTTCTTCTTGCGCCGCATGTCCTGTCACCTGTATACATACTATGCGACGTCTCCCCGCAGACCATGGCCCACCTTTCTTCTTCTTCTTGCCCTGTCACCTGTATGTTGGAGCTGCTGAAGACTATAAGACTATCTTCGCATTGTATAAACTCAATCTCTTTTGTATATAATTGCATAGCACAGGTGTGTCATGCGCATTTAGCTTGGATCATTTAGCTCCCTTCAAAATCCGTGCGTCATGATCGTGAACGGGTGCCGTCAGTTGGAACTTACACCTCTTCCAGCTGCATCGGCTTATTATAATTATAATTATTTTATTATTGGATTTATTCTATTTGCTGTACTCACGCATTTAACGTGTATGTCTTTTTTACATCGTTCTCACATATAAAGAAATTCAACAATAATGGTGTAACTAATATTTTTGTAACAATATAATTTAAAAGTCTATATCGTTCTTCTCCTCAGGTACCTACTATGGCATGGGCAACTAGCTTCGTAATACTGACTGACATCTCAATGTCCTGTTGACAATCCAAAAGTGCCTGTAAATGGTTAATTTGAAATAAATGCTTTGAGTTTGAGTTTAAGCTGTTTCAGGAAAAAAACGCAACAAATTACAAACAGTATAACAGAATATCACACGTAATTTTCCGTGCACGTGCACAAATCTAGCAATAAGTCATAATCTACGGAATCACTGAACATTACATCTCTAGTTGTTATTCCCGTCAGGAGGCGGGCATTAGAGCCGTAGGCTCGGCCGAGTTGGAAACCTTTCGGGCGAACTCGGATCAACTTCGGAAAAGTTCGTTGGTGCTCGGACTTAGTCTAGCTATTTGCACGCTATTTTGTCATGCTGGTCTAGGGATCCATTTGTTTAGGGTGTCTTTGGCTTGAAGCCAGTTCAGCGTAAAAGTGTAAACAATGCAATCTGATCATTAGCTGTTGGGCTTTATGACAGTATTACACAAACATAATGTGATCTGATTTCTGGGGATTGATTTCTGTAAACACTCGGTTACCTTTAGAAAGAAGTTCCAAGTTTAGTGGGATTGCCTTATAATCTGGTTTTACTGTAATATCAGTGTCATAAATTAGTCAGATATGTGTCATTATAATACTAATGATAATCGCAGTAATATTTTAAAGAAGAAAGTTTGTGAGTGTGTGTGTGTGTGGGGGTGTATTTATGGAGGTAGCTGACACCCTGGATTAACATATAGGCTACTTTTTATCCCGATATTCCCACAGGATCGAAACTTATGCGGGTGAAACCGCAGGGCGCAGCTAGTTAATAATTCTAAACCTTAACTTTACCTACAACCTAATTTTCTTTTGTCAATATATTTATATTTGATTTGTCAAAGACAAATCGGATCATTTATTATGCTCATTACCTTTGATTTTCGGTTTTCAGTGGAGGACCGGAATTGATTCAAGGACCTTATATTAAGGGTTGACCCGACTTCTAGGTTATCGAACAATCCAACTAATTTTGCTGACAAATAAGACCGAAAATCTCCACTACATTAGGTTCATTTTATTCGGTTCCTAAAATGAGAATTTTACTTACTTTCAAATTATTTTTATGTTGGTAATAGCCGATCTTTAACTTGACCCACCCATACCGTAGATGGAGAATTAAAACTCAAAGCATTTACTTCAATTAAACCATTGACAGGCAGTCGATCAGTTTCATAAACACAGGAACTGAAAATAAATTTTACGATTCTTGTCATTTGTCAATCACATTTTTACAATATGTATATCTATTACATTATCTATCATTTCGTGTAAGTTATTGAATATCTGCCCTTTTAGTTAAACATCACGTCTAATCAAATAACGTTAAGATTTTCCAAATAAATAGGTATCTACAATCATTATTTTGAGAAATCTTGCTACCTCTTCAGATGTTATTTCCACTTCAGCTAATGCTCGGAATCTATTCACTCGAGTGCTTACGTCATAACCGGGTTATATACTTAGTCCACTCAGCGTTATCTACCGACCCACTATAATTTACTTCAGTTATTAATAACTGAAATTAAATGGCGAAGTTGGCCTCTTAAATATTTAACCTACCTGACGCCGCCTGAAGGTACTATTTGGAACCGAGCTGCCAACTGCAACTGCCGACAGCACGTGCAGCGGCTCATGCATCGCTCGTGTCTGGCTGGCAGTCGTTGCACGTGCTCTCGGCAGTCGCTGCACGTGCTGTCGGCAGTTGCAGTTGGCAGCTCGGTTCCAAATATTACCTTTAACCCGTCGCGCGTCTAATTAGCAGACAATGGAAATTTTATTGTTATCGGTACATATGGTGTACACTCGACGTGCGAAGAGAAAGACAATTTTTTGTTAGGTTGAATTGCAAAACAAAAGCCAATTCTGCAATTACTCATCAAGCTCTTTATTTGAAGATAGGTCTAAATGATATATAGTTACGTAGGTAAGTATGCATAAGAAATAAAGTGTGTCTTGAAACATACTTTCCAACTGATAGGATATCTCTACCAACGAGATTGATATCACAAAATTGAATAACAATTAAGATAGTAGCAATTACAATAATTCCGTGAAATTAAATCATGTTCATTTCTGTAAGTAGATCTTTTGAGGCATGTCTTGGCTATCGGTGTTGTAATATTTATGTTGCAGGCTTACAAGAAGTTATTCAACCAGCGCCTGTGTGACGTGATGCGGGTGTACCCTGTAGGATAGCCTGCGTCGCAGCCGATGCCGCGGTACGTCAAGGACACCAGCCCCACCTACAGGGGGAAAACAAAGAACACAAGCTAATTAATTATATTCACATTTCATCGTCATTTTCCTAGGCCTATCTCAACATAGGGTGAGTGCAGCACGTCTTTTTCCTCGACATAATTATTTGTGAATACAAATAATTATGTCGAGGAAAAAGACGCCATCATTTCAGAAGTAACTTCAGTCATTTTCATCTTCCACACAATCTATTGATCTATTCTTTAGTGCTATTTATTGTGACCTTTTCTTCATATCACATGACATGTACTACCATGATAAGCAGCTACTTTACAGCTTTTCTGACACAGCCGCTACTTTTAAACATTCAATTATAAAAATATTATTATGCATAGTCATTTCTTATCTTACCCAATATCGTCCCACCACAAATGCCTCTTAAAATTCTAATCTCTGCTGTTACAGTTGTCATTCATCGCTTTTGTAGTCCAGCATTTGAATCCATACAAGACAGCAGATCTTATCATTGTTTTAAAGATTTTTACGTCATAGTAATTCGAAAGGAATCGCTCCTTGTACCTTTATTTAAAATCGGAAAACCGAATAACATTTTACCCTTTCACCTTCCGGAGATAGAACCCAGGATTCCACTCTCAGCGGTCGGTTTTGCCACCACAATACCAATGAGGCAGATAATAATACGATTAAAGTCAAAATCAATAAGAAAGATTACCAGCATGTCTTGCCCAGAGCTATATCGGCTCAGGACCAAAGGGCCGCCATAGTCTCCTGCACAAGCGCCTTTACTTTTATCTCCGCTGGTGCACATGAACTGTCCAAACTCCTTTACATAGGATCCATAATAAGGGTCGCAGTCAGCGTTACTCATGACTGTGACATAATAAGGGTCGCAGTCAGCGTTACTCATGACTGTGACATAATAAGGGTCGCAGTCAGCGTTACTCATGACTGTGACATAATAAGGGTCGCAGTCAGCGTTACTCATGACTGTGACATAATAAGGGTCGCAGTCAGTGTTACTCATGATGACTGTGACGTAAACATCGCGAAGGCTCGAACTCATGTTATATGGACCACCTGAAGGTGAAAAATGTTATAAAATGTTAAACTCTCCCCTATAGGCAAGGAGATCAGTTTATCATGACGTGCCTCAGAGCTACGCCTTGAGCTCCGATGAACGATTCATATGACCACATTGAGTTGGCGAGAGTGCTGGGAAGTTTGTTGCGCCACTTCTTCTTCCCAGTTAAAGCAGTAGGAAGTGGTGAAGGGCGAGCGTGCCGGGGGACTATCTTACGTTATTTCGACGTTCAAAAATGACTGAATTTCAGCCTAGTTTGAATAAATTACTTTTGATTTTGATTTTATATTACATTTCTGGAGTTTCTGGTTAAGATGAGTGTAAATGTGAGCTACAATTAAAAATTATAACTTACCCGGAGATGTCTTTCCCAAACCTATTATTTGCGCCAAGTAGCCGTCAAGTGATTCCGAAAAGAAAAACGATGGCAAAGAAATTGGTCTTATGTAATCTGAAACTGATGAAATCACGGATATGACGAAATCAATTACTATGGCTGAAACCTCGCTTCGTAAAATTTTGCATGAATAAATAGAATACCTAAAACTTACTATTTGGTTTAACAGAAGGTATTCGTGCAACCGCCACGTCGTTAACCAGCCAGTCAGGGTTTTATTGCGGATGCAAAATGGTCCAGATTGCATAATTTCGTAGTCCTCCATAATTCAATCTATTTGAACCTAAAACAACCTAAAAATAAAGACAATAAAATATTTAAGACATATGTATATTATCTTCCAAAAAATCCAACCTAGACATCCTCATTGGTCTGGTGGTAACAAGTGCGACTGTTCCTGGGTTCGATTCCGATTCGAGTTTTAAATTTTCAATTCTTAGTTTCAGCCTTGAAATGATTGAAATGATTTGATTGATTGATTTTATTTTTTTGTAAGTAGGTTTGTACAAACACTTTTACACGTCAGTCATGTTTTTTATAACTAGATGAAGTCGGCGTTTCCTATCTGACTACTCTGAGAAGAAAGGCCGAAACAAACTCAGAGGTCACAGTCTCTTTTAAAGTCCAGACATAATCTTGGTCAGGTTATATGAAGACCATGTAGATCGATGTCTGAGGTGGTCTTTTGAGGAAAGAACCACACAGATTGAGAAGACCTGTCCAGTCAGTGCACGCATTTGTCAAAAATCGTGCAGCTCAACTCAAGACTTAAGGAGCTCAACGATTCGACGAACAATACCAAAGAAAGGACATTTGGGTAGGCCACATAAATTACTCAAACTGCCAGACCATGAGAAAAAAAAACAGAACAGAGAGAATAATAAAAAAAAATATATATAAGTATGTAAAATGACCCACATCGTCTTCACATTCACAATGAAAAAATAAAATAATACTTTACAAAGTAAGCAAATGTCATTGTTTAAAAAAAAAAAAATATTCATCAATGTCAATGTGTATACTTATAAAAAAGAAAAAAATCATTCAAAATGCAGAAATTGGAAGCAGCTCAATCCCAAGCCTTTTTGTCCTCAATATAATCTTTAACGGTATAAAAGGCTTTCTGGCACAACTTACGTTTAATGAAAGATTTGAATTTATTAAGGCTTAGATCTTGAACGTGGCTTGGTAGTTTATTGTAAAAGCGTATACATTGGCATCTGAACGAGCCACCTATTTTCTTGAGCCTGGTTGTAGGTACAACATATTTGTGTTTGTTTCTAGTATTTATATTATGGATATCACTGTATTTTTTAAACAATTTTATATTTTTATGGGCATATAAAAGATTTTCATAAATGTACTGAGAAGGCACAGTCATTACATTAATCTCTTTAAATTTGTCTCTGAGAGAGTGTCTCGGACTTAATTTATAAATTGATCGAACAGCTCGCTTCTGCAAAACAAAGATAGTCTGAATATCGGCGGCATTTCCCCACAATAGAATACCGTACGACATTACACTATGAAAATAGCTAAAGTACACTAAACGGGCAGTCTCTATATCAGTTAAATTTCGAATTTTTCTAACAGCGTATGCTGCAGAACTTAGCTTTTTTGACAATTTATCTATATGTGGACCCCACTGAAGCTTAGCATCCAAGGTTATGCCCAAGAATACTGTGTTGTCTTCAGGATTCAATTCCTCGCCCTTTATCAACACATTAGTTTTCACCTGCCTTACGTGGGGTAGCGTAAACTTAATGCATTTGGTTTTCTTCTCGTTTAGAAGCAAATTATTAACATTGAACCAGTGGACTACTTTCGAGATCGCGCTATTTACATCGTCAGTAACCAACTGCTGACGTTTAAGTTTAAACAAAAGAGAAGTGTCATCTGCAAACAACACTATATCATGATGATCCTTTATGAGGTACGGCAAGTCATTAATATAAATGAGAAACAAGAAAGGACCAAGAATTGAGCCCTGTGGGACTCCCATTGTTACTATAGATCCGGGTGATCTTTTTCCATTAACGTCAACGCTCTGAATCCTTTTACTCAAGTATGAAATAAGAAGATCCAGAGCAGTGTTTCGGATCCCGTAGTGGCGGAGTTTCCTGATTAACGTTTCGTGAAGAACGCAATCGAATGCCTTGGACAAATCACAAAAGATGCCCAAGGCATCGCATTTATCTTCCCATGCATTATAAATATGTCCTAATAGTTCAACGCCGGCATCAGTAGTTGAACGACCCCTTGTAAAACCAAACTGTTTGCTATGTAATAATTTATGTTTATTAAAAAATCTTTGCATTTGGTCTAAAATTAATTTCTCAAAAATTTTACTAAAGGTAGGTAGTACAGAAATAGGTCTATAATTTGTGGGGTCTGATGTACTACCTGATTTAAACAAAGGTATTATTTTACTATTTTTCATAAGGTCAGGAAACTCCCCATTGTCAATACAACTATTAAAGATAATAGCTAGAGTAGGCGCTACAATGTCAATAATAGACTTGGCTACTTCTACAGAATTACCCCACAGATCTGCAGTCTTTTTTACATTTAAAGTGTGAAAGGTTTTAATTATATCTCTACAGGTAATATATTCAAAATGAAATTCTGAATTGCAACCATTAACATTTTCTTTAAGCAAAGACTCAGCAACAGAAGGTGATGAGTTTAGTGATTTAGTAGTTGAAACGGGAATATCTGAAAAGAAATTTTCAAATGCCTCAGCGACTTGTGTGTCTGATTTTATTATGTTGTCATTAATAGACAGGCTGTAGTCAGTATTTCGGTTACTAGATCTTCCCGTTTCACTATTAATAATATTCCAAGTCGTTTTAATTACATTACTGCTGTTTTTAATCTTTGAACTCAAATAACGTGACTTGGCCATATAACAAACTTTTTTAAATAATTTTGAATAATTTCTAACATACAAATTAAATTCATCAGTGTTAATATAAGTCCTTTCATTGTACAGTTCATAAAGCCGTGTTCTACTTTTATGAATACCAATGGTAGCCCAATCACTGAACGATGCATTACTATTAACCGAAATAGTCTTGGGAATAAAGGTGGAATCAAATTGTTTACAGTATACATTAAAAAAATTATCATAAAGATGATTAGGACCAGCATGAATAGACAAAACTGGTAATTTATCAATGAGTTTAACTTTAAAAGCCTCCAAGCGACTTGCAGTTTTGGGGTTAACAGTGATATCCTTTTTAGCCACTTTTTTGTTTTGATTTTGAATAGTAATCCTTTGCCCGCAATGATCAGAATCTAGTAAAGTTATAATTTCTTTGTGGCTTGGTATAATATCTGTATATATATTATCTAGGCATGTGGCACTAGTAGGGGTTATTCTTGTGGGCTCCAAAAATAGGTTTAGAAGATTGTAGGACTGAAACAGACTTAAAATTTTACTACAAGAACCTGAGCTTTCTAATAAATTGACATTAAAATCACCGCAAATGATAACGGACTTGTTTGAGTTACAAATCCTGTGTAACACTTCATCCATTACCTTTTCAAAGCAGTCATACAATCCTGAAGGGGGTCTATACACACTTAATACAATAGAGTGCTCCAATTCTACACAGGCAATTTCAACCGTACGCTCAACTGATAGGCTCACAATATCTATACGATCTTTAAATTTGAGCTGGTTACTTACTAAAATTAATGAGCCACCATGTATAGCATTTGTTCTGCTAAACGAACTACCAACCTGGTGATTATTAAAATTGAACAAGAACTGGTGGCTTTTCAGCCAATGTTCTGTTATACAAAGTATGTCAATACTATTAAAATTCATAAATAATTCTACTTCTAATTCTTTGTTCATAAATCCTTGAATATTTTGATGCACTAGGTTGATACTATTGACTGATTTTAAGCTTTTTTTGCGTACATTATAGCTAGAGGTTGCCTCTATTGTCTTAATTTCTAATTTAAATTATTAGCAATGTCATTAATAGTGACCAAATTATTGGCAGAATTATTTATAATGTCATTGCATTGCTCAAAAGAAGCAAGTTGTTTAGCCAAATTTTTGGCTGTAATAGAAAAAAAATAAGATAGCGACACAGCTATCTGTCTTTTATAATAGTCAGAAAGATAGTACATAACAATGTTATATCTATCTTTTGTCAAATAGAAATTATTACTAACATAATTGTTAATATCAACTAAATGGAACATGTTATTATTAAATGTCAAGTTATGCAATGTCATATTCAATTCAAATCTTAAGCTATTTTCTTCCTGTGGCAAACTGTTACTATAAGGGAATGTAAACAATACAACTTTTCTTAAACTAAGGTTGCATAATGTTCTATGATACTGGAGCAGTTCTCCTTTGTTTACATTTCCCCTATTACCCATAAAAATTAATAAAGTTGTATCCTGGGTAAAGTTACATTTAATAATTTTTTTCATAATATGAAACAAAGAACAACCAGGCATACAGTAATTTATTATTGAGTGTGCCGGATATTCAGCTGTTAACAAGTGTCCTAAGTCCTTACCGATCTCATCACAAAATAACACAATATCATTATTTAAAGTTTGTTTACACTGTTTATACGAACTATTAGTAGAAGGAATTATCAAATCAACACAGGGCTGCACTAAGGTGGTATTGCAAGTTGTCAATGAATGGTCCGGTGTGACATTGGTTGGTGTTTGACAATGCTCACAGTTGTTTTTTTGTGAGTTTACCAGCTCATTCATTGCCAACACATATTCCCTCATTAGGTCTTCAGAGGTATTATATTTGTTGGTCATTGAACTAAGTTTCTCCTGTAGATGGTCAAGTTCAGATTGCAAGGTCTCTGTGTCAATGTTGTACTTCCTAGTACTCTGCTCCAAATAATAAGAATACATGTCTAATTGTTTAATTAAATTCAACCTTTCTCTATTCAATTTAACGTTTTTGATAAAGAACTTTTGTCTTTTTACCATTTTTTGTGTTTTAACAATGTATTTATTAATTTTAATGTATTTTTTAAGTTTATTTTTACTGCTTACTACCCTCATTGAATTATATGATTTCGATTCATCATCAGCTGTCAAATCCATAGTGTATGTGGGGTTTATGGTAGAAACCATTGACGGGGCAATAGGCATCAACTCATTGTACAGACTTTGGTTCAGCGAGGCGGTGATGTTAAGATTGGTCGTCTCAAGTTGTGTTATTTGACTTTGAGCCTCATGTAGCTGCTGTTGTAATATATGTTTTTGACTAAGAGCTTGTTCATACTCTGTGCTACACTGGCTGAACCCGTCCACAACAAGTTGAAGTCTATCCCGTTCTTCTATGGCATCAGTGTATTGATTATATATCTGAGCCATTTCAATTTTTAACTTCCTATTCTTTTCATGGGCATCAAAGAGCACCCTTTCATTGTCATCTATTTCCTTAATTAGTTGGTCACAGGACTCCTTTGACGCCTTTAAGGCGCTCAAAGCCTCATTGAGTTTGGACTCTCCGAGGCGAGCACGGGCGCTGCGAGTCATAATCATGATTAAAACTAGTAAGGAAGCGACAAGAAATTAGAAGAGAGATGGTAGTTGTGGCAGCAGTAGAGAAGATGATTAGTTTAAAAGGAAAAATGAAATTTAGATGTAATTCTAAGGAGTTCTGTCACCAAACCAATGCAAGGTTATGTTTACGTTCAAAGGTCATTGGCACCAATAAAGTCTTACTAAAAATGAACAAACTAAGTGCTGGTTAAATTGTAGTACGTAAACAAACTAATAGCAAGTAAAATATAGAGTATTGTACCTGATATCAAGATGACAATGCAAAATTCACTTACGCCGGTAACTGTCACCGATTTACATAGAAATATTTACACTTAATTTGCACTAGCTATTTGAATCTAACACAATATACACATTATTATCCTATTTACTTGAGGAGTAGTTGGAAATAGGCCTAAAAAACAACGAAATTAAATATTTAAGATTAAAAATTACAAGAACAAATTTTAACAGCTGTTAGCTGTAGTGTTGCCACAGGAGGATCAAGATTATGGATTAGTGCCCGATTGTCACATGCTACCTATGAAACTATCAAAGTGTGGGTGTACGTCTGTCCGTCTGGTCGCCTGACCTTCCTTGTACAATTAACATCAGCACACTTACCTACAAGGAACTAAGCAGTCAATCATGATAATGTACATTATAATAACGGCTATTTTGGTCAACTTGTCAGCAAAGTGAACGTATCGATTTCGCAGCCACGGCTCGTAGGTTCACGACGTCTATGCAAACGAAGTCGCGGGCAGAAGTTAGTATGAAATACAAACTCATTTTTCCGACCGATAAAATCAATATTGTACATGCGTGAACAGTCACTTCAACCGTGCTGTGTGTTGTTGATTAGTATTTTGTCAAAGTCTTAAAAACTAATTTAGAAATTCAATAATTTGAATTAATTTTACCTGCCATGTTACTGACCGAAAAGTATTTGCTAATTACTATTGAAACCGTCCAAAGCTCCTCTGGGATAAGTTCAGTGTTTACTGTGGCTACGCACACGCGTACGCTGTAGTGGCAGTAGACACTTGCATGAAGCACGTGAAAATTGCAATGGCATGCAGGCGAAAAGAAATTCAATGGCTCTTACCTCCATTGTTCTGCCCATGGACTCACCGTCGTACCAGCACTGTCCAATAGTCACAACATTGACATTGCTTATAAGAGCCCCCCCACACATTGATACCTCTCCCGACTTGAGCGTGATTAGCAGCCCCCGCCTGGCGAACAAAGACGGATCATGTCAAAAAGTAAGCATGTGCAGTGACCGACTGTTCGTCTGTGATATGTGTTATAATAGACGACAAAGAACGCAAGCTCGAGCCTTGTCAATCTTATTGAATATGTGAAAAATTGCATCACGTAACATTCATATTTATTGATGACAAAAAAATATACTCACAAAATATGGATGTTCTCCTTGTTATGAACCGAGACCGCCAGCGATTCTCATGGAGCTTTCCTGTAGCCTGATCTTCGTAGCCGTGGGGATCCCCACACGCTTGTGGTATCTCTCCGCGGCTGTCAGCTTCAGAATACAGACTAACAGCAACACAGCCTTCATAGTGACAGAGAAGGATGGGGAGTGGTGACGGAACGACGACAGAACCGTCTTTATATTGTTGATGTGAATACGAAGAAGTTTTCAGATAAGTTTGAGTAGGTACTACTTGAGAATAGGAACTTTACTACACAAGCACACATAAGCACACACATGCACACTTTGTATTAGCCTCATTTATTTCCAGCTTAAAAACAATTTATCACTTGTATATAACAGAAAGTCGCTTTCGTATCTGTCTGTTTGTCTTTTTTTAGGGTTCCGTACCCAAAGGGTAAAAACGGAACCCTATTACTAAGACTTCGCTGTCTGTCCGTCCGTCCGTCCGTCTGTCTGACACCAGGCTGTATCCCAAGAACCGCGGTAGCTAGACAGTTGAAATTTTCACAAATTATGTATTTCTGTTGCCGCTATAACAACAAATACTAAAAACAAAATAAAATAAATATTTAAGGGGGGCCCCCATACAACAAACGCGATTTTTTTGCCCTTTTTTTGCTTGATATCAATAATGGCAACAGGTAGGCACTTGAAATATTCACAAAATACTCAGTAATTGTATTTATACTTTAATAATAAAATTAAAATAAAATAAATATTTAAGGGTTGTCCCATACAACAAACGTGTTTTTTTCGGCGTTTTTGGCTTGTGGTACCTACGGAACCCTACGTGTGAGAGTCCGACTCGCACTTGGCCAGTTTTTTTTTTAATTCTACGCGTGCAGTTTTCATTATCATTTCCAGAATATTATAAAGAGAAATTCTTTTGGATTTTTTTTTTAAGTAAAAAGTTAAAAGCTATGTGGCTGTAATTATTCCGGCAACCATAACCCTTCAAAAAATATCATATCACTGTCAATTGGCTAGTTGGCAGTATTTCAGAAACCAATTTTTTACGTTCCTTTTTTTAAACTAGATGAGGTCGGCGATTCCTATCTGACTATTCTAAGGCCGAAACAAACTCAGAGTTCAGAGTCTTTTTAAAGTCCAGACATAATCGTGGTCAGATCATGGGAAGACCATGTAGATTGGTGTCTGAATTAATACAAAAAATATACTTATTTCGTGTGTTCTTAGACGAAGAATGTATTGAATAATTGGTTTTTTAAGATTAAAATGTCTAGGTACACTGCATACCTAAGCAGTATTGTTAGATAAGTTAGGATAATAAATTATCAAATAGTGGTTTAATATAATTTAAATTGTTAGTTTTAAGTAGTAGTAGCATGCAGTGTGTTCTTATTGTTAAAGAAATAATGTATTACCTAGGTATGGACAGAATAACATGCATACTTGATTACTTAAAACTTATGGCAATATTAATTATCGTAGTAGAAAGATGACAATTCTTGCTTGTTTCCTTGTTGCATAATAAGCCTGTAATATTCCACACACACAAACACAGTGCTAGGACACAGTGGCACAGCCACAGTCCTCTGTGTGAGCGGAAGTGGGCCATCATCGACCACGCGGGCCCTGTGTGGGTTGGTGGATGTATGGTATCTTCGAATTTTTGGTTGTAGGACATGCCGGTTCTTAGAGCAGTGGTGATGAAATAATTTACACAAAGTAAAGCGCCTGTCTGCGTTCAAAACTACGACCTACTCGTGAGTCGCAGCTGTTACCTCTGGGCCACCCCTATCACTCGTCTATTTACCTCACTTGAAACATTAACCGTATCCTGGTATCTGGTTAGCAACGCAGATAACTGTTAAACATTAACCGTATCCTGATATCTAGTTAGCAACGCAGATAACTGTTAAACATTAACGTATCCTGGTACATATCTAGTTAGCAACGCAGATAACTGTTAAACATTAACGTATATTAGTATCTGGTTAGCAACGCAGATAACTGTTAAACATTAACGTATATTGGTATCTGGTTAGCAACGCAGATAACTGTTAAACATTAACCGTATCCTGGTACATATCTAGTTAGCAACGCAGATAACTGTTAAACATTGACCGTATCCTGGTGTCTGGTTAGCAACGCAGATAACTGTTAAACATTAACCGTATCCTGGTACAGTCACGAGCAAAAGTATGTATACACTTGGCTTTATTCAAAGGCGATTTTCTCCTTTATTTTTGAATGAAATTTTATATTAGTAGGAACATAGTATTTTCGAACCCATAGGTATATGTAAAGTGTCGTATTTCAACGTTGCATTTGTTATTTCGTGAAAAAATCGCAATTTAAAGTTGCCAAGTGTTGACATATTGGTGCTCGTGACTGTACATATCTAGTTAGCAACGCAGATAACTGTTAAACATTAACGTATATTAGTATCTGGTTAGCAACGCAGATAACTGTTAAACATTAACGTATATTGGTATCTGGTTAGCAACGCAGATAACTGTTAAACATTAACCGTATCCTGGTGACTGGTTAGCAACGCAAATAACTGTTAAACATTAACGTATATTAGTATCTGGTTAGCAACGCAGATAACTGTTAAACATTAACGTATATTGGTATCTGGTTAGCAACGCAGATAACTGTTAAACATTAACCGTATCCTGATATCTAGTTAGCAACGCAGATAACTGTTAAACATTAACCGTATCCTGGTACATATCTAGTTAGCAACGCAGATAACTGTTAAACATTAACCGTATCCTGGTGTCTGGTCAGCAACGCAGATAACTGTTAAACATTAACGTATATTAGTATCTGGTTAGCAACGCAGATAACTGTTAAACATTAACGTATATTGGTATCTGGTTAGCAACGCAGATAACTGTTAAACATTAACCGTATCCTGGTGTCTGGTTAGCAACGCAGATAATTGTTAAACATTAACCGTATCCTGGTACATATCTAGTTAGCAACGCAGATAACTATTAAACATTAACCGTATCCTGGTGTCTGGTTAGCAACGCAGATAACTGTTAAACATTAACCGTATCCTGGTGTCTGGTTAGCAACGCAGATAACTGTTAAACATTGACCGTATCCTGGTACATATCTAGTTAGCAACGCAGATAACTGTTAAACATTAACCGTATCCTGGTGTCTGGTTAGCAACGCAGATAACTGTTAAACATTGACCGTATCCTGGTACATATCTAGTTAGCAACGCAGATAACTGTTAAACATTAACCGTATCCTGGTGTCTGGTCAGCAACGCAGATAACTGTTAAACATTAACGTATATTAGTATCTGGTTAGCAACGCAGATAACTGTTAAACATTAACGTATATTGGTATCTGGTTAGCAACGCAGATAACTGTTAAACATGAACCGTATCCTGGTACATATCTAGTTAGCAACGCAGATAACTGTTAAACATTAACCGTATCCTGATATCTAGTTAGCAACGCAGATAACTGTTAAACATTAACCGTATCCTGGTACATATCTAGTTAGCAACGCAGATAACTGTTAAACATTAACGTATATTGGTATCTACTTAGCAACGCAGTTACCTGTTGTTAAAACTGCCCCTTTACTGCATCATTAGGTGCTGCTCGTTGTCGACACTTTGTTATGAAGGCGATAAGGTTTATGGCTTTGGATATTGAATTAAATTTCGATAGATCGTAAAAGGTTTTAATGGGAAGATAGTTAAAGCGGTGTTATAATTTTTACGAGTCATGTTGTGAATTGTTTTGATAAAACTAGACGAGTATTTTTGACTATGCTAATTCTAAACTAACTTTTTTAAAACTGCATTTCTTTCTTTCTTTTATTTTATTTTATTTGTCACCATCATCTGCCGCCTTTTCTCAACTGCATTAAGTATGTTATATTATTATTGTAGACAATGACATTACAAGATCTTATTCGTATGTACAGTCAAGGAATAAAAATCTTAAGCACCTTGAGGTTCATAATGTAGGTACTTACACCCCATTGGTCTTCCGTCACGTACCGCTATTATTTTTAATGATAATGACATTTCGAAAAGGTGATATGTATCCGCTTGGGAATGTTTTTGAAAATTGCTTAACATTTTCGCTCCGTGATCGTACAGCTACCTGAATAACTTAATTTATTTAATGTGTGTGTTTTTTTTATTTAAACTTATGCATATTTAAATATTCATAAGTTTTCCTCCCGTATCTATCTACTGGTGAGAATTTTTGTGTAGCTATTAGCTTCCCTCACTTTTTGACATTTACGAGTATATAATGTTCATTGGGGCGTGTGGGAGTGTTTTATTACCACATTAGCGCTTCAACTTCAACAATCACGTTGTTTTTGTTGTTGGGTAGCCGCGCGAATTGGCAACCACCTTAATAAGTAATGTAAAAACTTTATAATTACTACATAGTTCGGGAACATTTGTTATTCAGCTGCATCCGGTTAGACTGGAAGCCGACCCCAACATAGTTGGGAAAAGGCAGGCAGATGATGAGTTCGGGAACATTTGACCTTTTGGATTGGTCAATTCTAGAAAGCTTTGGTTGAACATTCACACAACTTGAACATTCCAACGAAGCCCTTTCATACATCTTCAAGACTCCTCGCCAGACACATTTTTTAGTTTGTGTGTTGAAAATTCTTGTAGATTTGCTGATATTAATAAGCGTAGTTTTAGAACCCCTACATGGTTTTAAAACACTATCATCATCATCTTCCTGCCCTTATCCCATGTTTACTTGGGGTCGGCGCAACACGTTTTCTTCTTCCATTCGCCCCTGTCAACCGTCACGCTATCATTCACTCCCTTCTCTTTCATATCATTCCTCACACAATCCATCCATCTTTTCTTCGGCCTTCCTCTCCCTCTCCATCCATCAACATGTATATCCATCACTCTTTTAGTCACATGCGTTTCGTCCCTTCTCATCACATGCCCATACCAAGACAAACGATTTCCTTTCAACTTTTCTGTCACTGGCGCCACTTTCAGACTTCCTCTTATATACTCATTTCTTACTTTATCCATTCTCGTCACTCCACACATCCATCTCAACATTCTCATTTCCGCTGCATGCAATCTTTTTTCATCCGTCTTCTTCACGGCCCAGCATTCAGACCCATACAGTACGACAGGCCTTATCACGGACTTATAAATTTTCCCCTTTAACTTGAGGGGCATCCGTGGGTCGCAAGTTGTTCCTGTGACCTGTCGCCATTTCATCCATCCTGAGTTGATCCGGTGCGTTACGTCTCGGTCTACTTCGCCATCTCCTTGGACAAGCGACCCGAGGTACCGAAAGTCGGAGCAGATCGGTAAGGGCGTTCCGGCGAGAGATATGGGCACAGAACTGGAGAGACCACCAAAGTCGCAAAACAGGTACTCGGTTTTAAAACACTATCAAGAAACAAAATGGCCTCTTATGAAAATAGTAATTATTATATTATCTGCTCTTTGTCAAAAAGTTCAATTTTAGGGCATAATCTCTGGATACTCAAATGCTGATATCTTTACTGTAATTATGTTGTTTTTAGTCTTATAAGAAAATACCTTTCGTAGCAGACGAGACACATTTATTTTTAGTAGATGCTATTCTTCATCCCCCATAAATGCTTGTGTGACATTGTACGAAAATACAATCATTACACTAATGATCGGCGAAGGTTTTTTCCAAGTTCCTTTCATGTACCTACCTATTACGAAAAAATAAGAAAAGAAATAAGTGTTACGTAGGAACAAGTCAATAACAAATTACTTCAGGCTTCGTAAACATCTGACGGGATATTGACGTGTTGTTATTTGAGGCTGGTTAAATTGTTTCTAATTCGGTAAAGGTCAACTGACGACCTTCGTCTTGTCATTACTTTTTTTTTCAAAGTTATGATGCGTAATTTTTTTGTTTTATGGTATCCATAAAACAATCTTTAAAAGAATGTCTTAGTTTGTGTGCCAACTTTACTTACAACCCAATTTTTTCACCACAAACCATTCAGCAGCTCAATAATGCTGACACGAGGAAACGAAGCACCTACGTCGAGAAATGCATCACATGTTGCTACACTTAACGGGAAATTCCATGTTTAATTAATTTTACAATTTTCCTTCTGCAATAATACTCACGCATACGATAAGATAAACAACAAAACGCGCTATTATTGTATTCCTAGATTAATAAAATTGCATTGATGTGTTACAGGGTGTACTAATCATCACTACACGAATGACAACGCACGGTCATTCCAACAATCCACTAAACAATTCAACCATTTAAAAGGACGCAACATTGTGGCCGGTACAATCGACCACGTAATAACTTAATAATGAACCGAAGTGAAGTAATCGCGATGTGGTGGACCGCACTGCACGCGGATGTACTTCCGATGATTGTACCTAGGTATAGGTTAATATATTTTTTTTATAAAATGGCCCCTTGCGGATTGTAATGCAGTTGGAAATTCGAAAATATGATCTGTAGGTACTAATTGTCAGCGCTCGGGCCGAAGTTATGTACGTAATTGCTTCAGTAGGATATGAGCTCGATCTTAAACTATCTCGATGATTGTCAATGGAGCAATAAGAAAAATATTTGGATCTTATGAATTATGTATAAGAAACAGTGTTTTGGTTTGAAAACTGTTACGGTAATATCGCTTGCTTGAAATGTGTAACAGCGCGCAGTATCTCGCTTTTTATTGATGGATTAAATTTTGTAAAACGATCTCGCCGCACACTACAGCGAAGCTAAAATCGTCGTACATCTACTTAGGATCTTCAAATACCGCTCTTGTTGTATTATATGAAAAACCGAACAGTAGGTATCCGCCGTCCCATTAAATACTGGACATCAAAGTCATCCCCAGTTCCACATAAAAATTAAAGCAACACAGGTATTCAATATAGATAAATTGTCAAAAAAGCTTAGCTCTGCAGCATACGCCGCGCGCCGTTAGGAAAATTCGTGATTTGACTGATTTAGAGACAGCCCGTTTAGTATACTTTAGTTATTTTCATAGTGTGATGTCGTACGGTATTCTGTTGTGGGGAAATGCCGCCGATATTCAGACAATTTTTATTTTACAAAAAAAGGCAATTCGTTCCATTTATAAATTAAGTCCTAGACACTCCCTCAGAGACAAATTTAAAGAGATTAATATAATGACTGTGCCTTCTCAGTACATTTATGATAATCTTTTGTATGCACATAAAAATATTAATCTGTTTAAAAAATACAGTGATATCCATAACATAAATACTAGGAACAAACACAAATTTGTTGTTCCTACAACAAGGCTCGAAAAAATAGGTGGCTCATTTAGATGCCAATGTATACGTTTTTATAATAAACTTCCTAGCCACATTCAAGAACTAAGCCTTAATAAATTCAAATCTTTTATAAAGCGAAAACTATGTCAGAAAGCCTATTATACTGTAAAAGACTATATTGAGGACAAAAAGGCTTGGGATTGAGCTGCTCCAATAGGTTTAGACAATGAATGTTGTTTTTATTTTGCTATTTTACACTTTAATTCTTTTTTTTTTTTTTGTATCTATTTACTTAAATAATGACATGTACATTTACTGTATAAAGTATTATATTATTTCAATTAATGTGAATGTGAGGACTATGTGGGTAATTTTTTCCGTTTTAATCATGGTCTGGCAGTTAGAGTAGTTTATGCGGCCTACCCAAATGTCCTGTCTTTGGTATTGTTCGTCGAATCGTTGAGCTCCTTAAGTTGTGAGTTGAGCTGCACGGTTACTGACAAATGCGTGCACTGACTGGACAGGTCCACTCAATCTGTGTGGTTCTTTCCTCGAAAGACCATTTCAGACACTAATCTACATGGTCCTCAAAGATTATGTCCGGATTTTTTTTTATATACACATTGACATTGATGAATTCTATTTAGACAATGACATGAATATTTACTTTGTAAGTAATTTAATTTATATTTAATTATTGTGAATGTGAGGACTATGTGGGTCATTTCTTTTTTTCCTTCTTAGTTTTAATCATGATCTGGCAGTTTGAGTAGTTTATGCGGCCTACCCAAATGTCCTTTCTTTGGTATTGTTCGTCGAATCGTTGAGCTGCACGATTTTTGACAAATGCGTGCACTGACTGGACAGGTCCTCTCAATCTGTGTGGTTCTTTCCTCAAAAGACCACCTCAGACATCGATCTACATGGTCTTCATATAACCTGACCAAGATTATGTCTGGACTTTATAAGAGACTGTGACCTCTGAGTTTGTTTCGGCCTTTCTTCTCAGAGTAGTCAGATAGGAAACGCCGACTTCATCTAGTTTAAAAAAAACATGATTGACGTGTAAAAGTGTTTGTACAAACCTACTTACAAAGAAATCATTTCATTTCAATTAATTCCATTATACGGCACTAGCGTTCGTTAACACCAGCGATGCTCAATGGGTCGGACGGGCCCCCGCGCGTCCCGCACGATCCCGCACGCCTCGTTAACCTTTCATCTGATTAACTGCTAGCCTTTTAAATACCTCTCTGTTTCCCAGTTTTATTGGCCGGATTCCGAGCGCGACGTGTCACGTCATGTGAGAGATGCAATGAAACAGCTTTATTGCATCCCTATTCCCAGCTCTGAATAATTATTCCAATAAAAATTAATGTAAATGAATAATTATCGCTCCAAATTGAGGTTTGTGTTTCAGTAATGCGTGGCCATTGTGGAAATATATGGCTGTTGGTGGCTAATTGGATTGACTGTCATTACTAAATTAAAACATTCAAAACAATTCTGTTAATGCCTTTCGACCGGTTTTATCACTGAAAATACATCGAACACAATATATATAGGCGCCTAGTAAATCCAAACGAAACTAAATGGGGTACATAAAACAAACTGGCTTATTTTAATACAAGCAAATGTATTTCCAAGAATTTATTGCTTTGAAATACAGAAACAATTTTAGAAATGAAAAAGTGATGTTTATTCGCCGAGGTATCTTTTATACCCATTACTTTATTAAGGGTTATATCGCATTTTTATGATCGACCATTTTCTTATATAAAAAAGCGTAGACATAAGAAAGTGTATCGTAACGAGGTGCAATAAAATTGTCTGTCTCTGAAACTTGTAATTTCAGCAAAAAGAGATGTTAAACATTTAGCGAACGAGCGACTTTCGCAAGAACAGAAGAGGGGATTTTTGCTACTAATGTCGCTATTATCACGCACGATCTAATGAACATATAAAACAACTTATAAACTTGAATGACACAGGCTATCGTGTAACCTAAACTCAACAACATAGAGTTTAATATACCTTGACAACATGATTCGTTTATTGAATTTCTTGCGCCCACTGCGTCCGTTCACGTAGTTCGTTTTCACAGTTTGTGAGATGTTTCCACGGCTAGTTATCTAATATACCTTATACTTGTGCACGCGATCTAATTAGGTCGTGAACACAAGTCATTACAATCGACAGAGATACTTTTAGGGACTGATTTTGATTTGATAAAGCACCTTTACTTACTAGATATAAAAACGCATGTTTGTCTTAATAAAAACAATAGGACCGCAAACTATCTACTTCAATTTGAGTATTTTAAGACCCAGATGTTGTTTCTCAAATCATAAGTTTTAATTTAGAAACATTCGATATTTTTTCCAAATTAAAACTTATGACTAGACTTCAAGCTTATGAAAGAAACTACTAATAAAATAACTACAAGAGCAACAGTTAAAAACATTAATTAAAACACAACTCCTAGACACGGTATCCTTAAGTTTATTCCCGAAAACAAAAGCGTACTTAATCGTAATACCTTCGGAATTACAACTAATGAGAGATAGGATCAGGAATAAAACAAAATTAGTCACGTACTGTATACATTTTATGTCAGTTGTCATAGAACAAGGATGTATAGAAGCGAAACACATGATCCGAATGCATTATAAATATCTACAGTTCCGGGAAAAAGATACGTTCAACCAAGCCAGGATTTTACTGTCAGTCATTGTCCATATTTGTGACGGACCAGAAACTGTGACCGCGATAACTACATCTGAAACTTATGTCACACAGTGATCTATCTCAGGGCCTGCGTCCACATTTAGCATGACTAGTACCAGACATTTGCTCAAACAAAGATCCACGCTGGTGACACTCCCAAAAACAAAACTCCGTAGTTTTGTCCGTTGGAATGTCGCAGCTGGACCTAACGTGGGTTATAGCTGTGTGATAAGGAGCGGTAGCTGATTATTTACATTGTAAATTACATAAGTTTCGTTTCTACAGTGTTATTTTTATTCTATGCAGTTGTAGTTGTGACGTCGGCACACGCCACCCCTATCAATCTGAGATCGTATCGTTTTGATTGCTGTTCAAACTAATAGCGCTTTTCAAACTACTGTTTGTTGCTGTATTATATCGTACAAGTGTTGTTTTGTGCTGGAATTTTGTTATGAATTAGTCTCTGTTTTGCATCAAATTCGCTTTTTCAGCTTTGGGTAAAAACATTAGTTTACTCATAGATAAATAAATACTATGAAATATCCGATAGCAGTCCACACGAAGCTCAGTTTGTCTTGATAACAGATTCCTGATCATTCATTTTTATGAAGGTAGTCCAATTCATCTCTCTTCATAATTGACAATAGAAAATACCATTGAGTTTATGTAGGTATACAGAAAAAATCATCCTTATGATTTGTTGTAGAATTACAAAAATAGAGATGAATAGGTATTGTTATTATAAATGCCGCATGGAACTCAGAATAAGATAAGTTACTTTACTAGTGGGTGTTGTAGAAATGCTGTTCACACGTATTTCTAAAGATTTGGTTTCCTAAGAAAGCGGTGAACATTCACACAACAACGGCTATCCAAATACAGGGCATTTTTTTCCACGTGGTGAGACTGACAGATTTTCATGACGCCGTAGTACGTAAGTAATACGACGAAATCAAAGCTTAAGAGGCCTTGACACCAATAATACCGCTAATAAAGGGTGGACTTTGTGAATAATACTAAAGGCCGTACTTACATTCAACACACTTACCTACTACCTGTGTGCACAAATGTACATATTTGATTAGACTTTTTTTAACAAAGCTGTTATAAGAGCGTTAGAAAGAAAAGCGACTCGTACATTGAAAAAGATACACTGATACTTAGGAATAACTGATAAATTAATAGCGAACGACTGAATATTTAATGGTTTTATAAACTTTTTTTGACTGTTCAGAAGTCCCATAAGTTATAATTTAATAATGTTACATGGGTCTTTACACAATTTTCTATCATTCGAACCCAAATGACAAAATACCTACCTGACAAACAAATCTCATTAATCATTTCAGGCACCTATAATAACACTTAAAGTAATGACAAGAAGGTCCCTTTACCACAGAATATGCCTATACTACAAATAGTACCCACACACGGCGCCAATCGAATTCAAATTCAGGTAATTTTTTTTAAACCCTCATCAGCCTTTAATAGGGATGAGAACATCCTTGAAAAGTGCGTTGGATAAGGAATTGTAGGAATGTAGGCTAAGTAAGTAATGGATTATATTGATGACATTATGTGGAGAGGGATTTGGAAGACTAGGTCGGATCTGGTCGGGGGTATATTCGGGTCGCTTCGGGTAGGGCTTTCAGGATTTTGCTAAATTGTTTAGGGAAATTCTGAGCCTTACCTATTTGAAAAGGCTTTGAACGCTGCGTTTATTTTAAAGTGCTCTATTGATTTAGGGATTGGCTGTTTATGATCTTTGAATTCAGTAAGATATCTATAATTTTGAATGTAGATAGGGAAGTCTTTTGAATTGTTGCCTAAGCATGGTCATATCTCATGAAAAGCCCTTTAAAGATTCTATTAAACAACAAACACCAATCTGAAGGAAATGTCTACTAATCACAACAAACTAGGTACTTCTAATTTTCTCAAGTAAACCAACATTATTAAAAACAAAGTCAAGTACCAAATCATGCCAGAAACTGGAAAACCCAAAAAATACGTGTTTATAAAATTCAAACCGTTGGATGAGGGATGTCCGTCCGTCACATCCGTTCGCAATAAATCGTATTCCGTCGCATCCGTCACCGTGCCGGATCGCTTCGTGACGGACCGTGTCGCCGGCGAGTGTCAATTATTTATGTGAAAAAACGTGGAGCTAATTGTGTTATGGACACACACTCATGTTACTGCTGACAACTTCATATAAATGAACATGTTTTTTTCGCTCCGAATATTGTAACTCAATAGCTGATGGAATGAGAAAAAAATTGCGCATGATGGCTCACAGAATTCATTCCAATCCATATTGTCTATCATTTATTACATTTTCTGTTAAGCCAGGATTTGTAAAATACTCCATGAAACGCGATACACAAACAATGACTTTACAATGTATTGACAATGGAAATCTCGTATTAATATTCAGTTATTTCAATTGAACACAAAACCAAATTACATTATTTTAATCTGGAGGAAAGCCACCGTTGACACAAAAATTTCCGCTTTGTGACGTTAAAAGCGTTTTATTAAAATGCAAATTAAAATAACGTAAATATACGTCTAACTATTATTTATATCCGTTGCTTGGCGTTACAGCGGCGGTTATACAGATAAAGAGATTTCTGATTTTAAATGTCCCTAGCATAATTTAAATCAAGTGTCACAATCACAAACTGCAGCAACTTGGCATACTCGGCAACTTGGCATACTCGGTCACTGCGTGAAGCGCTCATCATTCAAAAATGCTATGATATATTTGACATGGGGCGATGTTCTATGGGCGGCTCTCCACGTGTTAATGTAGCAGAGAACTTATTATATCAATTATAATTGTAGAGACACGAGTTGTTTTAGGATCCGGACAACATACCTACAATGGGTTGTACATTTTTCTACTCATGGATGGCCCGTCGTCCACGATGCTACTCAAAAGTACAGCCCGATTCAAACTTTACGGCGGCTCTGAAGTGCGCTACATGCTACGCAGCACCTCGCCCCTCACCCCTCACCCCCGCTGATACGTGATTTTGTTACCGCACAGCGACTCGTCTCATACTCCAACCACCATAAAGTTTGAATCGGGATATAACCAGTTACAAACTCGAATCACCGATGACACCGAATTCACAGCACTAGTGTTTCAATAGCGGCCCGTACACGATGCCACCAATCACAAACGAATTAATCAGCATCGTGGATGATGGGCCTAAGAATCAGGAAATTGGTATTGTATCCTTGCGCTAATAAGTAAATTGTTACCCGCAATGAAAAAAACCTATGAAAACCTCCAATGAGTATAGTGTTTTGTATTGGGTAATTCCAAAATCATTTAGTTCCCTGTGGATCGATTAAAAGTAGTTCAGGACTTATCCGTTGCTGATAATGACACATAGAAAATGATAAGACAAATGGAAAACGAAGCGTCAGTTTTGTTTTTCGTACGATTCTACAGAAAAGCTCTTCTACTGAATTACATTCATAAATATGGAAACAAGCAATTATTCCATGCCAAAACTATTAATATTCATTAATAGTTTTGTCATGGAATAATTGCTTGTTAATTCACATAGAAATTACCTAGTTATTTAACAAGTTGTCACACAGTCTATTTAAATAAAAGAGCCGCTCAGTAGTCCCCACGTGACCTGGACCCGGAACATAATAACAGATTTTGGTCTAAATTACTAGATGAAAGCTTCACTATTCAGCGACAATAAGGCCTCCACGACTTGTGCTAACCAACATAATTCTACCACCTAGTCAACACAAAACAACCCTTAAGGCTCCATTCATAAAGTTGGAGCGGGCTGAACGTGTTACTTGGCGGGTCATTAGTTCCAGGATAGTGATATTTCGCCGGCCATGCATCACGCTGATATATGACATAATGAGGATAGGAATTTAGTGTCATAAAAGAGCTTACTCGGACATTATTACACAGAAATTCGAGTCGAGTTTTGTTCCGAGCTATAATATTATACCTATGTTCATACTTCTAACAAAGAATAATTAAAATGTTTTGGTTTTACAGAATTTCATCGCATTTTAAGCATGTTCTTTGAGTTGGAACGAAAATTCATTATTTAATGTTATTATTTCATACCTACTCTTATGAACTTATAAGTGTACAACATCAATGTGTTTTTTGGAATTGGTTCATAAAACTCGTGCTACTTCAAAAGAATGTGTGAATATTTTAAAAACTGAATTTCACTTTTGCTCACTCATGAATTTTCCTTACTTCTTGAACTTGCAATATCGCCTGACGTCACAGTCAGCAAAACGTGTAGAATCTTAAATTGGCGTGCGGTTCCGGCCGCGCGCAGTATTGGGTCAACCGTGTTCCCGCGGGTGACTTAAAAAGAGTATGTGATTCTATCAAGTTGGCTATTAACAATAGCTGCATTCAGTTCGATGTCAATAGATATTAAACTCGTGGCACTAACATTACATGAGCAGTAGTTTGTGGTTTCACATCAATGCAAACGACCGTAACACTGGGAGAGCTCAATACAAGAAGACTCAAATTCCTCAGCACATATTAGTGAATATCCCATGCACATTAGAGGTGACATAAAGCCGGCCAACATTACCATTCACGCGGCGCCTTGCGCCTGCGCGTTGTGAATGCGAGGAGTTTTTAATAAAGAGCTAGCAGACGATATGCATGCCATGCGAGCTTGTGTAGACGCGGGCCATTTATAAAGATAAATGGTGCTGCAAATAACAAAATGGAATGAGTTAATCTATACGGACAAGGAACTAGAAATATGTCTGGAAACATAGGCCATTAATATAAGATTTGAAAAGATTCGAACTACAAAAGTTCTTTCACTCGACATCGTTATTGGTAAGATCCCAATTTAACTAGGCATAACGGTTTTTCGGTGAAAATAAATTATTAATACTAAAAATCACTTTTACGGGTAGTTTTGTTTAATGCCTATGCCTACATGTCCTTTTAAACAGCATGGTTATTACGTGGGAAGGTAAGTAGAAACGGTAAATCTGCAATAAGTGGATAAAAGTATCGATTAAGATTTCGGTTCTTTTCATGTTTGAATTTATAATAAACTAGCTGCGCCCCGCGGTTTCACCCGCATAAGTGTCGATCCCGTGGGAATATCGGGATAAAAAGTAGCCTATATGTTAATTCAGGGTGTTAGCTACCTCCACCTGAAATCGCGAAAAAAAATCAGCTGTTCCCTACATTTTGACGAGTTATACGAACATAAATGTAGGGAACAGCTGTTTTTTTTTCGCAATTTCTGGTTTGGTCTTATAGTAATAGTTGATCATAATGATGAGTACAATGACCTCTTAAGAGGTTAATGTTTTACCAATAACCCTGTATATTGATAACGATAATGTCTTGGAGGACGCAAATTGACAATGTGTGTGAGAAACTTAGTAAGTTTTCCTATGCTCTTTTTTTATTTATTTGGTTCACCAACAATTGTATACACTATTTTAAGCAATTTAAACAAAAACAACAAATCGGAGTAAAGTTTAACAATCACTTATAGGTAAACTCTGCATGCACACAAATAGTTGTCGTAACTAACAAAAATAGAAATAAAAGACAATGTGAATGTGTAGGTATGTGTGTGTGTTGTGTGTGTGTATGTATGTATGTGTAAATTGCACTGATTATAACTAATTAAAATTAGTGCGATATGGCCTGATATTTTGGGGCAATGCAATGGTGCTAAAGTTGAGCAAGTAGGTACTTATAGCACAGAAAAAATGCATTCGGGCTTTATACTAAATAAAACGGACGGATTCATGCAAGCCACATTTCCAGAACTTGAATATATTGACTGTATGTACCAACATAAAAACAAAAAAATTTTACCTCTTAATAATATTAGTATAGATACAGATGTAGGTATCACAATAGTAATGCTACGAGAACACCACCATCGTTAATTTAAAAACGAGTTTATTTAGTTCTGTATTGTCGCGACCGTCTCATCGGCTCAAACTTGCAAGTACACAACTAATGAAACACGAGTATCTAAGCAAAGGAATAAGAGAGGAACTCCATTCGTTAATAATAGTCGGTAAACGTATGATTCCCCTGGAGGCGTGTTATGTAGCCAATTGTTCCGGCAAGAGCTACCACCGCAGAGCCACAGAATAGATCGGTACAGAAGACCGGCTTCATACACCGAAAACAGGGGCACATACACACAGACGCGTACGTATGACGTCGACGATCTCGAACATATAACGATTGCGAAGGACTGCACAGGTACGCTTGCACTCGCTGTATGTGGACGCATGTCTATGTATGCGTGTATTTTCGCTTGTTGTATGAAGCCGGCCTTCTCTGCCAACGTAATGTGGGAGAGGTAGGTAAGGAGCTTACTATACATCACTATGAGTGACACTCGATTATCTCTGGCAGCCTCGGGGGAAATTATCCTCATTATACTTTAATTGTTAAGTATCACTGCATATATTTGCAGGAATAGTTCAATTTCATATGTAACGGATTGTGCATTGACACTTTACCTAATATTTTAGTCATCCTATACTAAGTTCATCCTATACTAGTTAATATGTATAGGTATTAGTCATTTGTTGATAGGGCTGGTCTATAAACTTGGTAGCATTATAAGTGCTCTATTAGGTTTTAGCTGTATATTAATTGTATCAGTTTTAATGAGAGCTACCCACCTTTTCTTGGGTTTCCCATTATAGTGTGAAAAAAAAACCACTAGAATCTGACGAATTTACTTATTATTCGCTGACAAAAAGTCGCATAACAGAAGACCAGCTTATATATTAGCCTTTCCTTATTGAGATAGCAAGCCTTTTTAACCGACTTCAAAAAAGGAGGAAATTTCTCAATTCGACCGTATGTTTTAAATGTTATTTTTGATTTTGTAGCCACAAAATATGAAAAACATTAATCTAAGCTCACGTAAAGCCATAAAACTAGAAAACTACAATATTGACCAACGGACCTGTGGTGAGGAGTCTTGTCCTATATAATGTCCCTCAAATATTGGCGCAAGAACCCTTGGCTCAAACATTATTCTTTCATTGAGCCAATGTTTGTTCACTTTCCTCGCTAAACAAACTAGCCAAAGTTTTTCAATGTCCCCTACGAAATCTGGTGACATATTATGAAGCGTGAAATTGTTGGTAATATATGAACAGGTTCTGGGAAAAGGTAAACGTTAGTATTAAATGGTCTGTTTGATATTTTATGTATGTTTGGTCCTTTAATACATTTGTAGCAGAGGTTACTCTGAAGACGAAGACGTATTTTGATTTATTTGAAAGTTCTTTATCGATTTTAAACGATGAAACTTTTGAAAAGAAAAGTGTAACGAGATTTTTCACAAAAATCTGAATAAGAACATTCAAATATTTTAAAAACAACGTCGTTATAGAACGAACTGCGGAAAAGATAAAAGTCAAAGAATTCACGTCTGTCCGTGGTTTTAAATAACGTCACGTCTGACAAGGGGCTATCGAATGTCGGCGCGCGACTGACGTAACGTACGCGCTCGGGCCGAGTCTTCGCACCCCTTTGATCTCACTTCCTGGGGAAATGTAGAACAAATTCAATAACGTTTGGCAATTTGATTCCGATTCAATTAAAAGTTAATTATGTTAGGAAATTAGATTAAAATTTGAAATTTAAATCAGACTAACACATTTTGAATGCTGTACAATTCGTACCCTGTTGTATTTATAACTTTGCTATGTAGATTTATGACATGCTCATTAGGATCCTCTGTTTGACGAGTTCTCGACTTTTTCAGTTTCACACCCAACTCGCATTTTCCAATTTCAGATCCACTTTATACTTTAATACAGCACGCAACCTGCCAAACAAGGTCGTGGCACGTGGGTCGTGGTTCGTGGGCGTCCTTTGTGCCGTCAATAAATTGGTAAAGCCTTATGTTTGGCGACGATCAATCACGGAGGCATTAACACGAACCCGGATTGCCTTTTATTTCATCGATGACCTGTAGAAATTTCAAAATATTGAGCCAACCTATCCATTGGAATTTGAACTCTTTGATTTGAGGTTTAAGTTTGAAATTGTGTTAGAGTTTTGGTATATTTTCAAAGCTTACTGTATCAGAATTCAGAAGTTTGAACGTACGACGCGAAGTTTGTGCCCAAAAGAGATAAACTGCTATTGGGTCCAGGAAATGTTCCACTGCGGTTGAAACACATATTATTATGAGCAACAAGTTACTTGTACTTAATTAGAAAGTTTACCAGAGTTGTATATAACATATTGGAACAATATGTGTCTGTGGAATGAAACACGAGCATACGTACTCATCCGTAATTGGTCATACATACGTAATAGGTCCTTGGCTGCGCGCCAAAGACCGGACACATCGTTTTGACCTAACTTCGATCGATCAAAGAAACTTTATACAATTTCAAGCCTTTTTATTGAAAACTGAAAGTGCAGCCCTTTCGAGTTCGTTTGAATATTCCGAACATTTTAATACAAGCTTCTTTTATTACCGACTTCAAAAAAAAAGGAGGTTATCAATTCGACACGTATGTATGTAATATTATTGGAACTGCATTATATTCACATAATATGACGATCTATTAGGGCTTCCAAACAAATATACAAAATTTTATATATGTATGTTTGTCCAAGCATTTCTCCGCAACTATTAATCGGATCGTGACCATTTTTTTATTGGCTTATATTTGCTTCAACTTAGGGAGAAAAGTGCAAGTTTCATCAAAATCGATCCAGTAATTTTCAAGATATGGACTAATATGGCTGGCTTATTGATACGAGCTACGGGTGTAGTGTCAAAGGGAAAACATCTCAAAACCTTGGCCTTGGTCAAATTCTAGTGCAATATTTACAACAAAATCTACCCCTAACTAAACCTACTTATTACAAACAAATATTTCAGTTCTTCCGAAATTAAAGTTATTTCATAATTTTGAGTCAATTTCTTTTTGAAGTCGATTCAATTTCTTATTAAATTACTTTTGTCCTGGAATATTAGAATATTGTCTGCATACCTCGCAGTTGATGTGCACTGTGCAGAAGGGAGTGTACAGTGCACAAGGGGGTAGTGAAAGTGTGCTGTTTCACAGGGAGGTAGTGTCCTGTTACGTAAGAAACCTTTTTCGTACCTATCTATTTAAAAAAACATGGATTTTCTATTGTTTTTGACTTGTAAAGGTTAGCTGATGAAGAAAATGCAGGTTTAGTGGTAATATTTATAAATTAGAATTTAGACAAAATACTAAACAAAAATGGAGAATAATAAAACTCCAAACCTAGGCTATCTTGTCACGTTTGCAATTTCCAACAATCTATACATATAATAAATTTGTAGAAAAGTGGTGTCTGTACAATGGAAATATATAAAAAAAAAGTAGCAGGGGTTGTTATTATATCGATGCCGAACCCGAAATTGTAATTAATATTTTTTTTGTCTGTTTGTCTGTTTGTCTGTTTGTCGGTTTGTCTGTTTGTCTGTTTGTTTGTGCACGCTAATATCAGAAACGGCTTATTCGATTTAGATGCGGTTTTCACTAATATATTGTAGTAGGCTTCACTTAACATTTAGTGTTTATTTCATGTCAATCGGTTCATAAATAAAAAAGTTATGTCAATTTAAAGAATCACGGCGAACATTTGTTAAGTTAATCTATCAGAGTACGTACACGCCTCGGGCCTGCGCGTCCGATCTTCGGAACTACTGGACGGATTTGAATGATTTTTTTTTTGTTGTATAGTTATTATGGCTGGACAACATTCAGGCTATAATGTTTCTTGAAAACTTGAACACCTGATGCAGAACCGAAACAGACCAGCTTAACTATAAGAGATACAAAAATGGTACCATAGCAAAAATTGTTCCACGTGATGAGGATTTTCTGCTGAGAGAATAAATTTGAAGATCTGGAACACCTGATGGGGAACTCCAAGAGCCCAGCTACACCATAACACATATAGGAATGACGTCTTAGTAAAAGTTATTCGGTCTGATGGGCATTTCCTGTTGACTTATAAAAATCGAAGATCAGAAACATCTGATGTGGAAATCTAAGCTATCACTAATTTCACCTCCACGCGGTGAAGGCGGTAACAGTTTAGGACTGATTTTCGATGACGATGGTATATCATTGAAAATTTGACTCTACTGGCCAAAACTCCCATTTATTTTTTTTTAACGTGAAGAAATGCCCATGCATTCTGCACTACCACGGGGAGATAGTGCAGTTATGTGGGACTCTAACCCACTAAAACTCCACTGTGTCCTCCTCTGCCGCTTACGGCGGGAACATGGGCACGCGTTAGCACTCATCCGTGAACCCGCCGCGGCTGTCCGTCACCGGACCCTCCGCTGGGGAGTACTCCCCATCACCGGCGCACCAGAACACATAGCACGCCGTGACCACCCCAGGGACCAAACCAGCACATGGGCTAGACGATCCCGTGTCTGGGCACCCTTGGTAGGGGAGCAGTCACTTAGATTTTAATTGATCAGGTATCTTCATAATAAAACTATAACCATGCCTAGAAAGAGGTCAAATCTTTCCCAATGTTCCAAAGGAGCTAAAAGATTGAGGATCATAAGATCCCAAGAATCTACCGAAGAGCGTCAGGAGAGACTTGATGCTCTTTGAGAACATCAGGCTGCAACTCGCTCCGTGGAAACCTCTTCGGATCGCGAAGCACGCCTGCGTTCTCAGCGTATTTACGCATCTACATCCAGATCTCTAGAGACCAGTGAAGAATATGATGCGTGATTGACCGCTGATACGGTGAGATTATCATACATTGTTCCGAACACGCATACAACAAAATATTCATAATCAGAAAGTGAGAAAGAAAGAATTGCTGGAGTACGGCATGAAGAGACAGATTAAGAAGAGCGCAACGAACGTTTGAATTCTGATCGACTTCGACATTCTCTGAACAGAATGTCGATATCATCTGAAGAATCGGATGTGTCTCAAGATATAGCCGTAGGGCATGGCGACCTTCCTTGGGTTGATAAGGAACGGAGTGCATTTACGTATACTCCTATGATTGACTACGCCACATATTCCGCCATCGGAGGTATGGTTAAAAATTTTACTTTTTGTGAAGCTGTTAAATAGCAAAAAGAAACAAACGGTATGTGTTGCTCAGGTGGGAAAGTACATATTGAAATATTACAAAATCCTCCAGAAATATTAAGATCACTGCTAATCGGTGACCATCACAGTCAAAACATTTCTAGGCCAACATACGTTCGTACAATAATGCCTTTCAAATGACATCTTTTGTTGCGAAACAGATTTCAGAAGGCCAAGTTTACCACCCTATTGGTTCATTATTGCCTGAAAATGACGTCTCGAATCGTCTCGCGCATCCCGTTGTTATCCAGTCCCCGGGTTCTTAGAATTCGACATCAGCCGTTTCAGATCTTCGATTTTGACTACCCCGTTGTCGCTGGCATAACCAACAGGATCCGCGTACGAAGTCGCGGGCAGAAGCTAGTCTATACTATATATACTATATTACTATATAATATTATAAAGCTGCAGAGTTTGTTTGTTTGTTTGTTTGTTTGAACGCGCTAATCTCTGGAACTACTGGTCCGATTTGAATGATTATTTTAGTGTTGGGTAGTCCATTTATCGAGGAAGGCTATAGGCTATATTTTTTTTCTTCAAAATTAGGGATCCGCAATAAAATTGCTATTTTGTAACACAAGGTGTACAATCGAAAACCTATTTTTGCGTGCGCTGCAAAAACTATTGACAATAGAACAAAATAATGTACTACGGGTTTGTAGAGCCCATTAAAACCTACAAAAAAGTCCGCGAGAACATATATCTAGCTATCATGGTTTAATCACAATAACCGATTTTGTGGTCAAAATAATTATTAAATCGTCTGAAGAAAAAAAAACTACGTTAAATATGTATCGTAATATTAATCTTTATCGAAATTAAGCATTATGTTATCAAGAGTATTTATGAAGAAGTAAAATACTTTTTGTTTCATCTCAATCAGATATTTCGTTTAAAAGTTATCACGTGTGTAAGATGTTAAGAGTTGGTACCTATTAAGGAGTTGTGGGCCATAGAGTTTTTTATAGTATACTAATAATAAAGCTGAAGAGTTTGTTTGTTTGAACGCGATAATCTCTTTAACTACCGGTCAGATTTGAATTCTTTTTGCATTTGATAGCCCAATTCTTGAGGAAGGCTATAGGCTATTTAACATCACGCTATGACCCTTAGGAGCCGAGCAAAAAGAAAAAAACTCAGAGTGAACGGTAAGCGAATACGAAGTGTTGCGACGCGACGGGGTGAGGGTACAAGAAATTTCACGCGGACGAAGTCGCGGGCAGAAGCTAGTACAATATAAAAACAAAGTAAATTCGTAACATTTTCAGTTCTCAAAATACGTCGAAACAATAAAAGTCGGTAGGTACACGATCATTACACGAACACTAAGTATTAAATCCCAAACTGCTGACCTGTCGTTAAACCGGAGCTGAGCGACGCTCGTTAAAACTTGACTGGTGACCTACACTCCAAGACTACAACGAAACAAGACTTCAACGATATTACCAAATATTGCGCTTGACATTTTTTTTAAGTTTTAAAAGTTCTTAATCCTTTTTACAAGCTTTATATTAGCTTGCTTCGTTCGTATGTTTACCAGGCTATGCAGATCGTGATAGACTATATTGGAAAATGTGATACTCAAAGGGTTAAAACGGGACCCTATTACTAAGGCTCCACCATCCGTCTGTCCGTCTGTCACCAGGCTGTATCTCATGAACCGTAATAGCTAGGAAGTTGAAATTTTCACTGATGATGTTTTTCTGTAGCTGTAAAAACAGAATAAAATAAATATTTAAGAGGGGCTCCCATACAACAAACGTGTTTTTTTTCGGCGTTTTTGCTTTGTGGTACGGAACCCTTCGTGTCCGAGTCTGACTCGCACTTGGCCAGTTTTTTTTATTACTTTTGTCGGAAGAATGCTGCAGGATGCTAGTGGTACAGTCAGCCTCCAAAAATGTATACATCATGCACAAACATCTCAAACTGTAGTTTGTGTATCATAATACTGTATCAATATGAGCACGGAATAGATAAATATGAGGCAGACATCACGTAACGTAACACCACGCCTGTGATCCCCGAAGGGTTAGGCAGAGGTGTATATATAGATAGTAGGTACACCCACATTTTGCTAGTTATGTTTAAGCCCTATGTAATAAGGGGCGAGCCTGTGGCCATCAACTCGCCCCTACACAGGGTAGCCCCGAATTTTTCATGAGCAGTCTGGAGCCTAGTACAAACCAGGCTCCAGACTGCTGATGAAAAATTCCTGATGGACAAACCCAATAACATTTTGCCTGACTTGGAATTCGAACACAGGAAAGCATGCTCAGCAGTAGCACTTGTGACCACTAGGCCAACGAGGCACACAAGGTCAGGGGAGGTCACGACAAGGTAGGTACCTCAGGTCTGTGCTCAGGTGCTGTACGAAACGGTTTGAATATATTGAATAGGAAAAATATAGGTTATTTTATTTTTTTCTTACTTAAATCTGGTTAAAAATGGCAGCATAATATATTAAAGACAAAAATTCTACACTAATTTATAAACGAAACATTACAAAGAGATTAGGGCTGGACTGTTTACGACGTTTAAATTATAAAACACAAACTTTCCTAGAAAATACTTTTATTCTGTTAGAAGAAAGTATTGCGGTTTAATAAAAATAATAATCATGAACGTTGTATTTAAACTTCCATTTTATTTTGCAGTAATATTCTACATGTGAAGTTAAAAACGGCTTTAATTTGGGTTTTATTTCATGGGTCGTATTTTCTCCGGAGTTGAGCACTGGCAAACCTTTTTAACTTCCTAAAATACAGTCGCTTTTAAAGTTATACACCATTTCAGTAAAAGTGTGTAGCTTAAATTAAAAACATATATAGTCCCGTTTTAAACAAAAACACAGCGTAAACCTTATGACTTTGTCTTCGGAAGATAATTCTACCTAAAAACGAAAATTTACCATAATTATTATGCATACACTGGCCTGATACCTCAAACAAAGTATCACACTTATAAAATTGTTTTTTTTTTTTAAGTACACATGTTAAACTTTCGAAATAAAAAGGACTGGAAAAAGAGTTTAATTTTGAAATTTATTTTGAAAGCTAAGTTAGACAACAGCACATACATTTTGTTTATCATGCCTCTTTCACCTGAAGAATGTGCAAGGATCATGACTTTTCTCGAACTAGGCATCAGTATGCGTCGTACTGCAGGAATGGTGGGTGTGACGTTACGAACGGTCCAGAAGGTGAAGCGAAGGTACGAAGAAGAGAATGGAAACCGTCTGAGGGGACTTTGTAATGGCAGACCCAGGTGTACTAGTGCCCGAGAAGACCGTTATATTGTCAAAGTCAAAGTCAAAACGTTTATTGCGAACTAAGTGTACAATGTTGGTGTTATGTTATGTTAGTACTTATGACTTAGCAGCCTTTTACAAGCATTGCAATTTTCATTTGCCTACCCTTAACATGCATTACATTACACACTATAATTACTTAATTATTTTCTTTTAAATTATTACATTTAAATTGAGAAATTATAGTTATGTCAAAATTAAATGTTATGTTTGTAAATAAAAGGTAAATGTTGTTTCCACTGTGTTGAGATATCGCCACCTTAATGCAGTTGAAGTTCAGCAACAGCTTTATCAGACCCGAAGGGACTACATTAGTGACAGTACAGTGAGAAGAAGACTTGCTGAAGCAAATCTAAAACCCCGAAGACCAGCGAATGGCCCCAAACTCGAGAGAGAGCATCGAGTAGCGAGACTGCGATACGCCCGTGAACACATTCGGTGAGATGAAGAAGAGTGGTCAAGAATTTTGTTCACAGATGAGTCTCGATTCTCACTTTACACTTCTGATGGAAGGCAAAGTGTCTACAGGCGGCTTGGTGAGCGATACCTTCGATACTGCTTCTCAGAAATAGTCCAGTACGGTGGAGGCAGTGTACATGTATGGGCTGGCATATCTTCAGAAGGTCGCACAGAGTTAGTGGCCATAGAAAATAGAACTCTGACTGGGGAAAGATATGCCCAAAAGATTCTCAACGAGTATGCAGGGTCGTATTTAGCAAATACGGGTGATGGATCTATGCTGATGCATGATAATGCCCGGCCACACAAGGCTCAGGTCGTGCAAGAGTATATTCAGGAGGTTGGTATCAGCGTGATGACTTGGCCATCAAGAAGTCCTGATGTCAACCTGAGATGAACTAGGGAGGCTAGTTAGAAGCCGCAGACCACCGCCTACCACCCCCCTCAGGGCAATAAAACAGGCCCTGATTGAAGAATGGGAATATATTCCCCAACATCGGCTCCGAAACCTCATGCTCAGTATGCCAATCCAGCTCGAAGCTGTAGTCAGAGCCCGAGGAGGCAAAACCAGTTATTAAAAATTAATTATCACGTAAAACATACTTAAAAAATGTTAATTGAGTTTTTTGACACTAAGCTAGCAATGGCGCCGATTCTGTTTTTCACAAACTAAACTAAATTTAAGTTTCTGCATCTTTTTCTATCTATTTCATTAAGAAAAGGACAGAAGATAAATATTAGTTTAGTCCTGTCAAATTAAGATACTCCATAGACAACTTATTAAAAAATTGACTATTAAAAATACGTCAATTTACGTCAGGTGCTGACTAATTTGACAGGACTAAACTAATATTTATCTTCTGTCCTTTTCTTAATGAAATAGAAAGAAAAAGATGCATGAACTTAAATTTAGTTTAGTTTGTGAACAACAGAATCGGCGCCAATGTCTATTTTTTTTAGATTAAAAAAGTTACTAGTTACAATAAAAGCTGATAAAATTTGCTTTAAAACGTTTTCTTTTATTTTAAATCTCTAACTTCTATAGTTTAGAAAAAATTGGAATTTTAAAAGTGTAGTACTTAGTGTTGCAGGCCAGTGGAGTTGACTTCACCTTCCTCATTACCACTATAATTGAGTAAAGCAGTTTCTGCAACCACAGACATCGATCGAGCAAAAGCAACCAATCTCTGAAGTACTTTAAAATTCAGACTACTGAAGTTAAATAACGGACTTCACAAGAAAAATGTGATAAAAACGCTCCAGAGAACTTGTATATGTCGTAGGATAATTTGATACTTCGAATCTTCGCGAAAATCCTAGGGGTTTGGCGAAAACGCGGATAATTAGACATAGGCGAAAAATTATCAAATCTTACTGGACAAAGTCAGGATTTTTGCGAAAATACTCGTTATTATAGCAATATTGCGAAACGAAACGCTGGCTGTTATGAAATAAGAACGCTGATTGGTCGGTCAGCGCGTTCAATAAGAGATCGTCTCTGATTGGTTGACGTCTTAAATGTCAATCATTTGTTGCCGCACGTTATTTGTTTACGTTTGTGTCTGAGTTAAATTGCAGAAGTGTTTTGTTTTTTATCGTAAATAGTGTACCTACTTGGACTTAAATAAAGTGGTAAATAAAAGTGTGATAATAATTTTGCCTCAATATATCTTAAGTTTAGCTGTATAAGAGAAGAGAAGGCTGATGAATGAGTGATTTTATCTCAAGACTTTAATTCACAAGACTGATCAATTCCATTGTTGCACTATTAAACTAATTGTTTACCTAACCAGTTTCATCCAATTTATGGATTACACCCTAAAATTGGATCATTTTTTTTTACTACGACTGAGATCTCCTATTGTCTGTAGAAAACAACATACATACTAAAATTTTCAATAAAAAGTTTATAAAAATCAATTTCGTGATTTTTCTTTCTCACCTATTCTAAGCCTTCATAACTCTATGATACAATACTTGAAGTTAATCATCGGCAAACTAGGAACCAATTAGAAGTCAGCCAGCAAAATTGTAGCCAATCAGTGTTGAGCACATCAAATCTTACTATAGTAACGAGTATTTTCGCAAAAATCCTGACTTTGTCCAGTAAGATTTGATAATTTTTCGCCTATGTCTAATTATCCGCGTTTTCGCAAAACCCCTAGGATTTTCGCGAAGATTCGAAGTATCAAATTATCCTACGACATATACATAAATCTCGCAATATCTCATACATTTTTAACTGTGCCAGTTTAATGCTTCTCTTCATCACAGCCTCTGAATCTTTAACGCAGACAGATAATTTAATTCCTCGTCGTTGCAAATTATTAAAGGTAACGCCTGAAAAGATTGTGGCGTTGCTTGTGTTGTGTGGATTATTGTCTTAATCCGGATGTTCAGTCCCTGTACCTACTGTGGATAACGCTGAATTTCGGGGGCTGTTTCTGTTCGCAGTTCAAAAGGCAGACATAGACGAGCATGTTTTATTTTGGTCGTTTTATGAAATCCCTGAGCTAATTGGTAATTTGGAACGCAGGTTTGCAAACGTGGACACTCGCGGTATGGCTGGTCCATCAGTTCAAACGTAGACACTCGCGGTATGGCTGGTCCATCAGTTCAAACGTAGACACTCGCGGTATGGCTGGTCCATCAGTTCAAACGTAGACACTCGCGGTATGGCTGGTCCATCAGTTCAAACGTAGACACTCGCGGTATGGCTGGTCCATCAGTTCAAACGTAGACACTCGCGGTATGGCTGGTCCATCAGTTCAAACGTAGACACTCGCGGTATGGCTGGTCCATCAGTTCAAACGTAGACACTCGCGGTATGGCTGGTCCATCAGTTCAAACGTAGACACTCGCGGTATGGCTGGTCCATCAGTTCAAACGTAGACACTCGCGGTATGGCTGGTCCATCAGTTCAAACGTAGACACTCGCGGTATGGCTGGTCCATCAATTCAAAAGTGGACACTCGCGATATGGCTGGTCCATCAATTCAAACGTGGACATTCGCGGTATGGCTGGTTCATTAGTTCAAGGTCGCTCAGCGAGCTATGGAACGGGCTATACTCGGAGTCTCTCTGAGAGATCGGATCCGGAAGGAGGGTATCCGGCAGAGAAACAGTTTTTGACCTAGCTTACAGAATAAGCGTGCAGAATTGACAATGGTCCAGCCATAATTACCGTAGAACCAATGACCTTTGAGGTAGACGCGTTCTTAAGTGGAGACCTCGAAACAGCTAATTCATCATTGCAGCATTACCTAGATATGCTGAGTGATGGCCGGTTTGCCCGGATTTGACGTAGGTATATTTTTTTTAGTTTTTGTAATTTTATTTAGTCTATGTAATTTTATTACCTGTATGTGTCGTGTCCAGCGCAAATAAACATATAGTTTTCTTTGTTTTCTTTCATAGATCACGAGCACGGAGAGGTTCGATTAATTATTGAAGATATTTAAGACGTATTGCAGACGGTAACCTTTGTTCAGACTAGAAAGTCAACACATCTTTTTTTCCGACGTTTGCAGTTTATTTTCATACCCTCCTTTTTGTGAGTAAGGTAGGTACTTGGAAAACTTTAACAGGGAGAAGGCGTGTTTGCCCAGTCAGGTGGCAACTGGTCATCATATTATTCGTTCTCAGACCCTCCGTGTAAAAACTTGGCACATAGGCATTGGAACATAGGCAGGAAGAGCAATAACAAATACAACTCTTAATCCATTTTAAGAAGGTCTATTTTCTTTTGCACAGATAATCTCCGTAAAGCAATCATCTTTTAATTTGTTCTGTAAGTTGTTAGAAACTGTACAATGGATGAATCGAATTTATTCGAAGAGTTTCAATTAAAAACAGATAAGGGTACGGAAAACTTCTGAAGCTGAACCAGAGTAACTCCTTTTAAGTCAGCTTCGGACAATGTGTAATGATGACAGCCGAATGATATTCAGTACATAAATTCAATATTTCCGTGCGTATCATTTCCTTTGTGCGCGATGGCGATCATTTTTATTTCACCTGTTTTCCTAATCTTTCATTCCTTTGATGCAGCAGAAGCTTTCCGTTTCCTTTTTCATATTTTTCCTCAAACAATTTTTATTAAAGATCGAAGATTTTCCTTATCAGATTTGGGATACACCTGTGAAGATACGTCTGTGTGTATGTATCGTATGATACATACACAAGACGTATCTTGTTATAGAACCTTCCTTTCTAGCAACAATATGATTTAAATATTGCAATAGTGCACAAGTAAAAGCATTCCGACCGACTTTACGAGCACAGTGACCCACTTTCCTTTTCCGCGAGAACAAACAGCTGATAGACTATTTTTTCCTGCCGAAAATCAACAAGAATACAAACAAATACGTGTAATGTTAGACCATAGTGTCTTTATTGTCACAAGCACTTGATACTTTATCGTCAAGTTCGTAGGAAGTAATAAAACGAAGTTCCTCCTTAGCCCAGTTTAGTGTCGTCTTCAATAATCCTCACAAATAAACAACTTGAAGACAAACTTTTCGGACCCAAAATTTCTTCTAAAATATTTGATGTGTTTACTACGTGGGACCGGTGGGACACAGGTTATGTGTTTACTACGTCCGACCGGTGGGACATAGGTAATGTCCTGTGTTTACTACGTGGGACCGGTGGGACACAGGTTATGTGTTTACTAAGTCCGACCGGTGGGACATAGGTAATGTCCTGTGTTTACTACGTGGGACCGGTGGGACACAGGTTATGTGTTTACTACGTCCGACCGGTGGGACATAGGTAATGTCCTGTGTTTACTACGTGGGACCGGTGGGACACAGGTAATGTGTTTACTACATCCAACCGGTGGGACATAGGTAATGTCCTGTGTTTACTACGTGGGACCGGTGGGACACAGGTAACGTGTTTACTACGTCCAACCGGTGGGACATAGGTAATGTCCTGTGTTTACTACGTGGGACCGGTGGGACACCGGTAATGTGTTTACTACGTCCAACCGGTGGGACATAGGTAATGTCCTGTGTTTACTACGTGGGACCGGTGGGACACCGGTAATGTGTTTACTACGTCGGACCGGTGGGACATAGGTAATGTCCTGTGTTTACTACGTGGGACCGGTGGGACACAGGTAATGTGTTAACTACGTGGGACCGGTGGGACACAGGTAATGTGTTAACTACGTGGGACCGGTGGGACACAGGTTATGTCCTGTGTTTACTACGTGGGACCAGTGGGACATAGGTAATGTCCTGTGTTTACTACTTGGGACCGGTGGGACACAGGTAATGTGTTAACTACGTGGGACCGGTGGGACACAGGTAATGTGTTAACTACGTGGGACCGGTGGGACACAGGTTATGTCCTGTGTTTACTACGTGGGACCAGTGGGCACAAGTAATGTCCTGTGTTTACTACTTGGGACCGGTGGGACACAGGTAATGTCCTGTGTTTACGACGTGGGACCGGTGGGACACAGGTAATGTGTTAACTACGTCCGACCGGTGGGACATAGGTAATGTCCTGTGTTTACTACGTGGGACCGGTGGGACACAGGTTGTGTTTACTACGTCCGACCGGTAGGATATAGGTAATGTCCTGTGTTTACTACGTGGGACCGGTAGGACACAGGTAATGTGTTTACTACATCCAACCGGTGGGACATAGGTAATGTCCTGTGTTTACTACGTGGGACCGGTGGGACACAGGTAATGTGTTTACTACGTCCAACCGGTGGGACATAGGTAATGTCCTGTGTTTACTACGTGGGACCGGTGGGACATAGGTAATGTCCTGTGTTTACTACGTGGGACCGGTGGGACACCGGTAATGTGTTTACTACGTCGGACCGGTGCGTGGGACATAGGTAATGTCCTGTGTTTACTACGTGGGACCGGTGGGACACAGGTAATGTGTTAACTACGTGGGACCGGTGGGACACAGGTAATGTGTTAACTACGTGGGACCGGTGGGACACAGGTTATGTCCTGTGTTTACTACGTGGGACCAGTGGGACATAGGTAATGTCCTGTGTTTACTACGTGGGACCGGTGGGACACAGGTAATGTGTTAACTACGTGGGACCGGTGGGACACAGGTAATGTGTTAACTACGTGGGACCGGTGGGACACAGGTTATGTCCTGTGTTTACTACGTGGGACCGGTGGGACACAGGTAATGTGTTAACTACGTGGGACCAGTGGGACATAGGTAATGTCCTGTGTTTACTACGTGGGACCGGTGGGACACAGGTAATGTGTTAACTACGTGGGACCAGTGGGACACAGGTAATGTGTTAACTACGTGGGACCAGTGGGCACAAGTAATGTCCTGTGTTTACTACGTGGGACCGGTGGGACACAGGTAATGTGTTAACTACGTGGGACCAGTGGGACACAGGTAATGTGTTAACTACGTGGGACCAGTGGGCACAAGTAATGTTCTGTGTTTACTACTTGGGACCGGCGGGACACAGGTAATGTCCCGTGTTTACGACGTGGGACCGGTGGGACACAGGTGACCTCTGAGTTTGTTTCGGCTTTTCTTCTCAGAGTAGTCAGATAGGAAACGCCGACTTCATCTAGTTTAAAAAAAAAAACATGATTGACGTGTAAAAGTGTTTGTACAAACCTACTTACAAAAAATAAAATCATTTCATTTCATTTAAAAAAGGACTAAAACGACTTCATAGTAACTTTTAGTTTCTGAGAATAAAACAACACACAAATCTAACGGTATCAACATCGCCACTAGAACAAGTCTACAATAGTATTTGTCAAGCAAGTTTGCAACAAAAGCTAAGCGTCACCAACTTGCGTCATCGCTCTGTTAAGAACAACCTTTGCTCTAAATAGATAAGTACAGAAGGCCGGCTCCATACAATGAGCGAACGCACGCAAACGTAAACACGCGTCCAAGTACTGCGAGTGCAATCGCACTCGCGACTGGCATTTTTTTCAGAACTCGTACGGGCTTTTTTTTTTTTTTGCGGATGGGAAATCATCAAATGACCCCTCCCGCTCTGGGAGCTGGAGGGAGCGGAAGGGAGTGTCAGACTCTTACTGACTAAAACCCACCCGTGTTCCTTCCTTAGCCCTTTATGTTCCGGGCCAGCGGTAACCCTTTCGGACAATCCCGCTGACCCGGCAGGCTTCGGCCCTATGGGGCCCCTCCTCGATGCTGACATCTCTTTGAGGCGCGCGTGGAACACGTACGCGCCGTCCGGCACGGGCCTGGTCCTGATCGGACGGTGAGCCCATTACTCTCCGCCCGCAGGCCCGCGCCTACGGTGGCCGGGAGTCGTCGCGCGGCTCCCGACGCCCGGAGCGTCTCCCGCGGCGCGGCTGGGACGGGAGGCTCTCTCCCTGAGCCGTCTCGCCACCTCCTTCGCTAGCATGACTGCTTCGCAGAAGGAGGTGACTGCCTCCCACTCCCTCTCGCCCCGGACCATGGCTTGCACCAGGGCCGGGCGCGAGAGGTCGCCGCCGCTGCCGATCACCTCTACGAGGACACGGCGGTGCTCCGCCCAAGCGGGGCAGAACTCCACCGTGTGCTCTACCGTGTCCTCTGGGCGATCCTGGCAATGGTAACACCCGGGCGTTTCCTCCCGCCTGAACTCGTACGGGCTTAGTAGGCGTTTCAGCCGCTGAGTTTCGTCCAATCCAGTCGAAACAGGAATTTCATTTTAATTAATATTTTTGAGTGGGGTTTCGGACGAATCCTTTTTTAGAGGCAAAATAACGTCAGAAACATAATTAAATAATACCTATTTTACTTTGTGGCCATGGGTAAATGATTAACATAAAATAAACATTAATGAGTGATCTCTCACGGGTTAGTTTGTTTTCGACTTTTGGCATGTTGCACGCACATTGACACACAAACACAACAAAACAAAAGGTATTATAACAAAGTATTGCTGTCTCTTTCTAACACGTGATTGGTTAAAAAGGTTAAACGTAACAAAATAACTTTCTTGTAATTTGCAATGTGTACGTGTGTACATTAGTGTGTTTTTAGTTAGTCGTAGTTAGTCACTGCTTTTTGACGCTATTGTTCATTATTTTCGGTATTTTACTATAGCGATTGTTAGGTAATTGAATACAAGACTGATTATAATAATTTACGTTTATTAATCTTGTTGTACACGTTTTAATTGATATTAAGACTGATTATTGTGATTTAACATGGTTTACTGTTGATTGTTGTAATTGTATATTTAACGTTATCTTTTCCAACAATTCACTGACTTTTACTTAAATAATATAACCATATCTAAGGTTTTTCATTGTGACTGTACAAAATTTGCTTAAAAGTATAGTCCGAAACATCACTCAAAAATGTGAATAATAATGAAATTCCTGTTTGGACCGGATCGGACGAAACGAAGCGGCCGAAACGCCTTCGTACGAACGCGTCTATGTGTGCCTGCGCCTGTTTTCGCTCGTTCTATGGAGCTGGCCTTCTGTACCTATCTATTCAATGGCACTGTATCGCTTAACATCTGAACTAGTGCCGAGCTTCGTGCGAACAGTTCCAGCTAACTAATTAATAGGGCAGACAATCACAACTTCCAAACATAAGTCACAGTTGTTTAGTATTGAAGTATATGATGCGGACATAGAGGTATGTAGGAAAGTCACGAATTGTTATGAATTGTGGACGTAAAAAGTAACTTTTGGTGGGTTATAATTAATAACAATATTTTATAGTAAGTAGCTTTGTTTGTGTTCGTTACGACTTCAAAACTATACAAAAAATTACAAACAACATAATTTTGAATTCTTATCATTTCAGACGATTGTTTAATTGTTGCCTGTTTGCAGAAAAAACACCAGAACTACATTAAAAACTAACGCACAATATCTAACTAATTACCAGCACCGCAAACTTTTCCGCTCTATTATTACAATAACTCACAAGCAAGTTTTCATTCGACAGTACATTTATGTAGGTAGAAGTCAGGAGCGGCGCTCAAAGCCGTAGTAGTTGTACAACGATGCATTTATGCAAATGGCGGCCGCAAATCTGATGAGCCGCGCTTACACCGACGGGTAATCGCTTTCGACGCCACTGTACGGAAAATTTGCAATTTCATTAAATAAGCTGAAAAGTCTTTAAATGTTTGGCTTGTTCGAGAGTTGTGAGTTGACGGGGGAGAGGATTATGGTTGTTCGAAATAAGCTAGTGGCGCTGCCACTATAACATGTAAAATTGGTACAGCCGGTCGATTCTGTAAAAATCTCACCGTGAAAACTTAGGTGAAGTGCGTTTGTTTTTGCTAGGAATTGACACTATTGACAGCTCACTCCACGCTCACTTCACCTAAGTTTTCACGGTGAGATTTTTACAGAATAGCACCGCAGAATTTTGTATCCAAGTGCTTCTAAGCGGATTTGCATAGGATTACCAGAAATAAAGTAGAACAGAAGTAGTTCGATTGTTTCTGATAATCCTATGCAACTCTAGTCTAAGTCCGATGTTAATCCTTTTGTCCTTAAGACTACAACAATACTGTATCTATTTAACAGGCAAGATTCGAGTCGAATTCGAATCTACACAGATAGTCATTAATATCTAATGTTGATTACAAAAAGAGTCTACTTTATGACTGAGCTCCATCATTGAAAAATTTATAGTTGATATTAAAGATATTGCAATATCTATTCATCCAGTTGGCATAGTTCACCTGAATCTGAGTTTGCGAAATCTTTCAACCTCTAGTTGAATACTAAACTAAGAGTAGATGTATTGAATGGAATATCAATAAGAAATGGTTTTCCAATACCTGTGTTATTTGGGAGTTGGATTATTTTAATGGTGTATTTGATAAATTATGTTCTACTCTAAAAGGCTTTCTGAAATAGATTGTATCCGTTCTAGTTATCTACTGTTGCGCTTCCGGCTTATTAAAGTTGTGTTAATTGTATTGTTGTAGTTTCTAAATTATTAAAGATGATAAACACAATGATGGTTTTGATTAGGAATAGACTAACCTAATTAAGTACTAATTCTATCCTTTCGGTTTTGTAATTTCTCCAATTTAAGTCGGCAGAAACGTTAGATTAGGTACAACAATAAAGACAAAGCTTATTATACGTAGGTTGGTTAATATTTGGTGACCCTTTCGTTCCCGAATATAGCTTTATTCCTTTGGAAATACACTGACAGGATAAATACTTGTGTTCAAACAATATGTAAAGCAATACTTTTATCTGAACATTGGATCGCTCGCATTTCAAGTTGATGAAACATTTTACAACCAGCTATTTGATTCTGTGTTCTGATATCTTGTTTGAAATGTTTGATATAAATACAAAACATAAAGAGCTTCGTTCTTAGAACAGAGAACAGAAAACGTAAAAGTGCAGGAAATCGGATTTCGGTCACTTGCGGTTGGTCTCGGAAATAACCAGGGAGTGATACCGACGGGCGCGGTGCGGAATAAATTGTGTTTACTTTGTATTTTACGATGTTGTTATTGATTTATATGTCTAGATAATAATGTTTGTACCGGCAAATGATTGTTTAGCAAATTGACTAGGTTGAATAAATCAAATTAAGTCCGTACCTACCTATATTCAAAAACCAACAGGCAATTTTTATCATACACCGTGTAGAATGGCTGTAAAACTGCAATTGACGTCTGCTTAACTCGAATTATATCTTCCTGAATGTACATAGGTAAGTTACATTTAGATAGCAAAATACGACGTGTGTGTATGCTTCTATCGATTAATAGACGCTATAGTCATGTTCAATTAACTTGACTCAGTTCACAAAAAGTAAACAAACTTACACACTGATGAACACGGAAGTGACGTCTCGTTAAAGTGTGACATAACTTGTATCATATCTTAATAAGGTACTAGCTCTGTTCATAAACTGTGCGAGTAGTTAAGTTTTACGTCGAGCCGTAAGCAACAGTGTTGCTAGTACGTTACTGTTACTGCTTCTATAAAAACGAACTGCAAGTCAGTTCACTGCCACTAACATTATATTTAATGCGTGTCTGTGTGGTCCAGACTGCGAGCAGACCATCACGTCATTTCCCCTGGGTGCTGTAAAACAAGGAATTATTATCTGGACATGATTAGTGACTGGAATTGTCGTGACGACAGTAATGTCTCCACTGTAACGTAACATCAACCCTGCTTTCCCAGAAGGAATAGGCAGACACCCACATTTTGGCAATTATTTTTAAGTTCTGCGTACAAGTGGGCACTTATTGCCAATAATCCAGATACTGGGCTAAGAAATTACCGAATAAAAAACCAAATACAGACTTTTATCTACCTGCGCAAACTGAATGGAGTATAATTGTTAAAGGAATAGAAGAATTATAGTATGTTCCAAAGTATCTGATAAAAAAAACACTATAAAGTGAAAAATAACTTTAATTTCAGAAGTCGGTGTCTTTGGATTTGTATTTTTGTTTTTTGCCACCGACTTCCGAAATTAAAGTTATTTTTCACTTTATAGTGTTTTTTGGAAGTCGGTTGTTTTTTTTGTAAAAAAGTTTTTATTTTTTACTTTTTTGTGGGTCAGTTTGTAATTTATCTAAGTTACAATAGCCTAATGTCAACTGCTGATCACCTTTTACAAAATATTGCTTTTCCCGATGCAGGGACGTTGATTGTTGAGGAGTTCTCCTAGCTGATAATCCTGGCTGCAGCATAAGGCCAGACTTATGTCAACATTGCATTGAACTTAAAATTTAGTCCTGTTTAAAATGAGCCCAAACACGACTACGGTGCTGTAATTTCAAGGTTTGTACTTTTTCTGATGCTCCTGGCTTCAGCATCAGGTCTTCGGTGTTCCTCAGTAACAGTACGTTTATCCACACATCGAGCCTTTTTCAATGAGCCTAAACACGATATATCCGCTGTTAGTTGTCGAGGAGTTAGGTACTCTGCAGACTATCCTGACTGCAGCATCAGGTCATGACTTGATGATCATGAGACCAAATGTGGCAAATGCCCTATCAAACATCAAAACAATTTACTAAAACAGTCCTTGCCTGTTCGAGTAACTTCTTACTGTTAAGGAGTTGTACCTTCCATCATCAGCCCAGCTACCTGAGATGGTGACAGCCATACACAAATACACAAGATACTTCATAAAATATGCGAAAAACAATAAGTGAGCTTAGAAAATTTGAGGGTTGCCCTCAATTTCTCTAAGATCCCATCATCAGATCCTAACTTGGTGACAATGGGACCACCTCAGAACTATCTACTTTCGAACAAAAAAAGAATTTTGAAAATCCGTCGACAATTGGCGGAGTATTCGATGAACAAAAATACAAAAAAAAAAAAAAACATACAAACAGCCGAACATAGTACCTCCTCCTTTTTGTGAAGTCGGTAAAAAGTGTAAACAAACTTAAACTCGTACGCAATCGCTCACTAAAGTGAACTAGTAACACATGCATCTGTATTTAGAAGATTTTAACTTAAGTAGTATCCACCAGGTTTTCCAAGAATAATTGTTTGAATAACGTTATTACGCATTGTAATTGAAAAATCATCGTCGTGAACTGAGGTTACAAAATTAACCTAATGAAAAACATTTTTAATTTGATTTAAAATAACAATTGCGGGTTTAAGTAGGTACTCAAATGATCAAATCAAAGCACTCAATGTGTAAGTAACGCTACAAAATTCCATCCACAGATAAGTTTTCTGATCCAATTGGTAACATTTTTATCAGATACTTTTTAACAGACTATAAACATTATAACTTTCCACAATTTAAGTTATACATCTAGATGGTAGTGATGTGTCAAACTGCCTGGAGCACACGACTAGTGAGGTAATACAACGTCAGAGATACGTCACACGCAGACACACGGTACGCCACTCGGTTACGGGTGTGTTGTCGTACACGGAGTGATGGGAGTGACAAATATAATGCTTAACAATAACAGAGGCAACATCAATCACATCTTATTGAGCGAAAACATGGTGATAGTCGGAGTGTAACAAGCAAGTTAATAGTAGCTTACTGAACAAAGATGTCGTCAAATATCTACAACCGTATTAATAGGTACTGATTTAAAAAACTACAGCTTTTCTAATCATTCGGTAACAATAATACAATTAAAGTTATTTTTCACTTTGTAGTGTTTTTTTTGGAAGTCGGTTATTTTTTTTGTAAAAAAGTTTTTTACAACATAACAAAGTTTGGGCATAGGTTTACCCATAGTAAGCCCACATTTCGCCAGTTATGTTTACGTCCTAGCTAGGATGTAATAGAGCATAAAATCCCAGACAGAAAAACCCAATAACCTATTGCCCGCCCCTGGGATTCGAACCCAGGACATCATGCTTAGCAGTAGCGTAGGCGACCACTAGACCAACAAACGAACGAACAATGTTTTTTTTGTTGCTGTATTACTCAAACTCAAACAAAATATTAAAGACCAGCCAGCCAGACCGCCAGCCTCGTAAAATCACCCCACTTCCCTTAAATTAAAAATATTTTGCAGCATCATTAGGGTATCGAACACAAAACCATTGTCAGGACCCCAAGCGAGAAATAAAGGGAACTCAAGCTAAAAAAGTAAAATAATATTTTTAGCTTAGTCACCGTTGAGAGGGATTTCTAGTAGAAATTTTATTAAAGAGCTTAGAATAATTCCATTAAAAGAGATCTCACAATAGAAATATCAGGGTCGGTGGGTGCAACATCAAAAATAATTGCGTCACAGTTTAAGTACCGCACCGAATCATTTAAGGAAAATGAAGAGGAAGAGAGCAAAGTAAGCCAAAAGCTATTAATATGGGAAGATGTTAGAATGACTGGGGAATTGTGCAGATAAACTGTGGGAGTGCAGGGGTGGGCAGCCACGCGTGCCTCAGAGACAATTAAAAATAAATTAAAAGTCACACAAATCTCCGAGACCTTCCCGACTCTCTAGAATAAATTGCTATAACATTGGAGAGGCTTATTTGCATAAACATTGGTGTTTTTCTTTCCAATTATGAGAAGTAAAGCGGTTGACTTAGAATGTTTGTGACTTGTAACTAAAAATAAACGATTTATTTTTAGTTTTAAAGAAGTTATTTATTTTAAAAAGATTTTATTACCTACGACTTAGGTACAAGCATTTCAGCTCAATCAGAAGCCGGGAAGTGGGTCAAATTTTACTTACAGGATTTGATTATAGGCGGTCACCGGAACAGCTAAATAAAAACTTGTGATAAAACTTTTTTCCAAAAAAAAAAAACAACCGTCTTTCAACAAAAAAGTCTAGGTAAAAAGTAAAAAATAAATTTAATTTCGGAAATCGGTGTCGTCGCGCGTCGGTTCCGCGTTTTCGTTTTTTAGAGCCGTCTTTCGAAATTAAAGTTATTTTTCACTATGTAGGTAGTTTTTTTTGTGAGTCAGTTGTTTTTTTTTTTTAATTATTTTTTACTTTTTAGTTGTACCTACCGCACACAAATTCATATAGGTAACACTACTTGCTATGTGAATATCAGTGACAGGAAGCTATTAAAACATCATCATTAGAAACTAATGCCATCAAAAACATAACTTGTAAAAAAAGCCAAGTCTCGCAACTCAGTTCTTCTACCGTAAAAAGTTGTGAGATCCATGAAATACCAAGTCGGTTAATTTATTCACTCCCTACTTAAGGAACCTTCTGTCTTAAGTTATTACATAATTAGCTAACCTAACAACATCTTGTAGTGATATTAAAAATCTTCTATGTTTTAAATAAATAAATTGACTTGGCAATCGCACTGTGAGATACGTTGTGTTTTCATGCGATGGCGATGGCCAAGTCAATTTATTTATTTAAAACATAGAAGATTTTTAATATCACTACAAGATGTTGTTAGGTTAGCTAATTATGTAATAACTTAAGACAGAAGGTTCCTTAAGTAGGGAGTGAATAAATTAACCGACTTGGTATTTCATGGATCTCACAACTTTTTACGGTAGAAGAACTGAGTTGCGAGACTTGGCTTTTTTTACAAGTTATGTTTTTGATGGCATCTCACTTCTTTTTGTAGATAGTCCTACTTTTTTTCCTTTCCGGTACCTTTTAAACTTTTTATTTTTAACATATTCCGTTGACAAGTTACCTTTGAACATAATTATATCTAGGTACCTATCTACACCTATTATTCCATTATATTATATACTAGCTTCCGCCCGCTTCTTCGCTCGATAAAAAAAACTACCGCAAGTCCTTCCCCGGGATGCAATCTATCTCTCTGCCAAATTTTATCGAAATCCGTTCAGTGGTTTAGGCGTGAAAAGGTAACATACAGACAGACAGACAGAGTTACTTTCGAATTTATAACATTAATATGGATAATTGTTATTTTCCTCGCTAGAGAGCTCCGATAAACGCGTGCGATCGCTGCTAATCTTAAAGTGCTAATAGGGCGAAGCGCGTTTTTGTTTTTTGACTATGGCATCTCGTAGTTGACCTTATTCTTCTTCTTAGCGTGTCGATAGCAATCTAAATGGACTTGGCCCAGAATTCGGCTACTTATTTGGCGCCTTCACCAGCGTCCATCAGTTCCTGTAACGTGCAGCTGACAGGACACGCAGGACACGATATTAAGTGTCCCATCGTTCGTGGGACAGCACCACATTTACACTCCAAGGCGGAGTCGTCTATGAATCTCCGCCTGAACAGGTTTTCCTTGCTTCGGCCAACCTGGGTCCGGAGTCTGTTTAAAGACTTCCAGGTTAACCAAGGTAACTCATGTCCAGGTGGGAGGTCTTCAGCAGGTGGGAGGTCTTCAGCGGGTGGGACGAACGGTTCGGGTAAGGAAGCACTGTCTCGCCACAGCTTCAGTCTCTCTTGTGATGGTTCGCCAGTGAGTGGGACGACGCACTTTAAAAAACTGTTTCGACTTTTCAGCCTTTGTGGCACAAGGATGTTGTCGTGTGTCGGAGACCATTTGGCTCTTTCGCTGGAGCTTGCCACCGCTCTGCAAAGCACTGGTGGCGCTATTCCTGCTAGTGGATACAGCATTTGTACCGGGGTTGGTTTTAGGCAGCCAGTTATGATCCGGTCACGATCACGTTTCATTCAAAGCTGTATCCACCAGCTTTGCATGGGCAGAACGGCTCCACACGGGGCACGCGAATTCTCCCGCAGAAAAAGATAGCGCCAGTCCAGTAGTCCGCATAACTTCAGGCGAAGCACCCCATTTCGATGAGACCAGTCGACGAAGAAGACTGTTGCGAGTGTGCACCTTCTGCTTGATATTTTTGCAGTTTTTGCTGAATGTTATAGACCTGTCCAGGGTAATACCAAGATATTTAGGGGAGTTGCTGAGCTCGAGGTACATACACCCCACCCCAAACGATGAGAGGTCGTGACTACTTAACCGTACTATCCTGTCGTTGCCATAGGTAAACTCACCAGCACAACCGCTATGTCCCTACATTTTAAATCTGTAATATCTTCAAAAATATTCATTTAAATTACATGCTTCAAAGGGCCAAATTGATCTATAATAAATGCACAATGTATTTAAGGTACTTAATTGGATATAGATTAATGCTGTATTGCTTAAAATAGCTTCATAAACAAGCCACTATTTCTCGTAAAAAGTAAAGGATAAAAAATGGTTATTGTGGGTTATCCCTAACAGATAGACATATACCATCTCGGACTTTTTTGTAGACCTTTTTAAGGTGTGCAATACTGTAGTACATTATTTTGATCTATCTCGTAGGGTTCAGCTAGCTTTTGCAATATAAGCGCAAGAAAATCTGTTTATTTACGACATCACATTAGAAACCTCTAAAATTATCAGTGTTTCTCTACTATATTATGCATTATTATGCAAATAAACCTTCCTTTTGAATCATTCTATCTATTAAAAAAAACTGCATCAAAGATCTAAGCATCCATAGGGACAGACAGACAGCAGGAAGCGACTTTGTTCAGGTACACTGATTCATTAACTGCAAATGTAACTTTGTAATTTTATATATTTATATGGGATTACAAAGTTATTTATGTAGTTGGTGTATCTAGAAAACTGGAACGAAATTGCAAAATATTTTAGTTTTTCCTTGATTTATACACTAAACGCTAATTGTGTTCTAAATTTGAAGCTTCTATGTCTGCTAGAAGTGCCTTAGAGTTTTGATGATCGGTCAGTCAGTCAGTGAGTGACAAAATTAAGAAACTTTGGCTAGTTATAATTCTTAAACTACTGGTTCAAATTGAATGAAATTTGAAATATACCGTGTTTATACAATACCTGCTTGATTACTGAAAATTCAGGTCTCTAGTTTTATCCACAACGAAGTTATAGGGGGTCGAAAAAGGCTTGAACTGCTTCGAGAAAAGGATGGTACGGCCGTGCCGCTTTTTGCTCGACTTGGCGGGGGCACTGCCGTGCCCCCCGATTGGAAAAAAATCATATTATTGAAGCTAATTTTAAAACTTATCTTGTTGAATTGTATAACGGGATTTTAAATTATTAATTAGAAAAACTGTATAAAACTATTTGGCTCTAATGCATAATTAATATTACGTGAATGAAAATGAGGATGGGCGCTGATACCTTTATCTAATACAAGATATTTAGTTATCTTAGCTTAGGTATTAGTGGCAACTCTAACATGTAAAATAATGTAACAGCCAAACCTGTTTCTATAAGCTAATTTTGAAGGTGCATGTTATACCACGGAACCCTAGAGGGACAGCTGACGATGCGTTAACCACATTTACACCTAGCAACATATGACATCAGCCACGGAAACGAGGGCAAGCCACAAGATGCTGACTTCGCGCAACGCCAAACGATCACGCCACGATTTCTAGGGCACCTAAAAAATGGTCACTTCGGTTCAAACCTCGAACGTAGTCATAATCTTAGCTATATTCAATTAATGTAATTTCTCTTTAATTAAATTAATTATAACCAAAATTGGTTTTCCTTGAATACTCCGCCTGCAGCCTCCGTAATTTGCAAATAAACATTTTTATTTATTTTTTTATTTAAGAACCACCCAAGCAAAGCTCTATGTATGTATTTATTGTATTATGTAAATGGTACACCACAGTCTACCTACAGTATTTGTCTGTCCTTCCCCTTTTTAATCCTTTCAAAGGTTGTCTTTAAAAGATCGCTCTTAGCGATAAAACCGCCCATTGTGTCACCCTATTTACAGTTTCTATATTTATGTCTGTAATTTATATGGTGTACATAATAAAGAGTATTCTATTCTATTCTGTCTCCGAAACTCATCATCAGATCTTGACGAAATTTGAATGGGACCATTTCGGAGTAAACTTCTTTCGAACAAAAAAAAAAACAACTGTTCCCTACATTTTGACGAGTTATACGAACATAAATGTAGGGAACAGCAGATTTTTTTCGCGATTTCGGGTTTGGTCCCATAGTAAAAGTTGTTCATAATGATGAGTACAATGACCTCTTAAGAGGTTGTTAATGTTTTCCAATAACCCTGTATTTAGGCCGGAGTTATGCCCGAACAAACATAAAAAAACATCCGAATTGAAAACCTCCTCCTTTTTAGAAGTCGGTTAAAAATAGTTACCTTGTAAGCAGAGCCGACATTACAAAATCAACCCATAGATGCGATATCTATTACTTTTAAGTTTCAATCATTATCATAATACCCTGCCTTGCAATTATAATTGTTGCGACTCTAAGGACCAGTTCATTCTCTCTTGTTGTACCCTCTTATCAGTAGCCCGTCCTCAAGGATCGTCACTATTAATAGCCACGTCAGTCGTCTCCGATTCAATAAAACGTTAGCTTCATGCTCGGTCATGGACTTACCGAGTTCAAGGCAAGAATGTAACACGTCGACCTTCACACACGCTCGCGCCCTTCTGATGCTATCACACTGACTGTGATAGATCGAGCTTCACAAGCCCTCGTCATCCATTCAATCTGAATACTGATGAGGCACATAATACACGCGATTGATCAATGGTAATGCAATTACATATCAGTACCAATTTTGAATAAATTCCTTTGAGAGAGGAAAAGTTGAAACGGTTGGTTAAAAATTCTTATGTTATGTATAAATATACTGCATTTAAATATTTTTATACGCAACACTTCCTTACTTTAATATAGGTAATATTATAAATCTGAAAGTAACTCTTCCTGTCTGTCCCTTTGTTTATTACTTTTCAGGATTTAGATGAAATTGGGCCGACTGGCGGATACCATGATCGGGATTAGTTTGGTACATACGACACTACCGGTCGGTAGTACGTTCCCGTGGTATAATTTCTAACTGACTGCAAACAAACACATTACTGCAGCATCGAGTGGACTAAATACAATTTCAATGAAATCGACGAACTCATAATTTATTTTTCCGCGACTCTGAAAGATCGTCATCGGAAGGATTCTCTTTAATATTTAATGTACACAGCGTTCTTGAATCGTATTAATATTTCCTGAATCAGAATTAACGGAGGCTTTTGTAAAATTATGTCAAAAATTTACATGTTCGTGTTGTTGAATTAAATGAAATAATACCTCGTACTCACAGACCGGGGATGTTTTGAATTTCATCATGAGTAATGCTCGCTTGATAATCTTAAATCGAAAATGATAGTAGATTGTACAACTAGTGCATAAAAGAAGCCATTTTACCCAGCGGCGGAAATTTTAGAGCTTGAGAAGTGAAAAATAACTTTTCGCTACCAGTTATTTCGCGTTTGTCCGTGACCGCAAGTGCTGAAAAGTGCTTAAAACATGTTAAAATGCTAAAGGTTAAATACAACTGCAAAACACAGTAAATTCTTGGTTATTTATTTATTTACCACTTCAAGCTCTTAAATGTACAGAGGCGGACTTAATGCCGTAGGCATTTTCTACCAGGCAACCTTTAGGTGATGCAGAGAGAGAGAATAATAAATATTACATTTCATCAAATATTAATTAATTTTTTTTTTGTTTCATTGATTGTATAAAATAGAACTTTTACTTCATGAAAAAGTTGCTAGATTCTGGTCTTTATGATAAAATCTGACATTATTATCGTTATATTCGTACGTTTGTTCAATCATATATCAACACGATAGTCTTTTCAAAATTATCTCTCTTGTATCATTTCTGTATATATCTTAAATCATTTCTGTACAGAATAACAAAACAATCATAGGCGTTTTGACCAAATAAAAATATGAAACATTCATACGTACCACAGCTCGTGTGCATACATACGGCTCTCAACTCATCGGTTAGAGGCTTCGAGTTAATTCTACAGGCCTTCAGTAAAAGCAGTTAAATCGAAGCAAAAATCCCGCTTGTTAGCCAGAGCATTAAATTGGGATTTACAGCTCTCTCTAGCCTTCTATCAGATTCGTATATTTTGTTAAATGTCTACGAGGATTTGCCGACACTTAGCACTGAAACCATGAATGCGAATGTTAATCGTAGATGACAATTTATATTAACGTAGTTTTGTAAAATATTTTTATTCTTGTATAATTTTGATCGGATCGTTTTACAACTATAATATTATTTAGGTCACTATTTTTTTCATATTCAATTCTGACTTTTGGACACTTACATTTTACTAACTATTTTATTCTAACACTTGGTCTTAAAAAACTCAATTTCAGTTTATCCAATTGACATCAATTTTATACTTTAAATCTTCAATTTTATTTTTAGCTTCTTCGCTTATAATATCTAAAACTTTTAATTCAACATCGAATACATTACATTACGAACATTAACATAAAAGATCGCTTAAAACTCGGGATCCTCCTAAAATGGATCCTGAAACTCCTACGCAGTCTGCTTTTCGTAGGTTATTTGAAGTACGTGACATCAGTAATCTGCCATTATGGAGAAAGTTTTGGGTTTCCGAGGAAATATGAATTATTAAAGTGAAATGAAATGAAGCGAGCACTCGCAGGCGGTTTAGAGAAAAAGCTGTAAGAGGCCTTTTTTTCCATAAATATCTCAATAGTAGCGTTTATTGATGCTGTAAGCTACAGCTTTTAAATTCGTGAACACGAATATTAATTATTATTATTTTGATTGAATTACGATTTTGAAAAGATCGTTTTCGGACCACTAATCCAGTAATGTTACTATTTTAGTAATCCGCTGATGTTACAATAATACCAGAACGCCTAACACTTTACTTTTAAATATTTAATCAACACTCCCAATCTCCGAAGATGACCTACAAAACAGTCGCCCTTGCCTTTATTCCAAAACCACCATACATTTTCGACAAACGGGTAGCATTCCCCAAAATCCCTCAAGACAATTCACCCTGCAATAAAACATCGTTTAATGTAGGATAAGCACACGAGGAAAACGCTGAAGCACAAAGTTTTGGCAAACAAACGTATGTGGAAAACGCCTTAATTCGAATACTTTTTATTCTTTCTCCTTTTTGGAGCTCGTCAATTACCTTTAGGTAGGTATATGGAAAATTACAGTGCAACGAACGAGTTCAGAAAGTTGTCGTCTTTCGGTACATTATAATGAATGTTGTTATCCTCCTTGAACAATGTGGTTGGATTCTGTAATGTGCAGGTTCGGGGAAGACATTTGTTTTACAGGTTGATTGAGTTTTTGTTTCGTTTCAATATAGTAATTACGTTGGCTTTGATTTCGTTAGACTAAAAGAGATTTGAATGGAGGGGTCTATTAATTTCGCGAGTATGACTGAAAATGAGGGTAAAATAAAGTTTATTTTAAAATATAAATAAACTTTATTAATTTTATGAAGAATCAATTTATGTTACTGTCATTTTAAGCAAGAATTTGAAATAAATTTTAGCGATCTATCTCGTTAGTCAATTTGATTTGATTGAATTTGGGTGAAATTGTATGAAGCGGGTAGTCCCGACAGCATTCCGTAGATACGTATAACTTGAGGAGTAAAAGAAAATGAAAATATAATCAATTTGAGGAGTTTCCGGCTGATAACATACGAGAAGTAGGCAAATAAGGATTCCTTATTTCACATTTGATTAAAAGACAACTGAGGAACAAGGCCACTGATTTTCGTTTGAAATTGATCAACAATATTAGATATAATTCTTTACACAATATACTTGACGGAGAAGGTATGTGTGTCTCGTTATTATCAGCCATATTATAATTACTGTGGGCGTACTGTGGGAAGTGTTGGTTATTGCGCAATAGAAAAACCGTTTCCAGTTCAAATGAGATTATAATTTCACGAACAAATTAATCACACCAGCGAATCACACACTGTAGGTACACGACACCAGATACGGAATGCGGGACAGTTTCTGAGCACATGTTGTCCGTACGATGTACAATGTCCAAGAGCTCCACATCGTTCTGTCGTGCTGTCGTCGACCCCCCAGGAACTCAGGCTAGACTTTGTCAAGCGCCACCAGATGGCGCTAGCGTTCCGAACAGTTAAACGATTGACCAGATGCGACATACTCAAATTAATTAATCAATGGATAATAATGGATATGTTCGACAGATGATCTTAATTATTCTCAAGCAGTACACGACGTACATTATACTACAAAAAAATTGCATCAACATAATCAAAAGGAAATCCGTTCCTCCCGAACCAGTAGGAAAGTGGGTCTCACGGCGGATGTAAATGGCAAACATTGTCGTTACCCCACCGTATCCGCATGTTACCCCGCCATATCGGCGCGTTACCCCACCGTACTCTCATATTGTATCGTCTTTGATTTGACGCACCGCTGATGTAATACAGAATGCCAAATATTTGAACGATAACATCGATATTATCTCAGCATGGGTAAATAATTTCAGTAATACGTGGGAGATTCGACAATGTGAAGCAATACCATTTAATTATGGATAAACTATCTCAAACACTTCCAAGATTACTAAGTAGCGGGAAAATAAATATTGAAAATAATAACCAGGAAAACGCTGGAACGCTTGGAATCCTGTAAATAAAAATATAAAAAAACGGTTGCAATGATTAAAAAATAGCTTATTTTTGATCTGTCGGATAAATAAAGAAAAGGAAAAAGTTATCACCATACCATAACCATAATCAGCCTATAATATTCCCACTGCTGGGACACAGGCCTCCTCTCGGTGAGAGGGAGTGGGCCGTAATCCACCACGCGGGCCCAGTGCGGGTTGGTAGATGTCACATGTCTTCGAATTTTTTGGTTCTAGGACATGCCGGTTTCCTCACGATGTTTTCCTTCACCGTATTGAGAGCAGTGGTGATGAAATAATTTACACAAAGTAAAGCGCCTGTCTGGGTTCGAACCTACGACCTACAACTCGTAAGTCGCGGCCGTTACCACTTAGCCACCACTGCTCTCTGGCCACCACTGCTCTCTGAAAGTTATAAATATGTTAATAAATCGGACGAGTTTGTAAACTCACAAAAAGGAAGGCCTTTATAGACGAAAATAATGTCTGCTTCTCTTACTAACTAACTAACCCTATCCTGTGACTCATTATTTTAAAACCTGACATAAACATGTTATAAAAGGCTCAGTTTACAAGACCCAGAGCAGGCTCAAAAAGTAAGTGGCCATGTTGTGCCGTAACGAGAATAATAAATAGCATATTTGACAATACACACTTAGGCTGAAATTGCTAAGGCCTCATTTTTGGCCGTGATTTATGTCCAGGCCGGGACGGCCTCCCATCCAGATTTATCGCCGCTCTACGAACACTTTATTTCTCCGCATTATAACCAACCATCGTATAACCAACAGTCTGTTTTGTACAAATTATTATCATACATTACAATGTCTTGTGACTTCCGGCATGACTATAAATTTATTCTTACATAAGTCTACCTGTTGCTGGAATCAGAGCAGGTTAAAAAGTTTATAAAATCATCTTAAATAGGTACGATTCAAAATGTTTTATACCAGGAAATAACATTTTATCTAGTGCGACATCAAGATGGTAGACAGAACATATCTTTCCGTCTTATATAATTGTCCGTAAATTGCTCAAACCAACAACTACTATCATAACAATCAATTATTGTCAGTTGGTCTCGGAAAAACTCGAAAATGGCGTGTGCGCGCCGTAGAAAAAAAAAGAAAAAGTCTTTGCAAGGCATTAGCTAGTAAGCGATAAAAATAGAACAAAAAGTCCATCTAAATTATTACGATTTCAATCTAAAAATTATTTCTCTTTCTTTCCTCAAGTTTAAGGTATTATAATAATTACCTACATTGTTTTCAATTCATCATCGGAGATTATCTTTATCCTCGAAGATTCGGTAGCAACGTAGCCGGAAGCAATCACGGCGTTTGTGTTCACTACATTATATTGAGAGGAATATGTATTGTTTTTACAACATTGTCTCTATTTATCCAGACAGGTCAGGGCAGGTTGATTCTGAGACATTGTTTACAAGCTTCTTTTATATAAATACAATTTTGTGAATATTTTGTAATTACCTACTAAAATTAATTTGTGATTCGTTATGAGATTTGTTATTCATTCTTACGTATAAGTTGGTAATTTCATTATACATTACAACCTATGACGTGGCAATAAATCAGCGCTCTGTTTTATTTTCAGGATTTCTAAATGCGCTTTCATTCGTATCTCTGTACTTTTAATTCTCACTCCATCAAATTCCATATTTAAACTTCCTAAAAAACCGCCGTAAAATGTCTGTCTATCACAGTGAAAGATAAAGCGGTTCACAAGTTTGGACAGTTTAACGAGCACATCGGACTGCTGAGCTCAGATGAGCCGCGTTATACAGCCGTCAACCAAACAACTTCACTGTGAGTTAGACGAGACTAATGCCCGTTTCCACCAACATTAGGCGACACCTAGAAATTCAACTAAGCGCTTTTATTTAGGTATTCCCTAAATAAAATCGCGCAGTTGGATTTTTAGCCTTCAGCGCTAAGCCGTACGTTGGCATCCACATGGCAATAGGGCACTTTTATTATAATAAGGCAATCGGCCCGCTCAACTGGTCTTATAATATCTAAAATTTATAGTAAACGTCCCACTAATTCTTTGATTTGAAAGCACTAAATAAATTATGAAGTTTACATAAACGGAAAATTAAATTATCTTCACAATCCAATTATTCATTAATTTTCAAAAACAATCGTAGTTTAGAAAACTACATTCTAAAAAATATTTTTAATTTGAATTAGGTAGTTTAATAAAATGTAATGGGTAAAATTATTCATGATGGAATTAATATTAATAATCAACCAACGATTCAAGAAATAAAAATATAAATTTTGTAAAAAAAAATAAAATATAATGGATCCATAGTTTCAATCACAAAAATCCTTGTTCTTAAAATTACCCCTTTCATATTCGTATAGGATCCGAAGAACCTTTTTCTGGTGCTTATTACCGAGTTGCCAGGTGAGTTAGGTTAGGACCAGATAAAGGTAGGCAACCTAACGGTTACGTTCTGTATGCTTTATACTTTCCATTGGAATCTCTAACTCGTTTGGTAAACAAGACTGTGAAATATAAAAAAAAATACAGTATTTAGGTATTTTTTATCAATTATAGCCATATTGGCCATGAACATATTTAATTAGGCAACCCATTTGCAATATATTTGTAAACATATTCAAACAACTCAGCCTAACGCAATCCACTGCTGGACTGCGTTAGGCTGAGGCCTGCGCCACAACACCCTCTCCTCCGCCTTCCGCATCCAGTCTGCCCCAGCCATATTCTGAAGGTCGTCGGTCCATCTAGCTCCACTCCAGGACTCGTCTGCTCCTCCGGCCATAGATCCTCCGACCACATATTCAACATAATATTATTATATTATTATAATATTGATTGACGTGTAAAAGTGTTTGTACAAACCTACTTACAGAAATAAAAATCATTTATCATTAAATTTATCAATATTATTTGGTAAAAAATAATTTTCATCCGGTAAGCAGATCCTCCACGACATTAGAAATCTTATTTTTCTACGTCCTACTTTGTAACTCCGCTTAGTTCATTCTCTATTTCTTCTACAGTTTTGCCCTTAGTTTCAGGCAGTACTAGCAGGGTCACCGCAGCCCCAATCACGTTAATAATGACAAAAACGATGAAGCCGACATAAGCTCCAAAGTTGCTGGTGAGAGCACTGAAGGCTATAAGTTGTACGAAAGTCATGAACCACGCCAACATCACCAAATATCCCATCAATTTTGCTCGAATCTGAAAGAAAACAAGATTGTCCAGTTACACGAAGCTAAACCGCACCATGTTTATACTCGCTGAAATTTTAATGGTTGTTTTCCGCGGCAGAACAATTTGCCCTCAATAGTACCTACTATCGATATTTTTTTTGAGATATATAATACATAGTGTTTTTTTATTTAAAGAAAATTTTACTAACTATATACACTGTTGAATTTTCAACTAAGTATAGGCGCTAAGCAGTGCGTTGAAAATCCAGTGCACGAAAAAAAAACCGCTGCTGTTACACTAGATTCTAAATTAAATGACTAACTAACTTACTATACAAATAAATACAAAAACAAAGGACACTTCACTTAGCCACTCAAATAAACATTTCCCGCGTGAGGGTCATTGTTATGTCCCATACATTTTTTATTTTGGGCCGCGTCACTTATACACGACTCGTACAGAAAAAAAATCTATGGACCGCTGTTAAACTAATGGCTGTTTCTTCAAGTGGATAGACCAGGGTAGATTACAAAACTTGTTTCGTAACTTTAAGAGACTTTGATTTTTTTTAATAATTGCTTATTTTTAATGTTTGTTTACATTACGAAAATTAAAAATTAAAGTAATTTTCATTCAAAATCGAAAGCGATGACCCTATTTTTTTATTTACCTAAAAATAGGGTCATCGCTTTCGATTTTGAATGAAAATTACTTTAATTTTTAATTTTCGTAATGTAAACAAACATTAAAAATAAGCAATTATTAAAAAAAATCAAAGTCTCTTAAAGTTACGAAACAAGTTTTGTAATCTACCCTGGTCTATCCACTTGAAGAAACAGCCATTAGTTTAACAGCGGTCCATAGATTTTTTTTCTGTACGAGTCGTGTATAAGTGACGCGGCCCAAAATAAAAAATGTATGGGACATAACAATGACCCTCACGCGGGAAATGTTTATTTGAGTGGCTAAGTGAAGTGTCCTTTGTTTTTGTATTTATTTGTATAGTAAGTTAGTTAGTCATTTAATTTAGAATCTAGTGTAACAGCAGCGGTTTTTTTTTCGTGCACTGGATTTTCAACGCACTGCTTAGCGCCTATACTTAGTTGAAAATTCAACAGTGTATATAGTTAGTAAAATTTTCTTTAAATAAAAAAACACTATGTATTATATATCTCAAAAAAAATATCGATAGTAGGTACTATTGAGGGCAAATTGTTCTGCCGCGGAAAACAACCATTAAAATTTCAGCGAGTATAAACATGGTGCGGTTTAGCTTCGTGTAACTGGACAATCTTGTTTTCTTTCAGATTCGAGCAAAATTGATGGGATATTTGGTGATGTTGGCGTGGTTCATGACTTTCGTACAACTTATAGCCTTCAGTGCTCTCACCAGCAACTTTGGAGCTTATGTCGGCTTCATCGTTTTTGTCATTATTAACGTGATTGGGGCTGCGGTGACCCTGCTAGTACTGCCTGAAACTAAGGGCAAAACTGTAGAAGAAATAGAGAATGAACTAAGCGGAGTTACAAAGTAGGACGTAGAAAAATAAGATTTCTAATGTCGTGGAGGATCTGCTTACCGGATGAAAATTATTTTTTACCAAATAATATTGATAAATTTAATGATAAATGATTTTTATTTCTGTAAGTAGGTTTGTACAAACACTTTTACACGTCAATCAATATTATAATAATATAATAATATTATGTTGAATATGTGGTCGGAGGATCTATGGCCGGAGGAGCAGACGAGTCCTGGAGTGGAGCTAGATGGACCGACGACCTTCAGAATATGGCTGGGGCAGACTGGATGCGGAAGGCGGAGGAGAGGGTGTTGTGGCGCAGGCCTCAGCCTAACGCAGTCCAGCAGTGGATTGCGTTAGGCTGAGTTGTTTGAATATGTTTACAAATATATTGCAAATGGGTTGCCTAATTAAATATGTTCATGGCCAATATGGCTATAATTGATAAAAAATACCTAAATACTGTATTTTTTTTTATATTTCACAGTCTTGTTTACCAAACGAGTTAGAGATTCCAATGGAAAGTATAAAGCATACAGAACGTAACCGTTAGGTTGCCTACCTTTATCTGGTCCTAACCTAACTCACCTGGCAACTCGGTAATAAGCACCAGAAAAAGGTTCTTCGGATCCTATACGAATATGAAAGGGGTAATTTTAAGAACAAGGATTTTTGTGATTGAAACTATGGATCCATTATATTTTATTTTTTTTTACAAAATTTATATTTTTATTTCTTGAATCGTTGGTTGATTATTAATATTAATTCCATCATGAATAATTTTACCCATTACATTTTATTAAACTACCTAATTCAAATTAAAAATATTTTTTAGAATGTAGTTTTCTAAACTACGATTGTTTTTGAAAATTAATGAATAATTGGATTGTGAAGATAATTTAATTTTCCGTTTATGTAAACTTCATAATTTATTTAGTGCTTTCAAATCAAAGAATTAGTGGGACGTTTACTATAAATTTTAGATATTATAAGACCAGTTGAGCGGGCCGATTGCCTTATTATAATAAAAGTGCCCTATTGCCATGTGGATGCCAACGTACGGCTTAGCGCTGAAGGCTAAAAATCCAACTGCGCGATTTTATTTAGGGAATACCTAAATAAAAGCGCTTAGTTGAATTTCTAGGTGTCGCCTAATGTTGGTGGAAACGGGCATTAGTCTCGTCTAACTCACAGTGAAGTTGTTTGGTTGACGGCTGTATAACGCGGCTCATCTGAGCTCAGCAGTCCGATGTGCTCGTTAAACTGTCCAAACTTGTGAACCGCTTTATCTTTCACTGTGATAGACAGACATTTTACGGCGGTTTTTTAGGAAGTTTAAATATGGAATTTGATGGAGTGAGAATTAAAAGTACAGAGATACGAATGAAAGCGCATTTAGAAATCCTGAAAATAAAACAGAGCGCTGATTTATTGCCACGTCATAGGTTGTAATGTATAATGAAATTACCAACTTATACGTAAGAATGAATAACAAATCTCATAACGAATCACAAATTAATTTTAGTAGGTAATTACAAAATATTCACAAAATTGTATTTATATAAAAGAAGCTTGTAAACAATGTCTCAGAATCAACCTGCCCTGACCTGTCTGGATAAATAGAGACAATGTTGTAAAAACAATACATATTCCTCTCAATATAATGTAGTGAACACAAACGCCGTGATTGCTTCCGGCTACGTTGCTACCGAATCTTCGAGGATAAAGATAATCTCCGATGATGAATTGAAAACAATGTAGGTAATTATTATAATACCTTAAACTTGAGGAAAGAAAGAGAAATAATTTTTAGATTGAAATCGTAATAATTTAGATGGACTTTTTGTTCTATTCTGTTTCTTCAAGTGGATAGACCAGGGTAGATTACAAAACTTGTTTCGTAACTTTAAGAGACTTTGATTTTTTTTAATAATTGCTTATTTTTAATGTTTGTTTACATTACGAAAATTAAAAATTAAAGTAATTTTCATTCAAAATCGAAAGCGATGACCCTATTTTTTTATTTACCTAAAAATAGCCCCATTCATACCGAATCGAATGACATATCATTGTAGTTTCAAAGTTTATATAAACAATAACATTTATATCACGCGAGTATCCTATTACGCACCCGTCATCGCCGTGATTTGTTTTTTTTTATGATTTTCAACTACAGATAACTAATTTCGTAATGCTGCTACGAACTCACGGTTTTTGGCACACATGTACTACATCTAACCACTCGACTAAAGAAAATGGAACGCAAGCAATACTCCCATAGACAAAATTACAAAAAAATAAATACTGAGGGGCTTGCTGTCACAGTTTTATGTTACGTGAGTTTTATCCAGTTGTCATTGCGGCGTATTTTAGGTTGCGTTAGTTTATGACGGCGTACACGTGAGTGGGCGTCGAAATACTCTTCCGCATCGCTGTCATCCGGAAAGTGCCCAGAAGACTGGCAGCATTGCCACGTTGAATGGCAATATTAATTCTTTGGCCAATGAACGACCTAGCCCTCTAGTCACGTGAAGTGTCGACCAGCCGGCGAAAAAATTCCTTAAAAAGAAGACGCACACTCAGGCTCCACTAAGGCTCTCACTCAGGCTCACTCAGACCCCAAACGGCTCAAAGCTGTAGTTGCCCATAAAGTTACAGTATTTGCGCCGCTTGAGGAACTGAGCAGCCGCAGCAGCGGCGCCAGCACAGCCCGCCATGCCAGGAACATTAGATGGCGCAAGGGTATCGACACACGTTGAGTCCAACACCAGAAGCCTACCAACCTTCCAAGGCAACAACGTCACTGGTCTCTTCCCATCATCACGTACCAAGCCGTTTGGTTCCAACACCGCTGGTACGCCGGCGGTGACAAGGGCTCGACGAATAATATCGTTGATGCTGGCGTGCCCGGTTACTATTCGCGGAGCCGCAACAGATTTTTTTTTCTATTTCTGGTTCAGGTAAAAAAGTATTTATAACCGTCCTAAGTCCGTAAAACTGTGGAAGGAATATTGGAGTCACTTTTAGGTAATTATTGTGTTTCGTTCACTTACCAGTTTTGATTAATTATTCAATTACATACCAAGACCTCTCCATGCCTCGGAAAGCACGTTAAGCCGTTGGTCCCGGCTGTCATTCGTGGATCTATGACAGTCATTACGGGGCGTTAGAAGCGCGAAAGTCTGACAACCAGTCTTACCAAGGGGTTTCGTATTACCCAGTAACTGGGTTGTGGGGGTCAGATAGGCAGTCGCTCCATGTAAAATACTGGTACTCAGCTGCATCCGGTTAGACTGGAAGCCGACCTCAACATAGTTGGGAAAAGGCTAGGCAGATGATGATGATGATTTTGTTTCTTTAACTCAGGAGCAGGTCAGGGGATCAGCTATAACACCATGGTCAAAGACCGCGCGCTTCTGGCGCCAGCTTCACGCAGTCGGCCGCTCGCGCTGTGTTACTGGTTCGAGGTCGCTTTCAAGTTTTGTTTTTCACAATTGTAAATCTGTCATTTTTGAATTATAATATTGTTTTTATAATTCGATTGTTCTACCAAGACAAAATGCGGGAATAAAACCATTAAAATTTCAGCGTGTACACTACGCAAACTGCAGGATCAATAGTAGAACTAATGCTTACCTGGAAATTGAATATTTCAGACATCAAAACGAATGGTATGGGGGAGACGCCTCCACCATAGAAACATATTGCTAGCATCATCATAGTCACGTTGATCCAGCCGGAAATGGCCCACCCGTACTGCTTCAGCAGAGTTGAGATCACTAGGCAAGCAAAGACGATGGCAGTGGCTCCAAAGGCTGTTCCCAGGATCGGCTGTGTATTACAAAACAACGTTTAGTTTAAAAATTTAAGGCCGTATAGAATAGAAGCCATTTTATAACTTGTTTCGCCACTTCCAATTTAACTGACTGATTATTTCATATAAGTTCTGTTGCATATTTTATTTATCTGATCTCTCTTGGACTGAGAAATAGGCACAAAGATGCACTCTGTCAAGACTATAGTATTTTAGTGGTCTATAGTATTTTCTTCCGCGTACTTTTTTTTATTTTTTTATTATAAGGACTTTTACACATTGTGCATACCAGTCCCATTATACCCTAACCACATCTGACTGCCAATAGCTTATTATACTAAAATTATTAATATTACAATTTACTTCAATGCCATTAATTCAAACAGACACTTTGCTACCTTAGAATTGGGTTGACTCAGAATCACATTGAATGTACCAACATCCAGTCTGTTTAGTTCAAAGGCATTTGCTAGACATGTCCTCCCAGACTCAAATCGGACACATTCCAGCAATAAATGATATAGATCCTCACAGACGCCACAATCTAACGCGTACTTTGATATAATTTTTGCTTACCTTCCTTCCCAGTTTGTCTATACTAGCCATAGTGATCAATGAGCCCACTGTCATGCATATAGGAATGCTGAGGGCCTGCACATCCGGACTGATCTTGACTCCCGAGTCGGACAGCAGAGTTGCTGCATAATTTAGTATAGCGAAGCTTCCGTTTGTGGCGTGTGTAAAGACTACCAAGATCATGATGAGGAAAGCCTTCCGCCATGCTTTTGTTTTAACTGTGAAGTTGGAAAACTTTGTTTAGATTCGTGGATTAATTTAATTGTGTATTGTATTAATAATATATAAAATGTATATCAATAATGTCTATGAGAAAACAAGGGTTTTATACTTACAAACAGTAACGATGGAAATATTGGGAATGGATTTAAAATATTCATCATCTCTCTTGATCACAGCAACTTCTTGTTGAATATCTTTGTCATCGACATCCAAACCTCTCAATAATGCTAGAGTTGCTGCCGCTTCCTACAATTTAGAGAATTCACAATATGCACAACTTATATAGCCTGTAAACAATAAAAGAGAGAACAAGCTTAGAAAATGTGCAATTTCCAATACTACTAAATCATTATTTTTTAATGCTCCTGGTTAAGAGGCCTGTTACAAAAATGCGCGTAGATGCATGATTTCCTCGTTGAATTGAATACTTTTCATTGGTTGGTATAAATAGCAATTAATTGGTAAAGATAGTTCGTTTTCTCTTCTACAATAATAATACAGCGATTTTTTTTATTATTTAACTATTTATTTAGCAACAATCGTTCTCCTGATGCATGTTTAGGTAAAAACTCATGGAGAGCTGATTTGAGAACTCTAATTTTTAGATTTTGATTAATATAATCCATAAAAACAATTTTTTTCATATCTTAGATATCTTAAACTTTTATAATAATAGAATTTATTTGTGTTGTAATTATGCCTTAATTATATAAAGAAAAAACGACTGGACCTAATTCAATTTTGTACAAGAAACAAGAATATCTCCTAACTTCTACATCATTTTCACGTACCCTAGTATTTACACAAAATAGTATCCAATAATTTCTTAAACAATATCAATTTAAAAAAAAATATGCTACCTTGATTTTTTAATAAATAAAATAAAAGTACTCTATATTTCACTGCGCCGGCGGATGCGCGCTCGCCCTGGCTGGAGGCCTGAATTTATTGTGGCATCCACAGGCAAGCCCGGTTAAGCAGACTACAACCTGATAGGTTGAACTGGGAGATGCCATTTATAAGCAAAAAAAAGTAATTTAAAAAAATTAAACCGACTTCAAAAAGAAATCAACTCAAAATTATGAAATAACTTTAATTTCGGAAGTCGGTGTCTTGGGGTCTGTATTTTAGTTTTTTGCCACTGACTTCCGAAATTAAAGTTATTTCATAATTTTGAGTTGATTTCTTTTTGAAGTCGGTTTAATTTTTTTAAATTACTTTTTATTTCGTAATTTTTAGTTTTTGCACTAGAATTTGACCAAGGATTGAGATGTTTTCCCTTTGACACTACACCCGTAGTTCGTATCAATACGCCAGGCCGTCACACTTACACGTATTAGTCCATATCTTGAAAATTACTGAACCGATTTTGATGAAACTTGCACTGTTCCCTAAGTTGAAGTAAATGTAAGCTAATACAATGATCACGATCCGATTAATAGTTGCTGAGAAATGCGTGGACAAACATACATACATACATACGTCTATGAAATTTTGTATATTTGTTTGGAAGCCTTAGTAGATTGTCATATGTGAATATAATGCAATTCCAATAATATTACATACATACGTATCGAATTGATAACCTCCTTTTTTTGAAGTCGGTAAAAAAAAAGATGCGCGCTGAGTACCAAAATGTAAGAGGGCTCTTAAATAGGCAATAAAATGAATATAAACTTACATTTGTCTTTCCCATCTTTACTAAGAAAGATGGCGACTCAGGAGCTTTAAAGAAGATTCCAAAAGTCAAGATTGGGAGTCCAACAACGACCCATAGCACCGAGTGATAATCCAAGAATCCTCCTAACGTATACATAAGAAGTATTCCGGTACTTTGAGCCAACGCACCCATAGATGTTAGGGTACCCCTTATGCTGTCCTGGGCGATCTCTTTGACATACATCGGAACGACGTGAAAGCAGCCACCGCCGCCAATGCCACAGAATACTCTGGCTACGATGAGACTCGTTGTACTAGCAGGTAGCATTGTAACCATCCAAGACATCTGAAAGATTGAAACATTTACAATTATTAAGTAAATTAAGTTTTAGGATGCATGAATTATTTGTTATATTCGGTAACAAAGAATTACATTAAAAGGGATGAAATAGAGTAAACGAGCTAACAAAGCGGAATGGGAGAAGAAATGATATAATACCGACCCAACAACCCGACCAAGTGACAAACAAGGGCACGTCAAAATAAAACGAAGAGGACTTACCGCTTGGAATATAGTCATCACCATAATACTAATTTTCCTTCCATATCTATCTACGATTTGCAGGAACATGAGAACTCCAAGTACACCCGCCAGTGATGGAGCACTGGCTATCCACGATATTTCACTGTCAGTCAGTGGTCTCCCAGTGGGAGATTCTTCCGACTGCAGTACTTTTGTCATGGGTGACATCCAGCCGCATTGGAGACCGTACGTGAGAATTGACATGTTGCCTGAAGAAAATACATAATCTTGAATTTCTATTTTACACGAGCCTGTACACATCGAATCAGGAGAAAATAAATACTTGGCAATAATACACAAAATCTTTGCCTTTGCTGAATGACTTTGAAATCCATATTGCCTCGAAGTACTCACTTAAAAACAATAAACTTACATAAAATTGTGACCGCCCATTGCACTTTTGTGTGTCCTTTAGACTCTAAGATTCCACTGAAAGTCATTTTAACTATTTTAATTGCAAACTATGAATTTAAGTAGTTGAAAAGTGCGTGTTTATGAGCAAAGTCAGAAATGCTACATACTCGAGTACGACTCGCACGGAACTAAATGAGAATGGTACAGATCATTATTCGAAAATGCTTTTATTAGAAACAGAAGTTTACCGTTAGCCCAGCTGGGTATCACCCATATTTAGATTAAATGTTTGTTTTAGATTTCAAATCAAACACTTTCGTAGACTGCGTGATATAATTTGCTTAGGAAGATAATTTTTCATGTTATACGTTGTTGATTTTATTTTAAAAGCTGTCACACTTGCCGATGTTCTAGATTTTGCAAAAAACCGGCCAAGTGCGTGTCGGGCCACGCACAGTGTAGGGTTCCGTAGTAGCCCCTTATCACAATATAGTACGATTGTGTTGTTCTATATTCTGAATATAACTAATGGTAAAGATATCAGGAGTTAATTGTTATAATAACAAAAATCGACTTTAAATTTGAAAAAATAAATATGACAAGCTTGTCCAGAGTAAAACAAAACTTTAACACATAACGCAACCATGGAGGCCGTACCTTGCAAAAAATCTTAACACCATGATTTACAAAAGTGACGTCACGGCACAACGCCATCTGTTATCGAATAGCGATACTAAACTAATGACAAAATATTGATTTTCGAAGAAAATTATTTAAACAGATTAGACATTAACTAATAATAACCACTTTCTTCCTGCTAAAGCCAAAAAATAAGAGTACGATTGCTGCCAAGTTATTATTTCAATTCACAAAATTGTAATTCCATCATTCTATCTAGCGGCAGTACTGTGAAACTTATGATAATTTATTATGGTTTTTTTATTTTATATTTTGTTTTTTAATGCAAGTCTTTACCCGTCATAAACAAGTAACTACTTCGTCTTAGTCACTATATAGGATTAATGCTAAGGATTTTGTATTTGGTACAAAATTATCCAACACCCAAGTTCAACGACTATTACTGCTAAACTAGTAAAGTTATCTTAATTCCTATAGGTTTCCTTTAAAGTTCATGAAATTCACTAATGCACTCAAGTAATTTTAGAAGACCTATTCAACGATACCCCACACGATGGGGTAGACGACAAAAAAAATATTCATTCACACTTCACATGTAGGGGAGCTACTCTAAAAAAAAATATTTTCCAAAATTTAATTTTACAAATTTGTCGGCGTAATTTATATACACACTACTGCAAAATTACAGCTTTCTAGTACTTACGGTCTCTTAGCAAAACCTCGGACAGACAGACGGACATGACGAAAGTATAAGGGTTCTTTGTAGGTACTACGGAACCCTAAAAAGAAACAAAATCAATGGCTGTTGTTTACATTTGCATAATACATGATTTTATTACCTTTTCTTGTTCGTGCTTGGCCAATAATTGTGGAATATCATGTAATGAACTGTTACCATTTCACCTTTTCTAAACTATGTATGTGTTAAGTCATAAGACGCCATTTTATATATCGTCTTTAAAAACCAGCAAGCTTCTTAAGATCTACGTCACAGTTTAGTGCAATCTGTCGAATGGATTTTGCAATTGGGTTTGCCGCAAACAGATACTTTTATTTAGGCCACTTATGTTTTTTTTTTCACCCAAATATGTTTAGGTGGCTATAATCTACAAGCATTGATCGGAAATCGCAGATTGTTGTTGATAAGAAATAAATCTCGTTTATCCGCCTCACAGGTATAGCTTAGAAACATGCTTTTCATTTCGCCAAATTACCACTAATGCTGAGTTTGACGAACTCCATACTGAGATAACGTTTGACATTGTTGATTCACATTTATTACTGCATTACGTAGGTAGGGAGATATTTAAGACTTTTAAGAGGTTTGATTTTTACTCTTAATAGTGACGGTGCTAAAATAGTACGTGACATTGATGTCACGTTCTACAATCTGCGATTTCCTTTTTATTTAGTGAACACTCTGAAGCACTGTCGATCAATGCTTGTAGATTATAGCCACCTAAACATATTCATCATCATCATCATTTCAGCCGAAAGACGTCCACTGCTGGACATAAGCCTCCCTCAAGCACTTCCACTTCGACCGGTTCTGTGCTTCTCGCATCCAACGGGTTCCTGCGGCCTTCACAAGGTCGTCGGTCCACCTTGTGGGAGGCCTTCCAATGCTACGTCTTCCGGTACGCGGTCGCCACTCCAGAACCTTTCGGCCCCATCGGCCATCTGTTCTGCGAGCAATGTGCCCTGCCCACTGCCACATAAGTTTGGCAATTCTTCGGGCTATGTCGGTTACCTTGATTCTCCTGCGGATCTCCTCATTCCTGATTCGATCACGCAGGGAAACTCCAAGCGCGTGGCTTCCCGAACGCTGCCCAGCCGAGTCGGATTCGACGATTGACCTCTTTCTCGAAGTTAGACCTCCCTAACTGGACAGTTTGTCCTAGGTAAACATATTCGTCCACGACTTCGAGTGTAGCGTCTCCGATCTTTATGAGAGTGGGTGTTACATGGGCATTTGACATGACCTTTTTTTTGTCCATGTTCATTTTAAGACCCACTCTTTCGGAGGCTCTACTGAGGTCATCGAGCATTGTACTGAGGTACTCCATAGTCTCAGCCATGACTACGATATCGTCGGCAAACCGAAGGTGAGTTAAGTACTCGCCGTTGATGTTGATGCCAGCCCCTTTCCAGTCCAGAACCTTGAAGACATCCTCCAGTGCAGCGGTGAACAGTTTCGGAGAGATAACGTCTCCCTGTCTTACACCTCGCTGCAGAAGGATAGGTTTCGAGGTCTGATCCTGGAGTCGGACTGACACAGTGGCGTTTTCGTACAGACACTTCAGCACTTCGATGTACCGATAGTCGATCTGGCACCGTTGAAGAGACTGCAGCACAGCCCATGTCTCGATCGAATCAAAGGCTTTCTCGTAGTCCACAAACGCTAAGCAGAGAGGCAGGTTGTATTCTTCGGTCTTCTGTATAACCTGTCGCAGCGTATGTATGTGGTCTACAGTGCTAAAGCCTTTACGAAATCCGGCTTATTCGGGAGGCTGGAAGTCGTCAAACCTGCGTGCGAGACGGTTCGTGATGACTCTCGAAAACAGCTTGTAGACATGGCTCAGAAGTGAGATGGGCCTATAATTCTTAAGAAGGGCATTGTCGCCCTTCTTAAAGAAAAGTATCACCACACCTCTGTTCCATGCCTGTGGTGTTTTGCCCTCGAGTATGATGGAACCAAACAGCTTCTGAAGGGCCTTAAGAACGGGTTTTCCGCCGGCCTTCAGCAACTCGGCCGTAATTCCGTCATCACCCGGCGCCTTGCTGTTTTTGAGCTGCTTCAGAGCCATCCTAATCTCGTACAGGCTGACGTCCGGGATGTCTTCGGTATAGTGCCGGGTCAATCTAGCTCTTGGGTCGTTTGCCAGATTCATAACGGGGTTACTTGTTGACGTGTATAACTGTCCATAGAACCTTTCGATCTCTCTCAACAGCTCAGGTTTGGCGGATACGATCCTGCCATCATCGGTCTTCAGTTTCATAAGCTGGCTTTGCCCAATAGACAGATCTCTAGCAAAGACCTAAACATATTTGGGTGAAAAAAAAACATAAGTGACCTAAATATAAGTATCTGTTTGCGGCAAACCCTATTGTAAAATCCATTCGACAGATTGCACTAAACTGTGACGTAGTTCTTAAGAAGCTTCGTGGAATCGGATAGAATTCACACAGATCTGACTGAGCAGTGTGATATTGATAGGTTGAGGTCTATATTAAAAAAATACGAAACTAGTTTTGCCAGCGGTAATTCTAGGTCGACTGTTAATACAGAAAAGATGCAAATAAAACTTAAAAACCCTTATGAAATCATACAACGACATCCGTATCGGTGAGCTCCTTCTGGACAAGCCATAATGCCTGAATTATTAGCAGATTTGGAGTGCGTGAGAACTCTTCGGCTTTTTCGAGCCCTGCTCTACTTGTTAAGAAGAAAGATGGGTCTGACCGTCTTTGTATAGATTATAGGGAGTTTAATACTGTGCGTGATAGTTTTCCTTTGCCACTAATATCAGAACAGATTGATGCCCTCGCTCAGGGATCTTATTTTTCGAATTTAGACAGGATTCCACCAAATTTTGATGGCATCTCAGAATGACATCGAAAAGACCGCGTTTATTACCCCGTATGACGTATGGGAGTATTTAAAAATGCCCTTTGGACTCTGTAACGCACCTTCCGTCTACCAACGGGGCAACAATAAAGCGCTACAAGTGCTAAAAGACAAGATAGCGCTCGTCTATTATGGATGATGTCCTTGTATTTTCGAAAACGAAGGTGGAGGCGTTGCAGAGTCTAGAGCAGGTATTGTCCGCCATATCAGAAACCGGTTTCACTTTTTATTGGAAAAAGTGCACTTGGGCTACGTTATCAGTGATAATAGTATCAAAGCTAGCCCTAAAAAGATAGAGACTTTAGCCAACATCCCTTTACCGAGTTGTGTTAAGGAGCTGCGGCAATTTAACGGTCAAGCTGCCACGCTGGGTACCTACTTTAGAAAGTTCGTGCCTAAATCCTCTATCATGGCGCCCTTAATAAAAAGGATGCCAAATGGGTATGGACTGCTGAACATACAAAGGCTCATGTGACTGTTATAAGATATCTGACTTCTGCACCCGTTTTGACTATATTCGATCCCAGCAAACCAATCGAACTGCACACGGATGCGAGTTTGATTGGGTAAGGGGCAATTTTATTTAAAAAAGACGACAATCGGCTGAAGGTCGTCGGTAATTTCAGCCAAAGAACAACCGATGTCGAAAGTAGATACCACAGCTATGAGCTGAAAACTCTGGCGGTATTTAATGTGCTAAAACACTTTAGGCACCATCTGCTCGGCAGATAATTCAAGGTCGTTACAGACTGTAACATCTTGAAGACATCACGTCATAAGCGTGAACTTTTACCTCGCGTTCACAGATGGTGGGCGTTCATGCAAACTTTAAAATTTGATATAGTATCGAAAGGGCGAAAGAATCCAACACATTGACTACCTAAGTCGTAACCCCACTAACTGCACGGAGATGACTGTTTCACGTGTAAATGACGAATGTCGATAGGCCGAACAAAAGTTAGACACTCATATTAAGCGAATTATTGAATCAATCGTCATACATCTACAAAGACAATTTACTCTACAGAAACTTTCAAGTCCATGGTAAAACGTTTCGTCGAATTATGATTATGATACCCAAAAATTTTAGTTGGCCAATAATTCAGAGATTTTATGACGAATTAAAATACCTAGGCTGGTATAAAACTTTGTTGAGTTCGTTCGTTATATGTTGACGATTGCTTGCTATGTAAAATAAATATGAACCCTTCTGGCAAAAAGCAATCGGCTAATCCTATGACAAAATTGCAGAGCCGTTCCACACTCTTCACATCAACAGGAGTAGCAAACTGACTGGTGGAAGGATTTCCAAAGAATATGTGATTGTTATTATAGACGCGTTTATCAAGTTTTGTTACTTAACTGCGGTTAAAAACTTAACTTCACGATCCGCCTGTGATGCTCTTCGTCGTTTACATTCGGAACGCCCAAGCGAATTATCTCCGATCAAGGCACTTCGTTCACAGGGCAAGACTTTCAAAACCTTTTTAGGGAGTGGTCTATTGAATTTCAAGAAATTGCCTGTGGCTTTTGCCGTGCCAACGAACAGGTAGAACGGATAATATCCGTACTGATTAATTGTTACACAGTGGCCGAACATCACGAAAACAGATCTTGGAATTCTGTTATCGGTGAAGACCAACTTGTTTTGAATGGCACGGTGTCCATAAGTACGGGCAAAAGTCCGTTTCAAGTGTTATTCGGTTGCAAGAAAAGCCTACCCAGGTTAAACTGTCTCACGATGGATCTTGATATTCACAATGATTTGATAGAAACAAGACAAGCGGCTATGTTAAGGATGGACGAGCAAGCAACGAAAGATAAAATACGCTATGACGCTAATAAAGCCGCGATTCGTCCTTCTGTAGAAGGTAATCTAGTGTTAGTTCAAAAAAATCCCCGCATAATTAACAAATTAAGCGAAAAGTTCAGTGGTCATTGCGAAATCACGAAAGTTTGTCCAAACGAACGTTACGTGGTTGAGCCATTATCTGGGGGACGGCCGGGCGGCCGGATGGGGCCAATATCTGTGTCATGAACGATTACGTAAATTTCCAACTAGCCTACCAGAATTGTCTTAATGTCTTGATCCTGTAGAATCCAAAGCTGATTAATTTAATTTTAACAAATTGTTAGGTACTGTCACCGCTCTGTGGCGTGTTAATTAGTAACGAACTAATGAACTGCCAATTAGTGCTAGATTGTTCGCAGAATCTTAAGTTTTGTTGAAATTAAGAACTGATAGGTTTGTTGTTTTGTTGAACATGAACTTGGATAAATAAACTTGCTGATTGTTAAAATGTGTTTTTGATGCTGGAAGCCGTAACGTTTTGTCAGAGGGATGGACTGAAAGTTTGATCACTTTGTCCTGTTGAACTGTTGAAAGTTGCTACGCTTTGCGGTTTAGTCATTGAGCTGAATCATGTACATGAATATTGCTGAAAGCTTCAACGCATTATTGCTTTTGAGTTCTATGGCTTCATGAAAAGGTTGAAAGTTTTTTTAAAACACTTTTTAGGGTTCCGTAGCCAAATGGCAAAAACGGAAGCCTTATGGATTCGTCATGTCTGTCTGTCTGTCCGTCCGTATGTCACAGCCACTTTTTTCCGAAACTATAAGAACCATACTGTTGAAACTTGGTATTCAGTGAACCGCATTAAGATTTTCACAAAAAAAAAAATAGAAAAAATACAATAAATTTTGGGGGTTCCCCATATTTAGAACTGAAACTCAAAATTTTTTTTTTCATCAAACCCATACGTGTGGGGTATCTCTGGATAGGCCTTCAAAAATGATATTGAGGTTTCTAATATCATTTTTTTTCTAAACTGAACAGTTTGCGCGAGAGACACTTCCAAAGTGGTAAAATGTGTGTCCCCCCCCTGTAACTTCTAAAATAGGAGAATGATAAAACTAAAAAAAATATATAATGTACATTACCATGTAAACTTTCACCGAAAATTGGTTTGAACGAGATCCAGTAAGTAGCTCGCCGGTGAAAATTTAAAACCATATGATGGTACGGAAAATGAAATGTATGAAATGGTATGCTCTCAAAACGGTGAAGGAAAACATCGTGAGGAAACCGGCATGTCCTAGAACCAAAAATTCGAAGACATGTGACATCTACCAATCCGCACTGGGCCCGCGTGGTGGATTACGGCCCACTCCCTCTCACCGAGAGGAGGCCTGTGTCCCAGCAGTGGGAACATTATAGGCTGATTATGGTTATGGTTATGATGGTACGGAACCCTCCTCGGTGCGCGAGTCCGACTCGCTCTTGCCCGGTTTTTTTCTATAATAGTGCCGTTTAGACTAAAGCGAGAGCGCGTTGACTAGCATAAAGGCCGTGTTAGAGATAAAGATGAACAAGAATTTACGACAATTACAAAATCATACAAACGTATTACGAAACCTTAACTTAGTTGTTTGTTTTATTTTCAGGACAACTAACTGAGCTTTCATTCACATCCCTGGATTTTAATTCTCATTCCATCAAATTCCATATTTAAACTTCTTAAAAAAGTGTTGTAAAATGTCCCACTACACAGTGAAAGATAAAGGGGTTCACAAGTTTGGACAGTTTAACGAGCTCATTGGACTGCTGAGCTCAGATGATGAGCCGCGTTATACCAAACAACTTAACTATGAGTTAAACGAGACTAATGACTTATGAAAGTGGCCAATACATAAAGCTTATGCCCGTTTTCACTAAACCGACACCTAAATCATTGCTAAAATAAGACCGTGCTGTTGAATTTTCAGCTTTTGGCGCTGAGCCGTGCGTTGAAACATCAACAGCGCGCTTTCATCTCGGTATTGGCTTTCGGTGTTACCTGGTGTTAGTGAAAACTGGCATAAGTTTTGTATATCGCCAACTTTCATTATGATATGATGCAGGCAATCAGGCCGTCTCAACTGGTCTTTTGACATCTAAGATCAAACATCTCTAATTCTTTGATTTGAAAGCACTTAAGAAATTATGAAGTTTACATAAACGGATAATTCAATTAACAATCCTTAAAATCAATAATTTTTAATGGCAATCAAAGTTTAGAAAGCCACATTTTAAAACATGGCTTTAATTTCAATGAGGTATAATTATTGATGATGGATATAATTTAATTAAACAAAGCAACAAATTAAAAATAATACAACAGAAGTTTACAAACATAATATATAATTTATCCGAATCTTTTATTTTTATTAAACCTATAATGTCCTGGCTGGGCAAAGCTATCCCCATATTTTCCAAAACTTAAATTACAAAAATCCTTCTACACTTTAAACTATTCCCTTTTATACCAAATAATAATTGTCATAAATAATGCTTTACGGGAAAACATCTTCCACGATATTAGAAATCTTATTTTTCTACGTCCTTATCCATATCTCCTGTTAGTTCCCTCTCTATTTCTTCTACAGTTTTGCCCTTTGTTTCAGGCAGTACTAGCAGGGTCACCGCAGCCCCAATCACGTTGATAATGACAAACACGAAGAAGCCGACGTGAACCCCAAAGTTGCTGGTGAGAGCACTGAAGGCGATGAGTTGAATGAAAGCCATGAACCAAGCCAACATCACCAAATATCCTATCAATTTTGCGCGAATCTGGAAGAAAAAAAGACTCTTAAGGTACAAAAACATAAACTAAACAATTACCTAAGCAACATTGGGTAATCTGACCGACACTATTAGTGTAAGTGTGGTGCTCCGGATCAAACTATAACATAGGTAGTTGCTGAAGAAGGTGCCCTGAATATCTGTATACACATATATATATATATATCTGTATCTGTGAACACATTTGAGGAACTTATAAATGCCACAGCTGATACTGCGATGAACATGTGGCCATCTACAGTGTTCATCATCTCTCTATCATCACTCGACAAAAAGAAGAATAATCATTTATCCCGAGGTTTAGTTAGAAAATAATAGCAAAAAAATCCAAAAATTGATTGTGCTAAAATTATTTTTTTTGCACAATCTAAAGGATGCATTTATAACAAGACTATAATAAGAAAACTGCGGGATCATTATAATCGAATTACCTGGAAATTGAATATTTCAGGCATCAAAACGAATGGTATGGGGGAGATGCCTCCACCATAGCAGCATACTGTTACCATCATCATGGTCACGTTGATCCAGCCAGGAGTGGCCCATCCGTACTGCTTCAGCATTGTTGTGGTCGCCAGGCAAGTAAAAGCAATGGCTGTAGCCCCAAACGCTGTTCCCAAGATAGGCTGTTGGGTGGCAGAAGAGCGATAAATAAAAAAATTGGAGGTCGTGTAGAGGAGAAGACAGGAAATGATTCGGAAAATTTAACTAAATGATTGTTTCATACAAGTTCCGTTTAATTTTTAGGGTTCCGTACCAAAATGGTAAAAGGAACCCTTATTGTGCCACTCAGTCTGTCTGTCCGTCTGTCACAGCTGGATATCTCAAGACCTGCTAATGTTATTAACTTGATATTTGAAATAGTTTTAGATGACGTTTGCCCAACTATTTTGCAAATAAGAAAGATTTTTTTTTTCGCTACAAGTAAAGAAAGAGGTTTTTAAAAATTGGAAGTGGGGTTTCTAGGGCTTGTGGGGTATCATTATAAAAGAACGCTGTTTGCACATTCTCAAACATTTTTTCTCTTTTTTAGGCCCATACTTTTCTGATTATCAAGAAAAAAAAAAATACTGTTACCAAGGGGGGAACGGTGCGGGGCAGGATGGTGGAGGACTGTGCTCTGGAAACAGGCCTGGTCGTCCTAAATCGGAGTTCTGTTTCCACGTTTGTGGTGTGGTGGACATCTCATTCGCCAGCCCCGCTCTGTCACAACGTGTCATTGACTGGCGCGTCATAGAGGAGGTGGAGACCTATTCCGATCATCGGTATATCCGGTTCGACGTCTCCGCCCAGACCTCTAGCGCGTTGGTCCAACAGGCCCTGAGTGGTCCGCGGTGGGCGCTGAAGCAGCTGAACCAGAAGCTCCTCCTGGAAGCCTCGATCGTGCAGGCCTGAGTGTCATCACTGGACAGGCCTGCCGATATTGACGATGAGGCGGAGTGGTTCCGGGAGGTCATGTCCAAGATCTGCGACGTAGCAATGCCACGTGTCCGGCCAGGACGCGCCCGACGTCAGGTGTACTGGTGGTCTCAGAAGGTGGAGCCGCTACGCAAGGCCTGCGCACCTGTACACCAGGCACGACGCACATTAAAGGCACTTTTGACGTTCAAAAGTGCCTTTAATGTGCCTATTTGAAATATATGATTTGACTTTGCACCGGCGGAAGCCACGGAGGCGGAGCTGTACGAGGGGTACAGAGCGGCGAAGACCGCCCTCCAACAGGCTGTCTAGCGGGCCAAAGATACGACCCGCCAGGAGATGGTAGAGACTCTGAACAGAGATCCTTCCCTTAGAAAATGGTGCTTAATAAACTCCGCACCTGGGCCCCCCCGCTGACGCAGAGTCTCCGCCCCCAGCTGGTGGAGGAGATGGTGAGCACTCTGTTCCCTTCACGGGGGGACCACACTCCCCGCCCATGGCTCCGCCACTTGCAGTGCTCGAAGACCATGCGGACGAAGACGACATCCTTGAAGTGACCGGGGTAGATCTGAGAGAACCCTCACGACGGGGGCGGCTGCATTGCAATAGCCGAGGTTTATTTGACGGACAGGGCCGTCATGTACCCCGATCGCGACGGGGAGTGGAACCGGCGAGAGATGTCGTGCGGTGTCCCGTAGGGATCGGTTCTGGGGCCGCTCCTGTGGGCCATCGGTTGCGACTGGGTGGCGCGGGCCGACCTCCGTAATGGCGTCAGTGTGGTTTGCTACGCTGACGGCACGCCAGTCCTGGCGCAGGGGAGGACGCATCAGGCGGCGGCCGACGCGATGGCACGTGGGGTTGCGATAGTCGTAGAGATGATCCGGCTGGCAGTTGCGTCTCGAGATTGCACAAGTTCGAGTCCATGTCGTTTCATGGGCCCCGGAACACGCCGCTATCATCAGGATCCCAACTAACGGTAGGAGGGGTTCACATCGGCGTCGAGACAACGATGAAATACCTGGGTCTCTTCCTCGACAGCCGGTGAAACTTCGTCGAGCACTTCCGACGTTTGGCCTCCAAACTGGAACGGGCTGGGGCCGCCATCAAGCGGCTCTTGCCCAACCTGAGTCCAAAGGCCTGAGGGCCTGAGGTCCTAGGGCTATGGAAGGAACACGAGTGGGTTTTAGTCAGTAAGAGTTCTGACACTCCCTTCCGTTCCACCCAGAGCGGGAGGGGTCATTTGATGATTTCCCATCCGCAAAAAAAAAGGGGGAACAGTATTTTTTTTTACATTTTTTTTTTTTTTATTTGAAATGGATTTGCTCTTGACTCTAGTCTAGGTCAGAGTTGACAGAGACAAAGTCGACGATGGAGTGAGCTCACCCAGAAGAAGCCTGTTCACTCTTACTTTGAAGAGATTCGGGTTGTATGAGCTCGGAAACACAGACGCAGGTAAAGAGTTCCACTCTTTTGCTGTGCGCATTATAAAAGACATTTGAAAACGCTTATCTTCGAAGTTTGCATAAAGGAAACTCTGAAATTATTATATGTGATAGAAGTTTATGTAAATATTACAGGAAAAATAAAGCGATGTCTCTAAATAGCACACTTTTTCGGAAATCATAAACAAAAAGCTTTTAATTTACTAATCTTTGTGGAGACTGAAAAATATGCATAAGTATGCACTCTTTCAAGACTGTCTATAGTATTTTCTTTCGTGTAGTTAGATAAGATTTTTACTCACCTTCCTTCCCAGTTTGTCTATACAGGCCATAGTGACTACCGAGCCCACTGTCATGCATATAGGAATGCTGAGGGCCTGCAGATCCGGACTGCTCTTTATTCCCGAGTCAGACAGCAGAGTTGTAGCATAATTTATTATAGAGAAGCCTCCGTTTGTGGCTTGGGTGAACATCACCAAGATCATGATGAGGAACGCCTTCCGCCATGCTTTTGTTTTGACTGTGAAGTTGAAAAACTTTGTTTAGATTCGTAGTTCAATTTTTCGTAATCACCTCCACGTAAGTTTTTGTTTAAGAATTTTGCTTTACAAAATAAATCTAGGTACATCAACAATAACTATTAAAAATTTATGGGTTTAATACTCACAAACAGTTACGATGGAAATATTGGGTATTGATTTAAAATATTCGTCATCTTTCTTGATCACAGAAATTTCTTGTTGAATGTCTTTGTCATCGACATCCAATCCTCTCAATAATGCTAGAATTGCTGCCGCTTCCTACAATTTAGAGAGTACCTACTTATAATACGCACAACATTATGTAACCTGTAAAAAATAATAGGGAAAAACAGGTTTTGACAATTTTAACCAATAATTTTCTAAATGTAGTAAAATATAAAATGCTTAGTGGGCAATGACTATAGTAATAGATAGTTTGAATATAAACTTACATTTGTTTTTCCCATTTTTACTAGGAAAGATGGCGACTCAGGAGCTTTAAAGAAGATTCCAAAAGACAAGATTGGGAGTCCAACAACGACCCATAGCACCGAGTGATAATCCAAGAATCCTCCCAACGTATACATAAGAAGGATTCCAGTACTTTGAGACAACGCAAAAATGGAACATAAAGTACCCCTGATGCTGTCCTGGGAGATCTCTTTGACATACATCGGAACGACGTGGAAGCAGCCACCGCCGGCAATGCCAGAGAATACTCTGGCTACGATGAGACTCGTTGTACTAGCAGGTAGCATTGTAACTATCCAAGACATCTGAAACATTGTACCATTTTGCAAAAAAAATAAACGAAGTTTTGGGATGCAAGAATTATTGTAATATTCTACAACGAAGAATTAAATTAAAAGGAACGATATGAATGACATAGAACAAATGGACTGACAAGGCAGATTGGGAGAGAAAAACAAATTGTACCGACCCAAAGTAACAAGAGACAAGCAGATGAAAAGACAAGGGCTGGCAGGATATAGACTTACCGCTTGGATGATAGTGACCACCATAATACTTATTTTTCTCCCATATCTATCTACGATTTGTAAGAAAATGAGGACCCCAAGTACACCCGCCAGTGATGGTGCACTGGCTATCCAGGATATTTCACTGTTAGTCAGTGGTCTCCCAGTGGGAGATTCTTCCGACTGCAGTACGTTTGTCATGGGTGACATCCAGCCGCATTGGAGACCGTACGTGAGAATTGACATGTTGCCTGAAGAAAAAACACAATCTTGAAATCTAGTTTTACAGTGATCTGTACGGCGGACATCAAAGAATCAAAACCTTTACGAATCTTGACTACCAACTGAACCAAATATTTTAAAACTAAAAACCAGTAGATTCATCATTGTCTATTATCATTATCCTGAAATGTTCCCTTTGCCTAAAAATTTACATATTATTGTGCCAATGCGCATTCTTCTTTTTCGTTTAACTTCAGAACAACAAACTTACATAAAATTGTGACCGCCCATTGCACTCTTGTGTGGCCTTTAGACTCTGAGATTCCACTGTAAGTCATTTTTAATGACTATTTTAATTACAAACTATGAAGTATTAGTATAATTATTTGAAAAGTGCGTATTTATGAGCAAAGTCAGAATTGCTACATGCTCACGTACGACTCACACGGAACTAAATGAGAACGGTACAGATAATTTTGCGTAATTTAATATGGTATACGTTGTTGATTTTATTCGTAAAGCAGTCACACTTGTTGATATTCTAGATTTTACATCGATATTGTGTTTTCTGTAGGGTTGTCGAAAGTTTCAGCTTCCCGGCAGCAATTGCGTATTAGCAGAACTCGTACTTGCATCGTTTTAAGAAATGCATTACCTCAACCAGATGTTTTATTTTAAATTGCGCAGTCTTCGTGTCAAATAAGTAATAAATGAATAATCATATTTAAAAAAAAACGCAATATCTACTCTAAAAATCCAAACATTTTATGCACTTACCATACCTACCTGCTTGCATAGAGTTTTTGGCTTTGCTATCTGAGGTCAACTTAAATTGTGATTTAGTTTATGCCAAGCTTGTTGTATGGTTTGGTTGGCAATTATCAAAAACTTATTCAAATTGATTTGTGTACGGAAAAATTTAATCTAGTAGTGATTTATTGTTTCAATATATTAGATTTTTCCGTACACAAATCAATTTGAATTACCTTTCAATAATTGCCAACCATGACAACAAAATAGAAATTTTAAACTAAACTTAACCAAGTATTGATTCAACGTAGCTGACACAATATTTAAATAAACGGAACAAAATCAGAATGGCTGTTGTTTACATTTGCTTAATAGATGATTTCATTACCTTATCTTGCCCTTATCTTGTTTGTGCTTGGCCAATAATTGTTGGATATCACGCTATGAACTGTTACCATTTCAACTTTTGGATACTACGTATTAGATCCTACGATGCCAACGTCTTTGAAAAGGCTAACAAGCTACTTCGGAACATCGTCACAGTTCAGTATAATCTGTGGAATTGTGTTTGCAACTGGACGTGCCGCAAGCACTTATATTTGAGAGAAAATTATGTTTTTTTGTTTAAGCATTTAATTGATCATAAATACATACTCGTAATTACTAACAAGTTACTTAAATCGATCGGCTGAATGAAATAAAGTAGCAATGGTTATTTTGATTAAAACGAAAAGCATACAAAACGTAAGAGTAGATTGCTGAGTAGTCCATCGTTAGATAGTTACGAAAACAAATGGTCGGAGAACAGGCGAGGATTCGATCCAACTGCAAGAAATTAAATGTTCGCTAAGTGCTCCTGCCAAGAGCTTTCTTGTACAGGAGTGGATTACTATTGATCGTCACTTTACATCTGTTTTACTTACTACAAGTTCAGTGTTCAATTGTTCCCGAGAATCTAGATGGGTTTACAATCAATTACTTGCAATACGAGTATTTAACGATGCCAGCAAAATACTGGTTTTCAGTAAAGTTAGGTATTTAGTTGTAAACGTTAATGAAAAGAGAAAATAAGAAATGTAATAAATATTGAAAACAAATTAAAACTTATAGAAAAGAATGCTCAATAAAAAGAGCTTATATTGAGGTTATCATAATTAAGACTGATTTTGCTGCGCAAAGTATTGAAGCTAATACATAATGTATTTTAATCCAATAAACTAAAATAAATAGTGATTCTCATAAGATTCATGACGATATAAATTCAATAGAAAGCTAATCAAAATATTCATTAAGAGAACCTACATACTTGTTAATCACACTAACACACTAATATTATAAAGACGAAAGTTTGTGAGTGGGGGTGTGTTTATATGTTTGTTACTTCTTCACGCTCAAACGGCTGGACCAATTTTGATAAAATTTTGTATGAAGATAGATGACACCCTGGATTAACATATAGGCTACTTTTTACCCCGATATTCTCACGGGATCGAGACTTATGCGCGTAAAACCGCGCAGCGCAGCTAGTGTTTAATAAATAAAATAGTAAGGTAGTTTTTTAATAGTCATTAAGGAAATGTTTAAATTAGAATATTCTAAAGAAGAGTTTCTTTGTTTAGTTTAAAATAATTATAGATACTGTCATTTTTATCAATTTGTAAACAATCCTTGCCTTAAGGGTTTTCCTCGATTTGTTGTGTTTCTGAATGAGTTTCATTATCGACGAGATTGGTGTTACACAAAATTCTAAGAAATAGGTTATGATTGAATTTTTGGGATTGTCACTTTTTACTTAGGTATATCAAATAATACTTTTACCATTATTTTTCTTTTTCACAGAACCGTAATCCCTACGTTTGTACGTATTAGACAAGTAATGTAGACATTTATAATGGTTTCAGGTATCTGAGATTGTATATAAATAAAGTCTGCTACTTTATTTAATGAACAACATGTTTGTAGTTGGAACACTTCCAACGCTGTCATCTTAAAAAGGTGCACATAAATTACTTTCTATTTACTTGTTGATATTTTTTATTATGTTTGTTTAGTTGTGATATTGTTTCTTTTATCTTTATTTTTTAGTAAATAGTAGGAAATTCGACACCTACTTGAGTGGTAAACGCCTGTCAGTCATTAAAAGTCTCGGTGTTAGCATACAAGTCTATTATTGGGATACGTTTGTTTCATATGTGTTATGTTCCAGTTGAAGGTAAATGACAAAATAACATTTAATGAGATCGTGAATCTTTAAAGCCGGTTGTAGTTTCTATTAATTAACCTAGCACCTGAGTCTACTGCTAGGATATATCCTGTTGTTTTTGTTATGCGAACCAGGTTATTCATACTTTGAATTCACATTAGTTACATTTAAAACTAGCTTTAAGTACCTATTTACCTACATATCAATGTCGAAATTATCTTTTAACCGGTTGAATGCAGTAATTACAACGCCATTGTATTTCGCGTGGATCCACGTTATGGCCATATGAACGGTTAGTGTAACTTGCATCTTCTAAGTACAAACATAACATCAATGGTATCCATTGCATTTCATTTTAATGTCATGGAATATCAATGTATTGTATGTCAACTGTAAGGCATTAGGAGAGGGCAACAGGTACTAATCATTCACACTTGATATTGATTATCAGTCATCCATATATTATAGTTCTGTTCAACAAAGCCTTAATTTATTATTTGAGTTCATTTCTTAACCAAGGATTCAGTACAAACGTATGCACTATTCATAACAAAGATTCTCTTAGCATGTCTGGTTTGTCCTACAATCGGACTATCTTATGAACTTCCTTGACAAATATCATGTCTACGATAATACTTGATAACCTTCTCTTAGAAAGAGATAATTTCAATTATTTGCCTTCTGTTCTCAGTGATTTATTTTTGATTCCACTATTCAACGTTTGTAGTAAAACTTTCCAGTTCTGCAGTCTTGTGGTGACGCACATCTGCATTATTTATATAATTTATTGAACTATGCCCACGTGACATAGCAACTGCTTTGTCAATATACTTTCCACCATTGTCACGCATCAGTTACGTAATTATTTCTAAAGATACTTATTGTACCTATTTGCTGTATTATGATTATTGCTGTATTACCTATTCTGGGGATTGTAATGTCTTTATAATTATTTACTCACTGCCAAAAGAATAATAGGCAATGATTGGAGAAATTAAATTAGTTACTCTCTGGAATTCCAAGATAAAAAGGAATATAACTATTATTTAATTAATTCTCAAGAGGATAATGAAAAAGGATTCTACTGTTTAGTTAAAAGCTAATTAATTCATTATCAGAAAAGGATATAATCATTACTACTGAATAGAAAATAAAAGAGGTACCTACCTATCAGAGTCCGCTATCAATTGTTAAAGGTAAAGTTATTATTAATTAGGTAGCCATTAACACCATAGCTTTTACTTCTGGTTTAAATACTAGTTTCCCAATATTTTTTCCCAGGTAAGGTAGGTATGCATTCAGAAATCACCTTCGAGATTAATCAAAAATAACTTCATCATCCAACGCCGTCCGCGCAAGCTCTGCGCGCATATGCGTCGTTGCGCCGCCACCAATATCCTGGTTTCCCCGATTTCCCTCATAATTTCCGGAGCTCCGGAGTTGCATATTGCAGACGTGGGCCGGATATCATGAGCTCGTGACGTCACGTCCACAGGAGCCACTTTTCATGTAAACTGTTTAGAGTAACTCTTGATAGGTCAAGGGTGAACCTCAAGAGTTGAGGAAGGGATATAAAGGTTGGTCAATTAAGAAGTGATTTTATTTTTCCTTATTTACGGTGTGGAAGGTTTGTTGAAAAAGTAACAATTAAAAGAAATTATATTACTTTATCGGATGATGAAAACTTACGTTAAAAGGTTTTTATCAGGTTTCGCGCAGTGATTTTCATGTAACATCACTACAATAAATGATAAATGATTTATTTTCTGTAAGTAGGTTTGTACAAACACTTTTACACGTCAATCATATATATTTTTTAAACTGAAACAAACTCAGAAGTCACAATATAGAATAATTACAGTCGAATAACAACTAACGCGTCAAAATACGGAATAAATTAAAAAAATATCAGTTGTGTTTTTCCTGCAATATAATATCTAATATTGAGTTCCCCGAAGCAGGAAGTTCCGAAATTGACTAAATTAAGAAGGATTAAGTTCCCTGCGCGCGGGCGTCTCCCGCTGTAACTGCATTGCGACAATATTATAAACGCAAACAACCAGAATGCGAATTCACGCAGGCGCTTAATAGTTTATCGTTAGAATTTAAAAATACTCTAAACGAGTGGCGTAAGGAACTTGATACCCGTATGACTTCTATTTCTGATAATGTTTTAAATATCAGAGGCGAAATTGCTGCCTTTACCCAGGTGACAACCGAAATTAAAAATGATATTGCCGCTATTCGCTCTGAGCAGTCTCAAATAACTACGCGCCTGTCCGACCTGGATAAAAAGTATGATCAATTAGCAAATGATCTAATTGCTGTGCAAAATTCGGTTGAACACCTGTCAGCTGAACAGATTGATCTGAATAAACGATCTAAAATGCAGGAGGAGGATACGAAGAACTCAATTAATGATATCATGTCGAAAATTGATTATCTAGACCAAAATGCCAGACAATGCAACCTAGAGCTGTGTAACGTACCTGAAAGGCGTAATGAAAACCTGTTAACAATCATGGAAAACATAGGTTTGAAAATTAATTACACAATAAGTACTAAGGATATTGTCGCAATACACCGTGTTCCTCATGCACATCAACAGAACGACAAACCAAAAAACATTGTCGTAAAATTAGCCTCACGTATACTTCGCGACAATATACTCAGCGCCTTTCGACTAGCCAAAGGGCTGACCTCCGAACAACTGAGCATTTCTGGCACACCCTCACGTATTTACATGCATGAACATCTCACGTTAAAGAGAAAACATTTGTTTCGTGACTGCAAGGAAGCGGCTCAAAAGCATAATTATAAATTCGTATGGGTTAAACATGGCACTATTCTCGTTCGAGAAAAAGAACAATGCAAATCGTTTGCTATTCGTTCACACCAGGACATTGGAAAAATCAAACCTGGTGCTGCTGCCGCGAAGGATAATTAGCGGACTTATTGGTATTGTGTATAATTTTATGTGTTTGTTTCTGCTCATTGGTTTTTCTTTGTGTCTAGCGGATGTGCTCTGGTCGTTTTTTTTAGCTGGTGTTTTTGTTGCGTTGATAAATTTCATCACGGGGGCACTGGTTGGACGGTGCGATCGGAGTACGCATGTATTCGTGTTGTCCGGAGATTGTATTTGCTATTTTAAATGTATGTTTTCTGGAAGTTGTATGTACTTTCTTAAATGTGTATCACGTTTGTTTTTGTTGCACCTGTTGATGCTGTGCTGTAATAGTTTTAATATCATAACAATACTTGTATTTTTAACTTTATTGGATTCGTTTGATTTCAGAGAGAATATTTTTACCCTTTTTTTGTTTTTGTTCTATGATAATGTCCATATTGCTATTCTAATCGGCCAGATTACTGTAATACTAATTGGTTTCACTCCCTATGAAAATGGCTGATGACAAATTAACTATATATTATCAAAATTGTAGGGGACTCCGCACTAAACTGCACGTTCTATATATGAATATTTTATCTAATTGTTATGACATTATTATACTCACCGAGACTTGGCTCACCTCCGAAATATTAGACTCGGAGTTCATTGATAACCGTTACACAGTATACAGATGCGACAGGAATCGCGAGGCTACTAAAAAGAAAGATGGCGGTGGGACCCTTGTTGCAGTTTTGAAGGGACTGAGATCCAGTATAGTTGAACCCACTATCCCCTTTTATAAAAACATTGAGCATATTACCTTACGCCTGCCTAGCGCAACAAGAGGAAAATATGATGTAATATGTTCAGCATATATCCCGCCCAAAACACCCGAATGTATTTATGTTGCATACTTAGAGTCCCTGCAAACCTTAATGGAGGACGGCACCGTTCAAAACTTTTACTTGCTTGGAGATTATAATCTTCCTGATATTGGATGGTTCGCTTGTGGTAATAACATGGCTACTACGCAGCAAATGTGTGGTGGTAATTCCCCTATTTGCAGGCATTTGAGTATATTCATGTCGGTGTTCAATGCCTACCAGTACAATAATATTAAGAACTCTAACGGGAAGATTCTGGATTTAGTGATAAGTAATAATGACTGTTCTGTTCTGACACCTACGGACGTATTGTTAAAGCCAGATCTCTATCACCCACCGTTGTATATTCTAGTCTCTTGTAAGTTGCACAGCAGTGCAATGATGCGCAAGGCGGTTCAAAAGCATAATTATTTTAAGGCGAATTATGAACACATTAATCGCGATCTACTCAAAGTTAACTGGGATGATGAACTTCGCGGGCAGTCCGCAGAAGACGCGTTGGATACGTTTTATGATATTGTTTACCAAATAATTAAAGCTCATGTTCCTCTAAAGACAATTAGGTCTACCAAATTTCCATTGTGGTTTTCACCCTCTTTAATACACATATTTAAAAATAAATTAAAGGCATGGAATAAATGGAAGACCTATCAAAACATATCTGACTATGAACAGTTTTCACTATATAGATCGAGGTTCCAAACTGATTCCAAGAATTGTTACCGTCTATACCTAAACTCAGTAGAAGATAGTATTAAAATTAACACCAAATATTTCTGGACTTATGTCTCTAATCGACAATCTAAAGCTCCAATTCCTTCAACCATGCATTATAAAAATCAATCGTCAACCGATCCTGAGGAGATTTGTAATCTCTTTGCAAACTTCTTCCATTCGGTGTACGAACCCTCCACTCTCGCAAATATTCAAACCCACGACAGTGAATATGCTGAGAATTGTTCTCTTATTAGTAGCCTTGTGGTTAGTACTGACCAAGTACTCGGTGCCCTCAAATCTTCAAATCTTTAGATTGTACTAAAGGACCAGGACCAGACGGTATTCCACCCATTTTCCTTAATAAGACGGCTAATGCGTTATGTGCACCATTGTGTATTATTTATAATAAATGTCTATGTCAGGGAACATTTCCAGAGGTCTTGAAGCGGGCTAATATTACCCCCGTTCATAAAAGCGGTCCAAAACAGGACGTTGAAAATTATAGGCCCATTTCTATATTGTCGGCCTTGTCAAAGCTTTTCGAGAGACTCGTTCACAATCAGTTGTATCCGATTGTCCATGATAAAATATTACAACAGCAGCACGGGTTCGTAAAAAGAAGGTCTACAACAACTAATATGATATCTTTCACTGACTATTTGTTTAATAGTATGGACTCTCGTGTGCAGGTGGACTCTGTATACACTGATTTTCGAAAAGCCTTTGACAAGGTCGATCATGAATTGCTTTTAAAGAAGCTGGCCTATAACGGTATCCGCGGGGATTTGCTGCGTTGGTTCATATCGTATGTGTCAAATAGATCACAAAAAGTAACTATTAATGGTTTCAATTCCACCACCATAACCGCAACGTCAGGGGTGCCGCAGGGCTCAATTCTCGGACCTCTGTTGTTTGTAATTTTTATCAACGATATCGATGTGTGTTTTCTTAACTCTAAGTTTCTACTTTACGCGGACGATCTAAAAATTTTTAGACCCATTAGATCAATAACAGACTGTCACTTACTTCAACAAGATCTTAATCGCTTAGTTGAGTATTGCATTAAAAACAAACTCCTACTTAGTATTCCCAAATGTTGCTGTATCAGCTTTACTAAAAATAAAACCCCATTTAAACATCCCTATGCATTACAGAGTAAAATCTTGGCCAGAGTTAACTCAATTCGTGATCTAGGAATACTGCTCGATGACAAACTGCACCTGGACGCACATGTTGATAAAATCATGAGTCAGGCTTATCGTATGTATGGTTTTGTGATGAGATCGGCCACGGAATTTATCCACCCAAGCACATATTTACATTTGTATCGATCATTAATCCGGTCTCAACTAGAATATGCAGTGCCTGTGTGGAGTCCCTATTATAATAAATATACTGACTGTATCGAGCGTTTACAATGTAAGTTCCTGAAAACGATGCATTACCGCTGTTCTAGAAGTCGTATTTACATCCCCTATAGCGACTTACTGAAAAAATACAACTTACTCTCTTTGAAGTCTAGACGAACCTTCCTAGAAACTATGTTTCTATATGATCTATGTAACAACGCGTATGATTGTGTGGATATTTCTAACAAGTTATGCTATGTTGTCCCAAGAACTGTTCAGGGACGTGAGGTGCGCGCACGACCTGTTTTTGCCGTCACTCCTAGTCGTACGAATGCGGGCTTGCGGGCACCTCTACGTCGCCTTACAGGCAATTTCAATAAGTTTTTCTGTAACTTGGATCTATTTGCTTTATCTGTTGGAAAATTTAGAAACTTATTGCTTGACACAATCAAAAATTTATGTGAATAATATTGAATCTTTAGTATTCCTTGGTAGCTGTAATTTATTTGTATCTTATTTTGTGTACTTATCTATTCTGTCCGACTTTAACTTTATCAACATTGTCTTTGTCTTTTTGTGTATCTGTGGAGAACGTTGTTGGTTGCACATTTGTATAACTCCTTATGTTCTATATACTTGTAATATATAATGTGTAATTGTTGGTTCTTCCGAATAAATAAAATAAAAATAAAAATATTCCGAGCTATCGGAACGACAATGACTTATCCAATTTGTTATAAAGTTTTAATGAATTTATCGCTGAATTTTCAAATGTATTGTCGTGATTAAAAAATAGGATTAATAACATAAGAAGCTTGTGTAAATATTATATTCTTATAATCTGATATTATGTATCTTAGGTTCACTTGAAGATGACTTTAGAACATCTTTATACTTCTGTCATTAGAGAAAAAATTCAAGAGTCAAAGTTAAACTCATGTAATTATCTGTGGTGCAAGGTGATCTTAATGTGTGTATTAGGTATTATGTGAGTTAGTTCGGGTTTAGCTTTCTATTTGAAGCCTTTCTTCCACTTCAACTTCAAACTCAATAACACTACTAGAATCAACAAATATTGACTGTATCGCCTAAAGTGTCAAAGGTACCATACACAAAAAATAGGTACTTAAAATCCTTTTACGACCTCCACCCAACAACCTTTTTAAATCCTTTTAAAACCTTTAATCTTTACTTATCTTTACAAAAAAATAAAAACAAACTACCTAAATTTTAAATAAATGACAAGTTTGTAATCCAAGCTACTTGGCCCACTCCCCCTAGATTCACTGAAACGCCTATATTCCCGAAGGTGTTTAGTACACCCACATTGCTTTTTAATAATATTAACTAAATATCTATTCCTAATTCAGCTCTTAGTGTATTTCATTCTCTCTATTCATTAAGGAATACAAATGAATATTCCTGTACATTGTAATTACACTACACTTCATTTAATTTTTTGAAGAAAGATTTTTAAGTGCAATTTGATCACTTTTGAGTAAATTGGCTATTTGAGAGTCTGAAGAAATATCAATTAAAACTTTATACTTTTAGCTTGCTAATTAATATTCAGTTTGAAGTGGTAACGTATTATCTATTAAAAGTTATGCAAAATTGATTTTGAGGACAAGGTAGAAGTTGAATTCCGAGGAAAAAAGTAACAAAAATAATCGAAACACAATAGCTATAGGTTCAACCCTGTTTGGCTACATACACAACAAAACATCCTCCAATGTGTTTCCCCACAGTGTTGTATGCAGTGTGTTTCCCTATTCATTGGTAGAGGCACAGAGTGACAAAGGTTCCCAATACCGTACCATAACTTCGGTATCGCGCGTACAATCGCGGCCAGTCCGCATTGTTATCAAATAACAATCTGATTGATTTTATTAACGCTTTGCACGGAACTGTACGCGTATCGTATATCGCGCTAATCAGTGCTTTATTCTGAAACAATGTTGGACACGATATTAATTTATATTTGAGTGTGGGTCAATTGTGGGCTTTGGAAATTATTGTAATATTATTTCTGTAAATAAGGTAGGTGCTGCATTGTTTTGAGCGAGGACATTTACTTCTGAATCCAGAATATGAAGACCACCACCCATCATCATTGTCATACCTGCTCTCATAGTCTACTGAAAATACATCGATGTTGCCAATCAGAAGTCTTTGTGACGAGATGAGAGATGATATTTAATAAAAAGTAAGTACTATAGAATTTCTATGGACACAGATAAAAGGACCTTTATTTTCAAAAGAAAATATTCCCCTTAGAAACATTTCTAGTCAATAATATTTCTAAAAACCCGTATCCCCAAGTGCCTCCTGCACGCGTCATTAAACACCAATCAAACAATTGCAGACGATTAAGTCAATACACCAGTGACATTATTAGTTACGAGTAGATATTAAATGCTTTCAGTGATCAAGACAAACTGTATTGTTTATATTCAAGACCATGATTGTAAAGGAAAACGTTATCCTACTCGGGTGGGTAATAGTACTTGTACTATTTATTCTGTGGTAATAGTACTATCTTCTAGTTCCTAAATTGTTCTGAAGCTGATTATTATTACGACTTCAATGGTCAGCCATGTTATTAAACACTGTTTATTTGTGACGCCCCGTTCCAAATATAGAATTACTTTGAAGAATGAATTTATTTTGAGTTTCTTAAGTCAGAAATGTAATAAGAAAAAATATTGAAAGAGATAATGACTTAGAAAAAAATGAAGTTTTTACCATTTTTACAATTTCTCTGTTTACCTTAAACATGAATAATACATTTCAAGAATGATTTTGTCGTTTACAAAACAAATAAAATATTGTTTCACTCCTCATGCTCTAAAATTTCGTTTTTATGTTGTGCGTAGGCGACATAAACTCGATTTATATGCGCTAGTCTTCGATCAATAATAGTTTTTTTTTCTAAGACTTAGATTTACTTATAAACAATACAAAGTGATAAATAACTTTAATTTCGGAAGGCGGTGTCGTTGGTTCCGCACTTTCGTTCCGCACTTTTTAGTTGAACCTACCCCACACAAATTCAATTAATACTCGTGCATTGAAGAATTGAAGACACCGACTAGAAGAATCGTCAAAATTCACATAAAAATGCCGGAGATGCAGTATATTTATTCATATAACTTCGTACATAAGAATAATTACCTTATGTACTATTTATACTAACACCTTCCTGATAGTATGTAGATCACATTAAAGAAAGAATAATCAAAATTGCTTCTAATGAAGCTTTTTGAGAAAATAGCGGACATACAAACATATATACATACGAGTCTTTTTTGAAGTCGGTTAAAAAAGGACAATGCCAGCAAGGTCAACAACGACCGCCAACAACATACAACATTAGCTAGAACTCTATCTTGAACTTCTAAATACAATTTAGGTTTAAGCAACAAGTTGTTACCACAAGTTCTGCACTTCAAGTAAGTATTACAGTAGGTATCCTAATTCACTTGCATATTGACATATGATATCTGACGGGATAGCTGTTTGGTCGCAAACTTCGGAGAGAAAAATTGAGATTTGAACAATCCATGTTCAGGATTTATGTCTTGAACATTGTGCAAATAAATGATGTTTGCTTTATTCACAGGCTTTCTGCTGCCCATCGAGTATCGACAAGATTTAATTCCGTTCATACGTGTGTAATGAAAATGCAAGACCTTGAAAATATTCCAATTGCATGGAAATTTTTCAAGGTTGCACTTTCATTCGTACATTAAAATGGTTAGTCTTTTTATCATGGAAAAAAATTATATTTCATGAAATGATTTATTTCTTTCATCACTTTCACTGCTATATTTCTGCCCTCGCTTCCACTACTCCACGGCCACACACCACACAGTATCTAAACAACAGCTCAGTAATGTCTACGGCACTCCCGACTGGAATCCTTCGCGGTTACAACCCCTGCCGGGACGGACACTTCAGCGGCCTATAAACGTAAACCATGGTATTCAAACTCTTATGGCATAGTTTTCTGTCAGCAAATATATAAAAATGTTCCCCAAAATGAGTGAGAGAATGCGAAGCATCATAAAAATAAAGTGATATTCAAGTCTATAAAGATCACAAGACCGTAAAGCTCCAGACGGAGGCGTAAAATAAAAACTAGTGGTAGGAAAGCTCTGTTGACAGCCCGATGCACTTAAATAAAAATAACGCAAATGGAAAGGCACGGGGAAGTCTATTTTCATCCTGGAATAATATTAAGATTCTGCAGTCTCACAATAGAATTGACGAAGCTTAAGGATTTGTGAATTGAGACAATTGAACAAGACACGAATTGGATAGGAAATTCTCAAAACTGATGCGAATGTAAAGAGAAAGTATAAAGAGTATTAGCGACGATACACTTTATTTTTAATTATATTACCAACAGAACGAGCCGTGATACCAAAATAAATTGTGTGGGGATTATTTACCAAATTCCATTACACATAAGGGAATTAATTCCGTGTTTATTCCACCGAATTCAGCGTACAAAAAAGAGATTATACGAATTCTCATAGAAATCGGGTTAATGGGAAAAAGTAGGAATAATTGAAGTAAACACAGACGGAGGCAAGATGAAATGCGACACTTAATCCTTTTACATCTTCAGAATAAGATTTCCCCTTATAAACGTCTTTAGAGAATAAAACAGCTTTGCTTTTGATTGAATTTTAGAGGAGGGAATTGTTTTCAAGGCAGTGTATCAATCTTGGAGTATGAATTAGATAACCTAAGTCTAAAGCACTATGATTAAAGCAAAATTGAAATAAACAAATTCAAGCAGCTCAGTATTCATATTAAATTGTAAAGCTGTCACCAATTAGTATGATAACAGTAATAGGCATTTAAAATTCAGTATCAGTACATGCACACGTTAAATGTATCGCATAATAGTTGTATAAATTAGTAACAAAATACCTCGGGGTGGCTGTAAGCTGCGGGCAACATTTACTGTACCTACTGAATCAGATATACACATATCTGAAGTCCTGCCTCAATAAGCAGTTTGTTCTGTCTGTACCACTGACGTACGGTGCTGAGACGTGGACGCTGGCAAGGCGCAGCGATGGCAGGTGAGGTAAGGCAGTGACCGAGTGGCGTCCAAGGACTGGAAGATGAAGTGTGTGTCGGTCGTCCGGCGGCGAGATGGGCGGATGATATTGTTGCCATCACGGGTAGAACCTTGATGAGGCTGGCACAGGGGCGTGGAGATTGGCACATGAAAAGAGAGGCCTAAGCTCAGCCGTGGGTGAAGTCGGGCTGTGGATGATGAAGATGACTGAATCAGTGTTACGTTAGAATCTGCTTATCAGTATTAATACTCCAAGGCAAACAAGACTTTGTAAAGAGCTAAGGGAGTAAGTTTTATCAGTTCGTCGGCGTCAAATGATCGTCCTTGTGACGTCACTCATCTTGTATTTTGGAGACACTCTCAGACTATATTAGATTTGTGAATGTTATGATGTTTGTTATGATATTCACTTTTTCTTTATTATGTAAGTAGAGAGTAGGTATGGTAGGGTTGTAGTAATGCTGCGTAATTCTATCAATGATAGTGACAGTCTATTATGTTACCAGTTATGGTACACTGACAGGGAATTTCATTGCGACTAGACCCACCTTTAAATCATCACTCTCTTGCCCTTATTCCAATTTGTTTGTGGCTCGCCTGCCATGTCTTAGTCTTTCTTACGCCTCATGTGAGCCGTCATCTTCTCTCTGAACATCATCATGTTTCACACAACTTCTCCACCAAGTTTTAGCTTTTCTTTCGTCTTCTTCTACTTTAGCCATCCACATTCATACTCCGTCTATTTTTATGTGTTGAAACATAATTCTTACAACACATGTTACCGCACACCACGTACTTCCTATCACATGTAACGGAAGCCAGAAACCCCACACTTTCACCACAAAAGGAGCAATCTAAATCACTCCCACCTGATTCTTCAGGAACTCATATAAAAACCGGGTTTACCGTCGGACGTGATAAAACGTTAATTGCGTCTATTGTAGGAGGTAGCTCGTAAAAATTTGTGGAGCCCTTTGTACGGGCTCCGTTCAGAACCGTTTGATGTGGAATCCTGTTGATACAAGTGACGGGTTCTGTATGAGTTCCTGTTTGGTTGAAAGGATTGTTTACTGGGAACAGATGCATCGGGTAGGATGTTGTTATTGCTTGTTTGTGTTTAAGGTCTGAATTTTGTATTTTTACCGACTTCAAAAAAAGGAGGTTATCAATTCGATACGTATGTATGTAATATTATTGGAATTGCATTATATTCACATATGACAATCTACTAAGGCTTCCAAACAAATAAACAAAATCTCAGCAACTATTAATCGGATCGTGACCATTTTTGTATTAGCTTACATTTACTTCAACTTAGGGAACAGTGCAAGTTTCATCAAAATCGGTTCAGAAATGTTCAAGATATGGACTAATACGTGTAAGTGTGACGGCCTGGCGTATTGATACGAGCTACGGGTGTAGTGTCAAAGGGAAAACATCTCAAAACCTTGGTCAAATTCTAGTGTGAAAACTAAAAATTACGAAATAAAAAGTAATTTAAAAAAATTAAACCGACTTCAAAAAGAAATCAACTCAAAATTATGAAATAACTTATTTCATAATTTTGAGTTGATTTCTTTGAAGTAGGTTTAATTTTTTTAAATTATTTTTTTTGTTCTTTACATGTATTTTTTTTCAGTTTTCTCTATTGAATCCATAATGCTTTGTTTTTCTATTTTCCATTACTTACTCCATTCTTGTTTCATAGAAACTTATATAACCTTTTATATAACTTGTATAAAAGGTTTCATTTAAATTAAAAACTTCATTGAACAAAAAAATTTTGTTTATTAACATCGTAGCAGACAGGAATAAACTAATATTTATCTTCTGTTCTTTTCTTAATGAAATAGAAAGAAAAAGATTCACTGAACTTAAATTTAGTTTAGTTGGTGAACAACGGAAACGGCGTCATTATAATGAATCCTTTTCAACAAAAATTACTAACTTTATTTAGAAAACCTTTAGGCTAACCTTTTTAACAATCGAGAGAGAGACTGACCTTATTTTCAACAAAAGCACTATACATGTACCATACTTTCATAACACTTTTTGCCACCCTTTACCACCATTCCTGAAGGCCGCGACCAGACCGGGCAACCCCAACACTCACACAATCAAACTCCACCAAACAGATACGAACACCGCTCAAACGCGACCCTCCTCACCAGACAACTCGACATTAAATTATTTAGACAGGTACCTCCACAAAGACCCTCAAATATACATACAAAAGGTCAGAGCAACAAAGAGGCGATTGTGCCCGCTGATTACGTCACGACATGGCCTAACAATGGCCGTCAAAAGAGTGCTCGATAGGGAACCAGATAGAAATGAAATGAATTGAAGAGAGGTCCATGAAAAGGTCCGGTGAAGTGGATTGTGATAATTAACACCTATGTACTTTTTATTGGGGATACTAAAACCTTGTTTTTTTATCTTTATTGTAGGTTTTAGGGTTTATTGTATTGTGGCAGCGACGAAGGCTGTCCAAGTCAGGTCGTTTTTTTCTGGTGTCGTAAAAGCTAACTCCATCAAAGCTGATGTCACCTTACTGTTGCGGCTATGTATCTTGTTGGCAGAGTTCTGATGGTTGAAATAACGTTTTTAAGAAAAAATTTATAAACGTATCAAGTTGTATACATTTTTGCCAGTATGCTAGGCCTGGCTAACGCCTCGCGTTGCATAATATGGCAAAAATTTAAGTTACTTAGATGCTTGAATTTTCTTCATATAAAAAGGATAGGTAGGTTTCATGTTCACTATGTAGTAGAATTATTATTGATTAAATATAACCTGCCAACCGTTACAAAACATTTCGGTTTTGTTGTAAAACGTTACAAAGGAAACTAATTTAATGGACCCTCGATAAGTTTTCCGTGTTCATAGTTCATCATAATTACGTCGAGAGTCGGGACCGCACGAAATGTCAAGAAACCTAAATTAAGCTAATGAATTGATTCGAAGATTGCTTTAATTGAATAATAGGCTTTCGTGTTTTATGAAAATTTTGCCCTTAACAGTTTTTAACAGAAAGCTAGAGAAAATTAAAGTTTTTTACTCTTTGTGGTTAACACAGGTACTTGCTACCTTCGAAAATTATTGACTTTATGGTGTTATCAGTAACTATTAATATCACACACAACATCACGCCTGTGATCCCTGAAAGGTAAAGTTTTTTTTGACCGTGTATATGTCACAGCCAACTGGTTTAATTAGCCGTTTAGTTAACCGCCTAGCCTTTTAACTAAATGGCGGCTGTTCAACTAACGGCCTGAATGATATTCAATTATGATTTAGGTTGGAAGTCTGTAACCAATCACGTGCGACCCGAATTGGTCGCAGTAACTAAGCCAGAGCCCCCCGACCAAATGGTCGCAGTAACTAAGCCAGAGCCCCCCGACCAAATGGTCACAGTAACTAAGCCAGAGCCCCCCGACCAAATGGTCACATTAACTAAGCCAGAGCCCCCCGACCAAATGGTCGCAGTAACTAAGCCAGAGCCCCCCGACCAAATGGTCGCAGTAACTAAGCCAGAGCCCCCCGACCAAATGAGTTAGGTCTGGTTAGAACTGTGATTTCTGCTTAAGAGCGTTTACGCCGAACGGCATTTCATACAAACTTTCAAGCCCTTGTTTTTTAAAATGAATGAACCGATTTTAATGAAACTTCATACGCATAAGCAGGATACAAAGGTCTAAAAAGTTAGTTGAGAACATTTTCGAAACGTCTTATTTAAAAAAAGATAACTGGAAATCTCTGTTTCTATGAAAAATTTAAAATCGGTCTAATTTGGCTGTAACACTATTATTCGAAAATGTTCTCTGCTAACTCTTTAGACCTTTGTATCCTGCTTATACATATGAAGTTTCATTAAAATCGGTTCGTTCATTTCGGAAAACAAGGTCTTAAAAGTTTGTATGAAATGACGTTTGGCGTAAACGCTCGATGGATGTCAGAGTCGTCCCATGTTATATGGGGCAAGCCTCTGCTGCTGTTACTGGGAAATTCCTGATCGAAAAACCAGGGCCTGATGACTAACAATATCAGCAACTTTCAATCTCCTCTCCAACTCAGTTGCAACTTTTGAGCCCTTCTAATACCATTTAAGTGAATAACGAGGTGATTAAGTAAACACGACAAGTGTATTACGTAGCAACTACATGACGGGGTTATTCAATAAGTAACCACGACAAGTGTATTACGTAGCAACTACATGACGGGGTTATTCAATAAGTAACCACGACAAGTGTATTACGTAGCAACTACATGACGGGGTTATTCAATAAGTAACCACGACAAGTGTATTACGTAGCAACTACATGACGGGGTTATTCAATAAGTAACCACGACAAGTGTATTACGTAGCAACTACATGACGGGGTTATTCAATAAGTAACCACGACAAGTGTATTACGTAGCAACTACATGACGGGGTTATTCAATAAGCAGCGTGATGACACTCAGGGGATGTGGCCCTGGTACAGTTCACATGATGTCTCTTACGAAACTGTTGTAACTACGTTTATAAGTTTTTATTGGTAACCGTTACTTCACTAAACATACTCAAATGTTAACTGTAAATAGTTACGGTACCTAATTATAGCAAGTGGCAGATGTATTAGTTAAGTTACTAAGTAAATAGTTGTTACACTGTAAATAATATTAATTTATTTTTAATATTTTACTGACCAAAGTCAAAAAGTCGAAGTCAAATCATTTATTTCAAATAGGCACAAAGCAGTTTTGAATATCAAAATTTACAAAGAAATAGAATTGATTCTAGTTAATGCAGCCAACGTTGGATGAGTGACTCTGTCACACGCGCGGTGAGAGGTAGCCATCAATAAAGTGCCAGGAGCAATGGCAACTCATATATTTCAACGGGGTATCAATAGGATAGGAGCTGACCTATGGCTACTCTCAAAATGTATTATTTTTCTAAATTGAATATCGGTGTTTCTACTGAATTTGATCATTTGTCTTTTTGGAAGAGGAAAAGAAATGTGGGTTAAATAATGCTATATTTATAACGACCCCCACACCAGCCCGACGATTTCTATTTTTATCAAATGTATGCAAGTTATATATTTTATTATAAACCAGTATGCAAGTTATATATTTCTACCTAGAATGACCTACCATCTGGTATTCATCCAATAGATACCTATGAGTTTGGTCTTATATCATTAAGTCTTTCGTTATTCGGTGTACCTAACATAACCCGCACTGACCACAGCTACCTACAGAACCACTAGAACCCCACCCAACCAACCCAACCGTACTTAAAGAACCACGTTTTAGTTCTATTACAAGAAAAAATCTAATAATCCTAAACTACATCCCATTAGACACCTCAAACATTCTCACTGCACGTTTTCACTCTTCCACAAAGGCCTACTTTCACACTTCCCGACCATTACAGAGCAATAATGATAGCCTTGCAGACTGCAGCCCTATATGAATAATACCCCATAAAGCCTTACAGAGCCTAGAGCCGTATTTGCACTGTCTCCCCAGTCTAGACGACTCACGAGGCTCTTCACTTTACCAAGAGCCTGATATTAATTTCGCGCTAGAGCTGCAAAAGGGAAATTATTTTCCCCTCGTATGAAAGTTTAGAGTTTATAGCAAAATGTTGGCCGTGTGTCTTTGAGGCGTGTTAGTGAGCTTGTAAAGAACAAAGTTCTGTTTGTGGTTAAGATATCAAAACTGTTGCGTGCATATAGCTGTTGTATGAACTTAAATATGCAAACATTATCGCATGAAGAAGTTACTGCACACATTCATTTTGGTAACCAAAAAATAAACCACTACCTACCTCGCTGACTCATTGAATTTCCTCCGTGTCACCAAATTGCCCAATATTTTTACAGTTACATACATAGATAAGTGCAACTTCATTTGATTTTATAAATAATTAATGATATCAGAGAACAACAAATATTTAAGAGGTGAAATAAACAAAAGAAAAAATGGTAAAATTTATGATAAAGCAAGTCAGTATTTGTACAAACATTATGTAATATTAAACAACATGAATAGTAAATATTTGACGTGACATGAAAGACATTTGCGTATCTCGCCTAAGAATTTAAAACTATGACTGATAAGGAATGGGAAGGACGTATTTGATGTTCATATCATATACTTACATAGAATATTTGCTTTATCCTTTATCTGTTTCGTATACAAAGTTTTTAACAATGGGTCTGAATTTGTTTTGTTTTCATTTGAGTTTTAGCAAATTTCACAACATTTGCTGATAGGGTAACTTTTATCTCAGAATGTGAGAGTTCAGCACTTTTTTTAATAACGGTAAGTACGTATCATAAAACCTGGCTAAACCGTATCAGAACTTACACTTACAAGTAAAGATGACTTTAAACACACACACACACACACACACACACACACACACACACACTCTTTTATATATATAAATATATATATATATATAAATATAAAAGAAGAAACTGACTGACTGAATGAATGAATGACTGACTGACTGACTGACATATCAACGCACAGCCGAAACTACTGGGTCTACGAATGTGAAATTTTGCACACGGCTTCCTTTTATAATGTAGGGGAGCACTAAGAAGGGGTTTTTGGAAAGTCAACCTTTAAGGGGGTGAAAAGGGGGGATTTCGTTTGTATGAAAAATCTTATTCCTTGAGTTAATAAACTTGAAACTTAGCACAAATACTTATCTAAGTAAATTATTAAGTTTGGCATTTTTTGTTTTTCTTAACTACCCCCTAAAAGGGGATTGGGGGGTGTCAAAGTTTGTATGGAAGAATTTTAACGGGCAGTCCGAATATCTCGAAACTCAGTATTTATACTTAAGACCAAAAATAGAGAAAAACGTGTATCATGGTTTTCCAAAAATGTACGCCTAACGGGGTGAAAAGGGGTAGTTAATTTTACAGGGGAGGATTTTACTGCGTGGCTTGATTAACTCAAAAGTTGGTACAAATAATCTTCGAGTCAAGTAATGAGCAAATCCCAAAGGATTTTTCGAAATTCCACCCCTGTGGGGGTGAAAAGCGGGGATACAGTTTATATGAAAAATCTTATTCATTTGGTTAATAAACTTGATACTTAGCACGAATACTTATCTAAGTAAGTTATGAAGATTGGCACTTTTTGTTTTTCTAAACTACCCCCTAGAAGGGGATTGGGGGTTGTTAAAATTTGTATGGAAGAATTTTAACGCGCGGTCCGATTAACTCGAAACTCGGTAAGTATTTATACTTAAGACCAAAAATAAAAAATACTACGTATCAGGGTTTTTCGAAAATCTACCTCTAACGGGGTGAAAAGGTGTAGTTAATTTTACAGGGGAGGATTTTACTGCGTGGCTTGATTAAGTCGAAAATTGGTATCAATAAATCTTCGAGTCAAGTAATAAACACATCCTAAACGATTTTTCGAAATTCCACCCCTGTGTGTGGGGGGGGGGGGGGAAAGCGAGGATACAGTTTATATGAAAAATCTTATTCATTTGGTTAATAAACGTAGGAAATGCTGTATCCACTAGCAGGAATAGCGCCTCCAGTGTTTCGCAGAGCACTGGCTTCAGCGAAAGAGCCAAAATGGTCTCCGACACACGACCCTTTGCACGACAACATCCTTGTGCCTGTGCCACAAAGGCTGAAAAGCCGAAACAGTTTTTTAAAGTGTGTCGTCCCACTCACTGGTGAACCGTCACAAGAAAGACTGAAGCTGTGGCGAGACAGTCCTTCCTTACCAAAACCTAAAATTTTTAGAGGAAAGTACACGCGGACGAAGTCGCGGGCAAAGTGCTAGTACTATATACTTGATAGTTACATATCAACTTACTAGCCAATGGCGCCGATTCTGTTATTCACAAACTAAATTAAATTTATGTTCATACATCTTTTTCTTTCTATTTCATTAAGAAAATGACAGAAGATCAATATTAGTTTAGTCCCGTCAAATTAAGATAGTCCATAGACAATTTAGACGAGATTAAAAAATTGGCTATTAAAAATACGTAAATACTACATCGTACTCATAACACAAGCTCTGCTTAGCTTGAGACTAGACGGCGTTGTGTGATAGTTGTGGATTATTATTATTATTATTTACGTCAGGCGCTGACTAATTTGACAGGACTAAACTAATATTTATCTTCTGTCCTTTTCTTAATGAAATCGAAAGAAAAAGATGCCTGAACTTAAATTTAGTTTAGTTTGTGAACAACAGAAACGGCGCCATTGACTTTTTTATTATTTTCCATGTCACTACTTTTTTTCATATCACGTTATTGATATCAGTGTTCGAACTCGTCCACTTCACCGGTAGTAAGCGATCCCTAACATCCACTCCTACATTTTTTAACAACTCTCGATCCTCTATCTCGATGTCGAGATTGAATCGAAACTCAAATAATAAAACTTCATATTGATGGCTGAGTAGTTGGACCTTTAGAGGTCTAACAAAGGTCCAGGTCTGGCAAAGGTTTGAATTCTTGAAAACTTTTCTTTGTCGAAACTTTCATAATATTGAGTCGGTTCTTTGAGATGCTTTCGGATTCAGATTGGATGGTTTTTGATCTATGAATTTGTTAAGCTTTTATATCAAACATAGCCAGTAGAATAAAATAGTTTCATAGTCAAGTTTTTGTTGCAAAAGTATGAAATGAAAAAATGTTTCGTCGCTACTCATTGCAAGCAAAGCTTGTAGCAACATACGTGGTTAATTAAAACAAATGTGATTGAAAAAATATAATATATTTTTTCAATCACATTTGTTTTAATTAAAATATATTATATTTGTAGGAACATTAATATGATGCCTTTCCTAAAAAGATTTTCCCAAGAAACAGTTTATGACAGTTTTTTTTTCTTTGAATGTACCAACAGTGTAGGTATCTAAAATTCAAAACTATAAATGGAATTATTTTCCGAGAACCCAGTACTCTTGCTAATCCAAATACGCTTTAGCACTAAAATTTCCGAAAAACAAATCTCCCCGAAATTCCTGGGATTCTGGATCAGGCTCCGAAGTAAAGCAACGATCTGCTGTCCAAACACGGCTCACATAAGGATAGTTCCAAATTCAAACAGGTCGGGATGTGTGCCGAAGTTAGCCGAAGCTGAGAGTAAACCTCGTGGAGCACCTTGCTGCTAAACGGGTTTCGGGAACTAAAAACTCAATTTGTGTTGCAGGTGTAGCAAGCTGGGAATGTATTTGTTTGTATTTGAACTTTGTTTGTGTAGTTTATTTAATTCAAGCTGAGGGCAATAAAATCTTTCTAATATGACCGCCACATGAACAGTCCACGGAAAAATTGTTGTTACACGTTCAGCAGACTGATTATTACTGATTTAGAAATTCTTTACAGCTAATTTTTCATAATTTTTATTTTGTCTGGACTTTAAAAGACGCTGTGGCCTCTGAGTTTGCTTGTTCTCAGAGTAGTCAGATAAGAAACACCGACCTCATCTAGTTTTAAAACATGGTTGACGTGTAAAAGTGTTTACAAAAACCTACTTATGGACATCAAAACATTTATCTTTACGGAAGTTGCATTTGAATACTTCTAGGGAACATTTAGGTACAGATGTCTTACTCTTACATAATACATCAATTTGTGATCTTAACCAACTAGAATCTACCAGTCTACACAGTACAGTCTACTCTCAACATTAGTTACCAAAGCTTTGAAGCAATTAAACCAAGGTCTTAATATTCAACGTAAAGTACTACACGCGTAATACTGCAGGTAAGCCTCTAAGCGTTACTCAGCTAAATAGCTAAAGCTATTACTGAACTGCTTCGTAAGCCATTTTGATTGTTCTAGAAAAATATAGTTTTGTATTAAAGATCAGATAAATCTCTCGGGAAATAATAATCGGTAAGCTGGGTTGGAAGATATAGCGGTCGTAGGCCACCCACTGTTGAGTACAATCCTCCAAAGGCTATCCTTTGGAGGATTACACTCAACAGTGGGTCGATTAGGACTTAGGATTATGACGGATGATTGTATAGTCCTAATAGGTTCCTTATTTTTAGAAGCCTATTTAGTAGATAGACATATATAAAAATAAGTTTCTTATGTCTCTATCAGATCCTATAAGCTTAGTGGAGGATTGTGATAGGCCGGTTTGATGATAAACGTGAAACCACAAAGCAGAGACCAAAATTGATTGAATTACCATCTTTTCGTCTTTAGTCCTACTGTTGATTCATCCGTCGTGCTCTTATCACCGCCGGGGTGCCAGCTGTTTTAGAACCCAATGGCCTGGCGCGCGACGATGGGAAGAGACCACACGGAATGACCATAATACCTTGGAAGGTTGGTAGGGCTTTGGTGTGGGATGCAACGTGTGTCGACACCCTTACGCCATCCCATCTTCCCAGTACGGTGAGCTGTGCTGGGGTGGCTGCTGCAGGTGCGGAAAACCTCAAGCGGCGCAAATACTTCAATCTCTTTGGAACGTATATGTTGGAGCCGTTTGGGGTTGAAACATGGGGCCCGAGAGCCCACTTAGTATTTCGAGACATCGCCAAGCGGTTGGTCGACTCTTCACGTGACCAGAGGGCGGGCCTATTTTTTGGCCAAAGAATCAGCATTGCCATACAACGTGGCAATGCTGCCAGTCTTTTGGGCACGTTTCCTGTTGACAGCGATGCGGATGAATTTTTTGATGCCCTTTGATTATTTCCTCTCCTTTTCATATACTTGTACATTATTATTATGATACTATTAGATTTAAAATTATAATTACTCTTGTATTAGACTTAAGACATTTCTTATAAGCACCTCGTTTAGTAACTAGTTTCATATTCATCCTACTTGAGTTCCCCGAAGTTTAAGTCCACGTGCCATCTCAAACTCTTCACTTCGTCTAAGTTTATACGGAAATATTTATAATACGACTCAATTTAATCTTAAAGTTCAAAACATCTATTTCAAAGTATTCCTTAATTTTAGCTACAAAAGAGCTCTTCCAAAAATAGCTGATGCCTAATAATATTGTGGGAAAATATAATCAATCATACAAATTGCTTGGAGCCGTCACCCTGTTAATGGGTTCCATTAAAAATCTTCGGATTATCACGGCGACACCTGCGAGTAATGGGGGTTACGACATCCAGAGTTTGGGGGTAAATTAGTGAATAAACTGGTACTTGGATTAAGATTTAGCCCTTCAGGCAATATTTTACAAATAATCAATCAGCCCAGACTTATAAACACTGCTTATATTTTGGTAGAGAGAGAAGGAATACTTCTTTCACCAATAAAAACATAACAACATCGCGCATTTTTTTCCCGAAGGGTTGTGCAGAGGTGTACCGTTGGTACCTAGTGTATCTACACCCACTATCACCCGCTCTGCTGCCAGTTAAATCACGAATAAAGTGGTGATTGCAGTTAGTAAGGTTAGGTTAGTTGCTACCTATAATCTTGACATAATGCCTTATTGAATGGGTGAGCAGATACTTTAAGTCATGAAGGAATCGTTCAGTTCTTGCAAACAGTTACCCCATACGGATATTAGTATTCTGTAAAGGCGTAAAGATGCTTTATCCGGCGCAGCGCCAATTCTTCACGTAAGCGTTGTTTTTATTACTCATATTTATGTTTGTCGTAAAACAAATAAGATATATTTCAGACTACGCTTCGGAACATAAATGGGTATTTATAAAACACTTCTAGCCTTCTCGCATCGCCAGGGGAGTTCTGTTAGGAATTGTTAATCGGAATGAATGCTTGTTTGAAATGGGAAATGCCTCTTTTCGTTTCCGGAACAATACATTTGGGCTTCTGCATCGACGTCGCTTTCAGAGTTTTAGTTACCTACACTGAACTTACCTAATTATAGATTTTTTTGAAATAGGACCTCTGTGACAGTTGTGAACCAACACCCGATTAGAAATGTATATACTTTAAAGAATCTTCGAAAAAGATGTAGCCTCATAAACCCAAAAAAGTTATATCATCATTAAGTTCCCATTCGTCACCCAGTTTGTCAACCGATCTCCCACACACATGTGCCTCCCACACACATGTGCCTAACACACACACACACCAACCTAATCTTTTTTCAATACCAATAAAAATAAATAAATACAACGAAAATAACCACCGCACATCCGAAAATCCATTTTGTTCCAGAAAATATGACACAAATACATTGGGTAGCATTGGGTAGTATCTACTCGTACTTAATACCCATCCACACGAACCATCGGGATTACAATTTTGTCCCCGTTCCTTCATGATAAAAATAAATAAGGCCAATGTATGGAGCGGGCGGGAATTTCATAATGGGGTTATCATTCCATTTTTATTGTATCTGTAATGGAATAGCGTAATCTTAATTGAAATCTGACGCAAGGAATGGGATGTTGACGAGGCGGCGGCTAGCGGCTGGACCAGACCAGATGTTGACGAGGCGGCGGCTAGCGGCTGGACCAGACCAGATGTGCGAGGCGGTGAGAGGGTGCTTGTCTTACGTTTTTATTAAGCAGTCTTGGTCATGAGTAGGTATGATAGAAGACCTAGTTTTGTCTGAGTGGATGTGTAACTCTTTTACGGAAGGAGAAGGTAGCCCCGGCAAAGTATTACATTTAAACGATACTAATAATTATTAAAATGATCTACCTACTAAGCTAGTTGATTGAGCCAACAAAGAAGGGAACAAAAAAGGGAACGAAATTTATTTTTCTGTAAGCATTGTTATAGGTTTTGCACAGGACCAAGTGTTGTGGTCCCCGTTTGGCAAAGCCTACTAAAAGGCAAATAAATCAATATAGACTGAGCTTATAACACAAAGTAAACATCTAAACCTTTCATTCGTCCTTTACCTCACCGTGCCAGTCAACCGCAACCGGCCTATTATTGAACGTAATATGCCGTTTACGCAGTCTACTCGTAATGTTGTTACAGCAATAGGCATTAATGGAGGAAAATTGCTCGTAATATTTTGCGATGGCAACCTGTCGGTATGAGGGCCTAATTACTGACATTAGTTCATGTGTTATTGTTACGCTTAGGCGAGTCACACACTACAACGCGCCACGCGACGGGCGCAGATAATGCTCGATTTTTTTACATACAAATTCAAGAAAAAATCGTTTTCTCGAGTCCTGTCGCGTGGCGCGTTGTGCGTTCCACCTTAGCCTCAAAATACGGTGACGTAAATAACCTTTATTGGATTATTTTGTAAACAAAGTATGCCACTCTCATGCCATTTATAGTTTGATAAGTGAGAATATCAAGAGTAGATACCATGAGTAGCATTGTCTTTTAATCAGCCAAATAAGAACAAATTATAATAAATAATCAAGAAAAAATATTAATATTGCTTAATAAAACTACCATTTTCGACAAAATTTAAAAAAAAAATACTTCGGACAGTTCTTTGTTCAAATGATAAAAAATTACTTACTTTGTTACATGAAACATAAACTTGTAGAATCTTAACTTTCTACCTACTGCGACTATATCCGTATTCAAATCATGAACAAGTAATCAGTAGCAAGCATGCGACCACCGTCAGATCCGTGCGATTAGACGCGGAACCGGACGAGCGACACCGGACGGAGAACGGCATATTTTAGTGGTACCGGAATCATCGTGCACAATTGAGTACCCTTGCAGTTTTGATTGCACGAAATATAAATGGGGTATGAACTAAATGGGTATTATGCACGAAACAGTGAATTAATTGACTGCGATTATTTATACGATGTTGAATAATAATAGGCTTGTTATAAATGCATAAACAAGTGTAGAATGAAAACTTGCCAATTTCAGCTTTTTGTTCTAGTAAATTGAGTTTGCTAACTTGCCCATTTATTCGGTAAACAATTGGCATGATTCATTATCTGTGGCGTGAATAAACTGGAATTCAATCATACATCGGTTAACCTTCTTTCCGTTCTCGATCGAAAGAAAACTAAAAAGTTCCCTAAACCAGTATGTAATGTTTTGTTGAGACTGGCACACGGAAGGTTGAGGAGGGTAAATACCACTTAATGAGGAGCTGACCTTTTTACCTGGTTGCTCTTTTAACTCATTATTTTAGGGATGTGAGGACAAGCTAAGGATAAATAAAGAAACATTCTTTAAAGAGTTCCACTCCGATAACGAATGGGTTCGGAATTCATTTTGTGCGGAATGTTTTTGTTATTTAGCGAAGGGACTGTGAAGGGAAAATACTTTTGTAACTAATGTTCTCAATTCCATAAAATCAATACATGTTCTGCGTTAATTTAAGCATTAAAAGTCCACTCACATATGTACTGAGTGGTTCAAAAAATAACATAACCTCACAAATGTATTGAGTGGTTCTATACATAACATAACCTCACAAATGTATTGAGTGGTTCTATACATAACATAACCTCACATATGTATTGAGTGGTTCTATAAATAACACGGCACGGTTGGCGCAGTGGATAAGCGATTGACTGCTGCGCTGCGTGTCGCGGGTTCGATTCCCGCACGGAACAAATATTTGTATGACCTATAAGTAGATGTTCCGGGTCTGGCTGTTTGTGTACGTGAATTTAAATGTTTGTAAAGGCACCCTCAATACAGGAGAAATTCCTAGTGTGGGGCAACGTTTTTTTTTTATAAAAAAACAAATAAATAAAATAAACATAACCTCACAAATGTATTGAGCGGTTCTATACATAACATGACCTCAAATATGTATTGAGTGGTTCTATACATAACATAACCTTACGCCTGGATTCCCCGAAGGGTTCGGCAGAGGTGTGCCTAGGTATATCCATATTTCACCTGTTTCCAACATAAAATTCTATATCTAATCTCAGAAACTACATTCATGGTCTTCATATGATCCAACCAAGATACTTAACGTCGACTTAAAAGAGACTGTGACCTTTGAGTTTGTTTTGGTGTTTATTCTTGAGTAGTCGGATGGGAAAAACCTAAGTCGTCTAATTTTTAGGGTTCCGTACCCAAAGGGTAAAAACGGAACCCTATTACTAAGACTTCGCTGTCCGTCCGTCCGTCCGTCCGTCTGTCTGTCACCAGGCTGTATCTCAAGAACCGCGGTAGCTAGACAGTTGAAATTTCACAAATTATGTATTTCTGTTGCCGCTATAACAATAAATACTAAAAACAAAATAAAATAAATATTTAAGGGGGGCTCCCATACAACAAACGCGATTTTTTTGCCCTTTTTTGCTCGATATCAATAATGGCAACAGGTAGGCACTTGAAATATTCATAAAGTACTCAGTTGTATTTTTACTTTAATAATAAAAAATAAAAATGAAATAAAATAAATATTTAAGGGGGGCTCCCATACAACAAACGTGTTTTTTTCAGCGTTTTTGCCTTGTGGTACGGAACCCTTCGTGTGCGAGTCCGACTCGCACTTGGCCAGTTTTTTACAATATTATTAACTCGGTATATGTGTTTTTGTAGAGATGGGCTTGTGGCTAAGTATTAATAGCCGTACGAGTCGATCGATCAGGATAAGCTCCGCTTGCTGCGGTTAGTCCGTGGATGGGTGACCATCTTCACATACCAAGATCCCTCCATGCCTCGGAAAGCACGTTAAGCCGTTGGTCCCGGCTGTCATTGGTGGATCTTTGACAGTCCTTACGGGTCGTCAGTAGCCCGAAAGTCGACAACCAGTCTTACCAAGGGGTATCGTATTACCCAGTAACTGGGTTGTGGAGGTTAGATACGCAGTTACTCCATGTAAAATACTGGTATTCAGTTGCATCCGGTTAGACTGGAAGCCGACCCCAACAAGTTACCTATAGAAACACTTCCTGCCTTTTCCCAAAGCTATTTACTGAAACAAATATCATTAAATGATTTATCATTTAAAAGCTCTGCTTCATAGTCATCTTTTCAGGGCATGACCGTGGAAGTAAAAGACGAAGAATATTCAAAACGGCATAGACTTCCAAAGAGATCGCTATAATTTTTAACAAACACTGCCAGGCAACAAGGAAACAAATCCTTTCTTCAAAGTAACTCCTGTAATTCAACAAGGAATTCTTTACACACAAGAGTAGTAAAAGTTAGGGTTCATTTGCGACACTCGCATAATACGCAGATTACGGCTGCTGACGGGACGCGTATTGCCATAATGTATACTAGCACAGACAGGGGTTGCTCTGTAATCGCACGCAATATGCTCTTGTAGCTAGAGAGCATACTGCATATCAGTACAGAGACAGACTGAAATAAAATACACTTTGCTCTAATCCGTGAGAGCAAAACACATACGAGTACAGACAATTTGGCTGCCGTGGTATGTACAATGGCATGCTTCAGTGTGAGCAAACTACATGCGAGTGCAGAGCAAACACATTCTGTCTCTTTCGCACCAAAGATAGATAGGTAACATTCTGTCTCTTTCGCACCAAAGATAGATAGGTACTGTATCCTTTACATTCTTTGCTTTCTTCGCATTATAGCAGTGTCCTTGACCTAATAAAACGAGTTCGCACGCAGCCAAATGCAAAAAAACATTAAATAAGGTTTCGTTTTAAATAGTTAATAATGTTGATTTATCCTTTCAAAAATAAATCTTTAATGTTTTTTAAATATTGTTTTATTTACATAGCTACTGCATTTTTTTTTCATCAGTCATTACGTGGGAATTATTTTGCGGAGCCCTCGATACAAAAGAAGGAAACGTTTTTCTACTTCTAAATATTTTCCCATTTCCATTATATTTAAGAATGTTATTTTCATAATAAACACCTAGGCTTATACGTTTTATATAGAGAATAAAACGTTTCAACCTAGTTTTTAATTATGTTGATAAACATACTTAAACAGCATAGAGATCGGAAAATCTTTAGAAGAAGAAAAATGTTGTATCCTTTTCTATGGAGGGGGTCGCACGAAGCTTCCCTCGGAGAATATAAACACGTACAACATAGTTATGTTCAATATTGTTACGTAGTACACTGCAACATATAATTAAAGTCTTATGACTTCACATACCCTACAATACAAACAATAACACGGTCACATTTTGCTTTAGACATATGCGAACAAACCGTATACTTATACAGACTGGTCTGTAGTCATACGTAGTTTGCTTTAAAAATATGCAAGCAAACTGTATACTTAGACAGACTGGTCTGTAGTCATACGTAGTTTGCTTTAGAGTATTTGTTATTTTTAAGAGCATAAAGTGATCGAGTACAGACTATGGGTGTCTGTACTGATATACACAATGGCAATACGCTGACGGGACCCGGCGCGCATTTTCATTAGGAGGCGACTTTCGGAGGATTACCGAACAGTGCATTGTTCGCCGCACAAAGACAGCTCCAAGATGGCACACAGTGAATACGTAAGCAGTAAGTCAGGTTTTTTTTTAGTTTGCCAGTTCGGAGACATTTTAAAGGATTTTTTTTAGAGGAAATTGTGCATGCCGTAAGGTGAAATTTGTCGGTAGGTACTGTAACTATAAAAAATCCATCTTATCTGTGTACCTACATTATAAGCAAATAAATGATTTCTATTTCAATAGCATATATAAAATATTTCATTCCAGGTACACACAGCAAATCTATTCGGCTTTTATCGGAGGCAAAACATTATTTTCGTTTTGTAATCATAATTTTCCTAAAGCATTCACTATCTAATCGAATTGCTAACGATTCAATCCCGTTCATAGATGAGTAATTTACAACGTTTGAGACATGAGGGTTCTACTCATCTAGAAGTTTGGGAATATGTTAAATATTGTTTGCATTACTTAAATCATTGTATTAACCACACGGAGTTTTTTATTTGCTAACATATAGCCCATGCCAAATTGAACCTTAAGCCAACTTTTGTAAGAAACATAATAGTCGCAACGAGCTGGCTCATTCAATAATGGCCCAAGCGATATGGAACAATAGACGCCCGCATTCCAACGCCTAGTTTATTTAATAAAATATTTCAATTTATTTTATTTAATTACCTTTTTATATTTTTTTGCTTGAGTAATTTTATTTGACACAAAATTGATATGACAAAAAAATAAAAACCTGTAAAACAATATTACTCTGGGTTTAAACTTACGACAGTATAGCGTTTGCTATTCGTACCCGAGCGACCGACTCATTAATTTACGCGCACAGTGACAATAACCCGTGTGTGTGAAATGCAAACTGAATAGATTTGCTGTGTGTACATTTTACCATTTGCCATGCAAAACTTGACTAATTAAATTATGTAAGTTCCGATAGTCTAAGCTTTGGATATTGAATTTACTAAGTACAACATAGTAGGTACAGAGGAATGACTTACAGGTGCACTCATTTCAAAACTTTACGGACAATATTGTTTTTTTTTTTAATAATCCACATTTTTTAGGAATATCTAGAAGCGTAAAGACCAGATACCAAACAATATATTTCTAGAAAAACAATTACAGCGACAGGTAAAGATTTAATGATGATCTTTTTTAAATTATAATTAATAAAAGCAACAATAAAAGTATCTAATGTGCACACGCCGCTGTAACTCTATAAGCCAGGGTTCAGAGTAATTTAATAACAGGAATTCTCCACCCCAGGATTTGCTACCTGTTTGGGTATCCCGAACAAATCCCAAGTATTTGGTAATGAAGTAAGTACCTACATAGTTAAGTGTTATTTGTATAGATTAGCAATGTAAACAGGTAAAACATGGCGAAGTTCAAACCAGATTTGGTCTAAAATACCTAGTTTGTGAGTGATATTTGCTTTTACGACGTGAAAAATGTTCATTATTTGCAATAAATATTCAAGAAGAATACCTACCTAACGTGCAATGTAGATCATTCAAGATGAATAAAATACACGAACAACTTCAAACTCAAGCTGAGGGCTTTGATGATATTATTTACGAAACCATGGCAATGGTTAATATTGTGAGATCTTAACACAACGTTGAGTGTCGCGACAAGGAGCTTAGCGGGGTGATTTACATGTAAATAGCTAAGTAGCTGGTTGTACTTTTCCATCGCTGTAAAAGAGCTTTAACGTCGCGTCGATTATTAAAAATAAACGTTAATGCAGAATGAGAGAATTAGGCTAGCTAGCTATAATATAGGTATCTTATCCATACTATAATCATAAATTCGAAAGTAACTCTGTCTGTCTGTCTGTCTGTATGTTACCTTTTCACGCCTAAACCAGCAGAGAGATAGATTGCATCCCGGGGAAGGATATAGGATAGTTTTTATCCCGATATTCCCACGGGATCGACACATGCGGGTGAAACTGCGGGGAGCAGCTAGTATTATATAAATCTGCATTCATAAGGACCATATTAAAATTTCAAAGACGACATGCAATAAACTTACTATGTAGCACTAGACTGTGGTATGCGCTTACAGCTAGTTGCAATTACATCTTGTCTCGGTTGCCTGCCCCTCTGAATCAGCTCGAGTTAAAACTTTAATTTTATGACTCGATCGTTAAGAAGGTTCGAGTTCACGCTGTTACGACCTTCGCCACTAATTGAAATTACTTTGTTTGTGTGTAGTTAGTTACCTCGATGTAGGTGGGAATGTACCAGATAGGTTTGAGTTGTTTTAGTTTTTGTTTTGAAGTGTTCAGGACCCCAGGCTAAACAGTCGCACTTGCAACCACGAGACCAACGGGGCACTCGACTCACTCATACTCATAGGAGTAACACAAATCTTCAAAGGATCAATTGGCCTTATAATTCTGTAAATACATATTTGTTACAGTCGCGAATCATATTTTAATTAACGTACACCCAGACACTGAGCTGCAAATTGCAAAAATCGTAAGAAAATTTGAATTTCGCGGGCTACCTTAGCGCTTTCCCCTTAAATCCTTGAATTTGGTAAACACAGTCTGAAAATACTCCTTGATAATATAAAACGCAATGCCTTCATCAAGTGTTCTATTCTATAGCATTTTCCCGATCGCTGAACTAATGAGCGCGTATTATTCACGTCCATTGTGGTCCGAGGCGGCAATTAGGACATTATCGACGCTCCGCTACGTATTATGGAAATCAACGTTTTTATTCGATGCTAATATTTCAACATCGAGCGTGCACGATGAACGATGTATATTGTATGATTAAGATCAATTAGTAGATGATGATGTCAATAGAGCAGTAATGTTTGTTTTACATCGAGAATGGTAATCATAGGACAAACCATAATCAATGATAGCGTCAAGCTTTGTGCGGATAGTAACCGCGATTTTGCAATGATTATAAAATAAAGTAAAAGTGGTTTCCATACCACTCCTCCAGTAGGCTGCAATACCAAGAATAGGCTTATTTCGGAACTAGCCTTTTCCGCGGCTTTGCCCTCGTTGATGTTGGAAAATATCCCACGCAACGTACCACCGGGATTAAAAGTACCTTATGTGTTAATCCAGGTTATAATCTGTCAGTGTCCCGAATTTAATTCAAATTCGTTTAGGCGTTTTTGCGCCAATCCGGAACATACATCCAGACAAACGGAAAAAAAATGATAAAACACTATAGTTTCGGCATCAGACTCGTTTCCACACCTCATAGCTATTACTTTTTTCAAAAATATTCTTTTCACTTCAGTAGCTCAAACATGTAGGTTTTGCTGCCTGAAATCAGTGAGCAAAATGCGATTTTCCTCACTGAGTGAGACAAAGTAACTTTTTAATTTTACCAATATTTTTTTTCTGACAACCGCGAATATCTTATTCAGCCTTGGGTTAATCATACAATTCAAAACATTCACACTCTATCTCTTTCCCGCCATTAGAAAGAGAGAGAGACAAAGACCAGCCCTTTCGAAGTTCCGATTTTGAATTCGACCTCAAAGACAAACACGTTCGGAATTTCGTACTAACTAAAGAAATTTTTGTAAAAAGATAATTATGTGTTTTAATGTAATTTATTAAATTTTTAACTCAGTGTTGTATTTAAACAAAAATAAATATTTACAGGTTAAATATCAGTTTTATTTAAACTGATATTTAACCTGTAAATATTTATTTCTAGTTTCAATAATGTTACGTAATATATTTTGAATAATAAAATATCATGGGTGCTAATTCGTAACACGCCTTACAAAGTGTTCTCGCTGCTGAAGTGATAAGTTATGTGTGTTACACGAGAGCAAAGTTTTTTGCATCTCGTGCCATTGAATCCCTCGCCACACTCAGGATTCAACTTTAGAATCACTCGCTCCGCTCGTGATTCAATCTTTGAATCCTTCGCTTGCTCATGATTCAAAATCAGCACTCACAGCAAAAAACGACTTTGCTCTCTTGTTGCACAAATAACTATTGTGCAGTTTTGACTTCGTTACTAAATGTGTGTAGATATAGATGTCCTGTTCGTCTTCTTCTACCATTGTTATCGTAGTTTTATTGTTACCTTTTGTTTCAATAAGTCACACAGAAAGGAAAGTAAAATAAAACCTTGTGATAACTTTCTCTAGCACTGTGTACTTTGGGTTTGTTCTAAATGTTGTACTTACAAGTTTGTTTCTTACTCAAACTTTATTCTCTGGGTGTAAAATTTGGGTCAAACGAAGAAATATTTACTTTTAGTTTTGTTAGATTACTTACACAGAACTTTGTGGACATTTCTTAAGCGTAAGGTCGTGAATTCAATACTTTGGTCTACAATAACATATTGCTAACACGAGGATAGCACGAGTGGTGATCAATATTCGTTCCTTCTATGAATGAGAAGACCTCTTGCCTTCGTCGTGTAACGGTCTGTTACAGGCTGATAATATTATTACTGTGACTACGACTAGACCGTTCTCTTAATTACGTATTAAAAATACAATATCATTAATATTATAATTATAATGAGTCTATATCGTTATAATTAGTACCTACTTACGACGAAAGTAAATAATATATTTTCAAATGAAAAGCGGCAAAAATATCCAGCTCAACGAACATTGGTTTGGTATACCTTCACTGAGAAAGAAATTAATATAATTTTTATTATTCCCGAAATTCGAAAAAGACTTAAAGTAATTCGTTTACTTTAGGAACATTGAGATCAGTTTCATATTTGTGAGTATGACGCCAAGAGGTTTCAGACCTCTCGAAATGTTATTCCAAACCAAAAGATTAATTAGTGAACAATACTTAATTAATAGGACGAGCACTTACACAGTTATAGCTTTGTTAAACCAATATTGTTACTTTATTACCTGATGAAGATTTAAAGCCTATTCGTATTGGGTGAAAATTGATTAATAAACTTGACTTTAATTAATCCTTCGCAATATTGTTAAAACTTAAGTAACTTAGTTGTGATTAAACCGCAACGCTAGAAGAGGTAATCTTTAGTATTATTTTGTCAGATCTTACTGTCTATTGAAAATACGACATTACAAGTGGCCACACACAGTTATTTGGTGTATAACACCAAATAGCTCTTCGCTAACAGATACGTACGGCCTTAATTTATAAGTACCTACGATTTACAAGTACTTTATACCAGTTCTAGTTTCTTAAGTTCTTACATAAGAGTACACTGAGTCTTCTGATACTTTGTCTTCTTGATTTTATGAATATATAATGCATGCCACAAATAGCGGATGTATAATTAAACGAAGAGTGTTATTTGTGTAATTTTATAACCAAATCCATGTCTATTCCAACAGCTGCCCTAGGACCAAGTCTGCTAACGCAATTGTGTCAGGAGGGCCGATCATCGACACCATAATTGTTAAATTTGACAATCTTGGTTATAAATTATACGTGCCACTGACACTCCATTGAAAATAATGCGCGGTAGTCTCGTACATACAGATACTGGCACGCCGCGCGCCGTTGTGCAGCTTTAGATGGCTTATTTTCAACACGACACTTTCAACTAACCTTTGTGAATGAAGGAGAATACTAACTGTAGGTGAGATAGTAAGGCGATGTCATAATATGGTTGTCATAATGACCAATCATTGAAAATGGCTGACGTAATGCTATTTGCAGCTTTTATTAAATTCAAGTTTTGAGGGGCTTGTGGCTAAGTAATAACTGCCGCACGGTTCGATCGAACAGGTTAAGCTACGCTTACCGCGGTTGGTCCGTGGATGGGTGACCACCTTTACATAGGTACCAAGACCCCTCCGCGCCTCGGGAATCACGTTAAGCCGTTGGTCCCGGCTGTCATTCATGGCCCTTTGACAGTCGAAACGGGTAGTCAGGAGCCCGAAAGACTAACAACCAGTCTTACCAAGGGATATCGTATTACCTAATCACTGGGATGTGGAGGTCCGAAAGGCAGTCGTTCCATGTAAAATACTGGTATTCAGCTGCATTCGGTTGGACTGGCGGCCAACCCCAAGTATTCCGTAGTTGGGAAAAGGCTAGGCAGATGATAATGACGTTTTGAGGTTTTTTAATAATATTATTAGTCAACTTTTTCCAGTTCTACAAACCCTGTGAGTATACTTTTCATTTTGCTTATGCATGGAGTGTTCGCTCCGACAGTGGGAGGATTATGAATCAAACTCGCGTGACATCGTAATGGCGGACGTTTAATTAAGCAAACTGTGTTGCGTCTGTTGGCACAAGATTTACTCCTGTATGCAAGTGTTTGTGTTATTACTTGCAGCGAAGTAGAAATGTCTCTTCTAACTAAACGTCTTCGTTTTATTAAGAACGGGTAAAGTAACCTAGTATATCTTTACATATTACTTAAAAAGATCGAATGAAGATAATAACTTTTTTACAAAAAAAGAAACAACCGACTGCAAAAAAAGACACTGCAAAGTGAAAAATAACTTTAATTTCGGAAGTCGGTGGCGAACAACCAAAATGCGAACCCAACGACACTTGTACTTACCCCACACAAATTCGTATAACACTACTTGCTATGTAAATAAGTGACAGGAAGTTGTTATAACATCATCAATACCTATAAACTAAGTGGCAAAAATACGTATTATTGAAGCTAACTCAAAAACTATTCAAAGTTAATACTTTATATGGGACCACCCCTAAGACTTACTCTATCCATTAAATATATATATTTTTTAAATCGATTTACAAGATATCGCGTAACATACAGACGCCAGCACATCAAGCTACTACAATCTGTCAAATTTCTGTAATAAATTTTAAACTTTATCGCTAAAGCTTAAGGTTCAAAGTTGATTGGGAAAATTTGACAGTTTCTGGTAGCTCGATGTGCTTGGCGTCTGTACATACAAAAACAATTTCGTTTACTTGATTTTTAACCAGTAATTTTGGCTTAAAAACCAAACTAATAAACCGATTTTGAATTGAATGAAATTTCTATAGAACCAATCCGAAAGTATGTCCTTTCAAATAAAATAATTTTGCAAATCGGCTTATAACTAACGGACTTCTGAGTTAACAAACATAAAACAAATATTCAACCAAATTTATAACCTTTTCCTTTTGTTGAAGTCGATTACAAAGATAATAAACTTTTTTGTTTGAAAATAAATAATGTAGTAGTATCTTTGCCACATACAAAAATTTTCACAATCATTTCTTCATCATCATCATCAGCATCATTTCAGCCGAAAGACGTCCACTGCTGGACATAGGCCTCCCCCAAGCACTTCCACTTCGACCGGTTCTGTGCTTCTCGCATCCAACGGGTTCCTGCGGCCTTCACAAGGTCGTCGGAATCATTTCTTTAAAAAAGTAATTTAAAAATATTAAACCGACTTCAAAAAGAAATTACACTCAAAATTATGAAATAACTTTAATTTCGGAAGTCGGTGTCTTGGTGTATTTTAGTTTTAGTCTTTTTTTTGGCACCGACTTCCGAAATTAAAGTTATTTCATAATTTTGAGTTAAGTAATTTCTTTTTGAAGTCGGTTTAATTTTTATAAATTACTTTTTTATTTCGTAATTTTTAGTTTTTGCACTAGAATTTGACCAAAGTTTTGAGATGTTTTCCCTTTGACACTACACCCGAAGCTCGTATCTATAAGGCCGTCACACTTTCACGTCTTAGTCCATATCTTGAAAATTACTGAATCGATTTTGATGAAACTTGCACTGTTCCCTAAGTTGAAGTAAATGTAAGCCAATAAAAAAAGAATGGTCACGATCCCATTAATAGTTACGGAGATATGCGTGGACAAACATACATACGTCTATGAAATTTTGTATATTTGTTTGGAAGCCCTAATAGATTGTCATATATGAATATAATGCAATTCCAATAATATTACATACATACGTGTCGAATTGATAACCTCCTTTTTTTAAGTCGGTAAAAATGGATACTTATAGTTACAAAAAAAAATCTGTCGATTATTCAATAAAACCCAAAATCTTAAAACAAAACACTTAAATATCTTTCACAATAAATCAGCAGTAGGATTTATATTTTATCTTAGCTCTTCTGTGGTCCTTATCGACTAGATTTATTGTGGCTCAGGCCCATCGGGATAGCTTCCCGCGTAAGCCTCATTTTGGCGCATCAATTAAATAGTTAGACGAGATAAATCTGGAAAAATCTACTTCATTATTTATTATACTGATAACAATGTTGTATTAGCTCTTCTTAGATTCTGGGATTATTTTTTAGGAACTTGATAACATATTGCATAAAACGTTCTCTTATCACAGTAGCAAAACCTCTTCCAGATAAAAAAATCACACAAACGAATATTAAAAAAACAAACACGTAGGTATGTTAATAATAGAACTGTCAAAATTGTTAAGCCAATGCTTGTCAAAATTATCATGACAGAGTGGTACAAAATAATAAAAAATCACTGAAAGTAACGTTTACTACAGGTATTCATTACATGTTGTTTATTCAGCTGCTGTTTACGCTACAAATAACACATTAATTGAATAAATAACGTACACTTGGGCTATCACGAGTGAAAGCAAATAATGTTTAAAATAAAATTATATACATAAACATCACAGGCAGATACCGTGTGTTCTTTATTTACATAACGTTTCAAAGAATTATGATGTAATTACCTTATTATGAGTTTTACGCACGATGCATGTTCGCGGGAATTTCTAGTGATATAAAGTTATTAAATAACATGTGGAACGTGTCCGGGTAAGCAAAGGGGTCTTCATGAAAAAAATATTTGAAGGGTTCTAAACATGCCATCGCCTTTTAAGGCTTTTTTTTTTTTTTTTTTTTGCGGATGGGAAATCATCAAATGACCCCTCCCGCTCTGGGTGGAGCGGAAGGGAGTGTCAGACTCTTACTGACTAAAACCCACCCGTGTTCCTTCCTTAGCCCTTTATGTTCCGGGCCAGCGGTAACCCTTTCGGACAATCCCGCTGACCCGGCAGGAAGGCTTACACAGGAATACAAAGAATGCATTAGAATTTTAAAATTATTTTAAATTAAAAGTTACAAAGAATCTGTAAAATCAGCAGAAAATGTTAATTTCCATTATAAAAGCAAATTTGAGCATTGTAATTTCTTCTCAACATTAAATCAGACGGAAATACTCAATTACTCATGCAATACAAGCTCGCCTATAATAATCTAATCTAAAATATTATGATATTTGCTAGGACATATCCGTAGCTAGGGCAAACCAGACACTATTGAGTTAGAAACTTACGGAGCTGGGTATACAGCTAAATTGTTATATCTTGATCAATGAAATATCTTGACGTTTTGATAAGAACCTGAGTTTCTAACAATTCTCAAAATCTTACGTCATTCAACGTCGCATAAAATATGGTTCCCTTAAGTTTTAAATTAATAATTGGAATTTTCATCGCGTCTTGCGATGGTCACACAAAGCGACGGAGGACGGAAGATGAATAACACCGCTCTGCCATTGTGACCAAATGATTGTGTGCCTACGGCGCTACGCCGGCGCCGCTACGGCGCTACGGTGCTACGCTCCTATGTCGCTACGGTCACACCTGACCACTCACAAATTAGAATCATAACTTTATTTACATAGCAATAAAGTATAATTTTTATTTTCCTCTTACGTAAAAGAGGGTTTCTGCAAATGTAGACCCTTGTAACAACGCTTGAATGATTCCATTTATCTTTCTTGTGTTATTATTTAAGCTTGATACTAGCGATTATGGCGCTTATATGTTATACTTTACAGACTAAATTAATGTGTAGCCTGATTTACCCGAGTAATGGTGTTACACGATGTGGGTTGCAGAAAATTAAGCAAATAATAATAGCGTTAAATCGTGGAGTTATCGCATGTTTGTCGGGACGAACCGTCGTTGTTTTGTTTTGATGTAAATCTGTTTTTTTTTGTTCGTGTGTATTTGAGAATTAATATTGTTAAGATTTCATTGTTGCTTTTTTTCTATGTTGTTCGCGTAGATCAAGATCTTTCTATTATAATTGTTATCTACTACATGGTACCATTTTACGTCGACCCCCCATAATTATTATTTTTCTTTGAATATGGCAAAAAAGAAAGTCTTTTTTACATACACACTTCTATACCATATTACAGGAAGACAAAACCTATGTATGACCGCAAAAAAAGAATCATGCCAAACTTCCGGCAACTTCATTTGAAGCACAGAGACATGGCGCGTGCCGCAAAACAACGTAATTAAGTAACTCAATTTTAACATAAATATCAGAAGAGTTTATTGTCACGCCTTTAGAATAACACAGTGCCAACTGGAGGGGTGCGCACATGTTCCAAATAATCATAATCTCAAATCAAAATATACAGAAAATAGCATACAAACATTCATATTATGATGATTTTAACAATTATGTGCTGCCCTAATTTAAATATAGCCAGAACGTGTCTCTGTACACCGCGTAGAAGATGGCGGAACGAGTTGATCCAACCCAACAGACGATGGTCCATATTAGCTCTGGATCGAAATAGCTGTATGTGATGGTGAAAGGCCCTTGCCCAGCAGTGGGATGATGCAGGCTGATGGTAACCTGTTAATGCGGGAGTACATTCCTACAAGTTCCTATAATATCTATATACAGTTATATATTCTACCATACTCAAATGAAACGAAGTGATAATTATTTCTGTAATTCGATTTGGCGAAGACGGTAATGGTTTCTTTTTAAAGCCCAAGCATTATATACAAGGTTAAATGCGGGGTCATTATACTCATCATCAAACTTAAAATCGCAATAAAAAAATCTGCTGTTTATGACGAGTCATGCCAGCATGAATGAAGGGAATTCAGCTTGGGTCCCATAGTATAAGTTGTTCATAATGATGAGTACAATGACCTCTTATGAGGTTTTGCGCATTTAACGTTACACGTTGTATTAAGCTATTATATAAGTCTCACAAGGAAGGGCCTTTTAAAGAAAGAGCCATTACAGCTTTAAGTTGACCGGTCCCGACGACTCTTTGATAATTCATAAAAACTTTTTTACAAAAAAAACAACCGACTTTCAAAAAACACTATAAAGTGAAAAATAACTTTAATTTCGGAAGTCGGTGTCTTTGGATTTGTATTTTAGTTTTTTGCCACCGACTTCCGAAATTAAAGTTATTTTTCACTTTATAGTGTTTTTTGAAAGTCGGTTGTTTTTTTTGTAAAAAAGTTTTTATTTTTCACTTTTTAGTGGGTCAGTTTGTAATTTATCTAAGTTACAATAGCCTAATGTCAACTGCTCATCACCTTTTACAAAATATTGCTATTCCCGATGCAGGGACGTTAATTGTTGAGGAGTTCTCCTAGTAAGAACCAGGAGAACTCCTCAACAACCACTCACCATACGCATTGTGACGAGGATAAATCGTTTAGCAACCATATTAAAGTAATCGAATCGCAACCCGTGAAATATTTGTCATTGAGTAGTTCCGATGGCCATCTGTGGTCTTCATCATCAGCTCCACTTTACCAAATGATGATTTCCGAGAGCAAATGCTCAAGTTACTTTAAAAAATACCCAAATCGCTATAGCTTTGCCTATAAAATTTGAGGGTTTCCCTCGATTTCCATGGGATCCTCTCATCAGATTCCAACTTGATGATAATGGGACCACCTCGAGAGTATACCCTTTCGAACAAAAAAAGAATTTTGAAAATCGGTCCACAATTGGCGGAGTAATCACGTAACAAACACAAAAAAAAAAAAATATACCGTCGAATTGAGAACCTCCTCCTTTTTTGAAGTCGGTTAAAAAGTGCCTGTAAACGGTTTAATTGAAGTATAAATGCTTTGAGTTTAAAGTATAGTATATCCTAACACGTCTTGTTCGCTATACATGGAACATGCATGGCGGACGTGTCTACTTACTGTATATCCTAACACGTCTTGTTCGCTATACATGGAACATGCATGGCGGACGTGTCTACTTACTGTTCCTGGCCGATAATTGCCTGTTGATTCAATTAATTGCTGGCTTACAGACGTGTTCAGCTCAAAGGGTATTATTACTAACCACAAAGTACGTCCTGTTGTGTACGTAGCAATTAGCAGCTGTTTGCAGTAATTGGATGATGATAGACGTTATCTCCTAATTATGGTGTCTCTCATTAATTATAGATAAGACAAACGAGAAGCTCCTTTTGAATAATCTTAAATATGGTGAGCAAGCATATTAGGGTAATTGGTAATAAACCCTTGGTGTTGCTAAAGATTCCGAGCAACAGTTTAAATTCATATCATATCAGGCGCCTGGTATCCATCGGGAATGTTAACAATTTTCTTTAAAAATAATATTTTTTTTTTCGTTACTTCAGAGTCGTTTTTGTTAAAAATAAGGGTATCAAATAACTTCTTCGTGCCAGCTGAAGTACTCGGAAATGGTGAAGGGCGAGCGTTTTTAGGGACTGTTTTATATAATTTTGACGTTCGAAAAGTGCTGATTCTTAGCTTAGTTTAAATAAATGACTTTTGATTTTAAACGTAATTAGGTGAGCCCGTTATCGTGTACCGTGTCCCATCATTGGGTACATTAATAGGCTGATCATTTTAAGTTATGTTAGGTAAGCGCTATCGATTGACATCAATAAAAGAGCAAAATAAGCCTAAATTTATTTTTATATAAAAAACATCAAAGTCGCTTTTGATAAAATAAGGGTGGCAAATAACAAGGTCACGTTACTAGCAAAGAGATTTAAGAAGTAGATTTATATGTCTTTTGGTATACTATATGTTACTAGTACTAGTTAGGTACACAAGTAGGTCAGCAAAAGGACAATACTGTGCTTAATATCGCAGCATTTCCTGCAACATATTAATTACTGCAAATGTTTCCATTGCACGATGCCCTAAAGCAATTTGTATGAAAAATAAGCCACCCTTTTCACGAGATGAGGTTTGGTGGATGCTGCAGAATTCTTATTTGTCTGCGTTTCCCGCGAACTCCGTGTCAATATTTTGAAAGCTGGTTGAGGTTTCACTTGTGAACTGAATGTTAATCTTTTTTGGAGAGATTTTTCAGGTTTTTGTTCTTGCGTTAATGTGGCTTCGGCTTCGTTTTCAGTTTTGTTTACTTTGTTAAGGAAAAGAGCTTGATGCTGCTTTTTTGCGCCTCGGCTTTTGGTAAATAGTCATTTCCCGGCAACATGTGTTTATTCGGCCCACAGTTTTTACTTGTGGCTGTTTATCTGGTTTGTTTTGACAATGACATACTTCTAGCTTATTTAACGCACACAATTTAAGAAATCTTCCTTTTAAAATTCAACTATTTTCGTTATAATTATTACACATGGTACGGAAAGTACTGTGAAAGTGTCACCAGTTTCAAACTGTTTAAAATTTTTACCTCGAGGAGCGCGCTCGTCTCTGAATATCATATTCTCAAAATATCATATTCTCAAATCACCATAATAGCAAATCATCACATTATCAAAACATCTTATTCTCAAAATATCGAACACTTTCACCGTTCGAATTCGAACGATTTTTTTTTATATTTCTAGCAAATACAGTTTTTCTAACTGAACAGAGAACTGTACTGCTGGGGAGTTTGTTGCGCCACTTCTTCTTCCCAGCGAAAGCACTAGAACTTGGGCAGGGGGTGTCTTATGTAATTTTGTCATTTTTGACATTTGAATAGTGCTGACTGTCAGCCTAAAATAAATTTGATTTTTGGTTGTTCCGAAAATTGGGATTTGTCTTTGTAAACGTAGACCTAGATAAAAGCAAAGAATGAATAAGAAGAAGACAGGAGAACTGCATTCTTCGAAATTCTCTCCGTTATAAATCACATGTATTTGTCCACAATTAACGTTTCCAAGAATCAATCTTTTAATAGCATCAGAAAACGTAGAAAAGCGCACATAAACAACACGTATATTTTGCGTTGATCCGCCTGATGTTGAAAGCTGAATAATAAAAATCAAGCAGTCGCCGTACAACTGGCATGACTCGGATCAATGGCCGGTCGGTACATTTAGTTGGGACTCCGTCGGCCATTCAGCTTTGTTTATAGGGGTGGTACGTAATATAAATTAATTATCTACGACGGCACTTTGCCGAAAACCCTCCCGAAAATATCTCGCCGTGAATAAAGAGCCGGATATTAATTTGGGATATCGTTAAAAGCAGAATAAAACGTTAATTACATATACGTTTTGTGGGTTTTGTTGATGTTCCTGAAGGCGTGTTGGTGAGGATGAGCACGTTTGTTTACTTATTTGTATTTGTTAAAAGGATGAATAGAATTTGTGGGGCATTTGGCGGTTGGGTGGTTCATCGGGGCTCATTGTAATGGTGCTCTTCGTTATACCATTTTGCTGGCATCTATTTATTATATTCTCATGCACCCTTTTCCAACCTTTTTGGCAAAAGTCGTTCCATTTTAATCTAGATAATTTCCTGTATTTCCGTTGTCCCCGTAATCTGTGTCCCCGTTAGGAAAAAGGGAATTTAATAAAATAATTAAAATTACTTCCTGTTGTCCCCGTACGCTGTCCCCGTTTTTTTTTTACAAAGGAAATGCCGTTAGGAACCGTCCCAAGACTGATCTATATATTATGCCAATTTAGAATGTATTAAGTAATTGAATAATATGCTAATAATATTAATATATATATAATTTTATATATTTAATTTTTTAATATTCAAAATTACATAATATGCCAATTTAGAATGTATTAATTTTATTTTTATTATTCAATCTATATTTTCCCACTGCTGGGCAAAGGTGTATCCCATTGTTCTTTGTGCGCCGCTTTTCCCGACCAATCTGCCGTTAACACATCCAGGTCATCACGCCAGCGTTTCCTATAAAATAATAATATTAGGTAACCATAAATGGTGGTACTTAAACAAAGTCATAATTGGAAGCAATTAAAATGAGTTTTCATAATATAACCAAAAACTACTTACCTAAGTAAAATTTCACTAACGAGCTTCCTCCAGTCTTATCAAGTCCCAGCAAGCGATGCAACAATATTGTTTCAAACAAACAAAAAATAAACTCCCAATTTCCATTGGATGTTTGGATGTTTTTCTTTTGTTTTGAAACTCGCCTAAAGTTTTATTATTTCATCATTAACTTCGCGTTTGAGTTGTGTTCGTTAATCATTTATTTACAGACCCTGTTGATGTGGAGACCTTTGTTTTTCTTATAAGTTGCGTTAGAAAAACACTTATATTATTATCATAAATTTTGAATAGATTTATTAGGTTACGTGTGCTTGAGTGGCTTGTTATTATCATAGTTATTAATGATACTAATCAGTAACATGTTTAATCGTGGGAGTTGTAAAGGTTACCTAAATTATCTAAACTTTGGCTTTCAACTATGCGAACTAGAACCTAAACATCATCTGTTATACATCAATCTTCTCCTTTAGTGATCGCCACAATAAAAGGTCAAAGAGGTCATCGCCATAATCACACCCATTTGGAGCGGACAGACAGATTTTCCATCGCAGTAAGTTATCAATCGCAGACATTGTTGCCCAATTTCACCGAATCTCTTAGTAGCATTTAACGACACCAAGTTGGAAAATGTGTGGACTATTTTCCACCTTAACCCGACATTTGTCATTCTTTTTGTTTCGGACGAATTGGGTGAGAATGTGTAGTAAATTGTTCACTTCTATATAAATCATTCAGCTTTTTCCTAATACATAACTACATCGACACTACTACCCTAACATTGTTTTTGCTGTGCCCTACAGGGTTCATAATTGTACCTTAGGTTTAAGCCATTGTAACACCTCTACAACATTATGGAATGCAAATAAATATATGAACATGAATACCCTTCAAAGCGGAACACAGCAACACTGCTTCTAATCATCTTATACTCTAACGTTCGCCATATTCTCTCTATCGTTCGTAGCGTCTATTTGGAAGTACTTGTACATCTTTCAACGGCAAACAATCACAAAAAGGTTTCAGTAATCGACTGACAATGAGCGGTGTTCCTCTCAACAGTCTGCAAACATTGGAGCCAACAAACTGTTTGTTTTCCTTTGTTGTGTTTGTGACAAACATTTGGGCCACACATCACTCTTTGTGGTCGGTGTAACTCCCACTAACGCTTTTGTGAGTGTTGATTGATGCTACATGAAATAGAAACTTGAATGTTTTAGTATTGATTGCCAAGTTTGAGGGGTCAAGGTTGTCAAATACAAATGTGTGAATGAACAACCTGTTGTTATCCCACTTCACAAGTTTCGTCAATATGCTTTCCTCTTTTATGTCTATTTGACATGTTTTAGCTGCAAATATATCATTGTGTCTATAAAGCCGTAAAACCTTCGTAACGGACTTTTTTGATTTGTTATTAATGAAAACAAATGAGTTTTTGTTATATCAGAATATCTGCAATTCATTCATTTGTTTCTGTGACGAAGCCTTTAATATTGCTCGTCGTGGATTAAATCCGGTGGAAGGCTAAGTTTCACCAAAATTCTATTATGGGAAAGGTTTGAAAGGAAATAAGTTAATCCTAAGCTCTTCAAGTTTATTAAAGTCTTGGAACCTTGGTTAAGGTTTCGTCATTTACAATCATTAAATTCGTAAATCGTACATAGAGTGTGATGGTCAGGGATTCTTTTTTTGATACTTTACGTCTATTTGCTGACTCATAGCCATTTCTCAGGAAATGAATGACAAAAAAATATATTTATGATTTGAATATACAATAAAATTTAAGTTGGTGATCAGTTTGCTTTACAATTAATTTCCCTTACTTTCCAAAGACTTACTTAGGGTATTTTTTTATGAATGTAATTTAAATTTCATCATAATAGAGACCTGCACTCAGCAGTTAACTGTAATAGAGTTTTTTTTTTTTAAACGTTGCCCCACACTAGGAATTTCTTCTGTATTGTGAATGCGTTTACAAACATTTAAACTCACATACACAAACAGCCAGACCCGGAACAACTACTTGTAGGTCATACAAATATTTGTTCCGTGCGGGAATCGAACCCGTGACACGCAGCGCAGCAGTCAAAGTCAAAGTCAAAGTCAAATCATTTATTTCAAATAGGCACATTAAAGGCACTTTTGAACGTCAAAAAAAAAAACTAAATAGAAATGATTCTAGACGCCCATTCGAAAAGGTAGTTTTCGTATGGAGAAGAATGGGCAAGAAACTCCACCGTTACTCTTTTAAAAATGTTTTACAAGGTCTTGTATACATAATAAAAATTATATGTGAACACGATGCACCCATAATAAAATTAGTCTACCACAAAAGGTAAAAAGAATTAAAAATTAAGCAATGACAGGTAAATCAAATAAGTGATAGATACATGGTGCTCACATATTTACAAGTTATTTAAAAAAAAAAAATGCAAAAGTAGTTGAACTTTAACAAGTGTGTGAGCCACTGTAGTCGCAGATTGTAAAAATGAATTAGAATAAGATGTCATAATTAAAAATATATATATAAATTAAATTAGGAACAAGTTTGATTTTGTCTAGACTTTTAGATTGTCCTATGGAGCAGGACCAGCATGTTTCCAAACATTCTTATCTTGGATATAATCCTCTAATTTGTAATATCCTTGTTTACAAAGTGTACTTTTAATATGAGTTTTAAATTTTCTTTCATTTAATTGCAATATGTCACAAGGTATTTTGTTGTAGCATTTAACAGAGTACCCCATAAAAGATGTATGTACTTTAGATAATCTGAAAAAAGGTTGATCTAATTTATCTTTATTTCTAGTATTAAAATTATGCCTATCACTTATTTTATTAAAAAGATGTTGATTTTTTCTTACATACATAATATTTTCATAAATGAATTGGCAAGGTACCGTCATGATATTAACCTTTTTAAATAGTTCCCTAAGAGATTCGCGACGACGTAGATTGTAAATGGCTCTGACAGCTCTCTTTTGTAAAATAAAAATGGATTCAATGTCAGCAGCCCGACCCCATAGTAAAATGCCATATGACATAATACTGTGGAAGTAACTAAAATAGACCAAACGCGCGGTTTCTACATCTGTTAACTGTCTTATCTTTCTAACAGCATAAGCGGCGGAGCTTAGCCGCCCCGCAATAGATGTTATATGAGGTCCCCATTGTAATTTCTCGTCTAGCGTGATTCCTAGGAAAACTGTCTGATCAATAAATTCTAGTTTTTGGCCATTCAATATGATTTCACATTCGCTACTTCTAACATTCGGTAATTTAAATCTAATGCATTTGGTTTTTTTTTCATTAAGTACTAAATTATTTACCGTAAACCAATCTTGGACCTGAAGAATAGAGTTATTCACGTCGTCAAGATTTTGTGACTGTCGCGTCGGTCTATTTTAAAGATTAATGATGTGTCATCTGCAAATAACACCATCTTCGGTTGATTTTGAAGTAGTTTTAGTCAATCGCTTAACCACTGCGCCAACCGTGCCGCCGTTGATTGATTGAACCCCATTTATTTCACAGTTACCATAAAAAGGTATAGTGTGTGTGAGTTTTAAATAAAACACGAAAAGGCTTTTAAAAAAGCATACAGCTTGTTTCATTTTATAGTCTTTTTAAATCAGTCCCGAAAAGCCAGCACCATAAAATTAGGAACTTTTCTGATTTTATTCGGAATAAAAGCCCAAACGTTTACCACTTGGTATAGTTTCTCAAAGAGACATCAAAACTCGCGACCAGTTGATACAATTTTCGTATAAAAGCTAACTAAATCATGACGTCACATGGAAGTTCGAAGCCGTGGGTAACGACTTCGGAAGTTTTCTCATTTTCATAATGAACACGCGTGCTGCCACCGACTTCTACAGACTTCGACTATTTATTTACTGAACTACTTTTAGAATTTGCTTAAATGCAATGTTTGCAAGGATTGGCTCATGCTAAAAGTGATCATTTTCTACTGAAATAACTTGTAAGATTTCACAATTTGTGCAATCCTACGAAATGTACTAAGTCATTTCCTGGGATTGCACAAATTGGAAACTCTTAAGTTTATGACTGTTGTTTCTTCGCATGTTACTGTACTTGTAATATGAAGTAATTACAAGTACAGTAACATGCGAAGAAACAACAGTCATAAACTTAAGAGTTTCCAATTTGTGCAATCACATCACATCGAATATTTCCGGATATCGCCAAGCGGTTGGTTGACTCTACGCGTGACCAGAGGGCTGGCCTATTTTTAGTCTACAAAATAAGCATTGCCATCCAACGTGGTAATGCAGCCAGCCTTATAAGCATTGCCATCCAACGTGGTAATGCAGCCAGCCTTATAAGCACTTATCGAATTGACAGCGATACGGAATAATTTTTTGATGCCAAATGAGCTCCTGCCTTTTTCTTTTTTTTATTATATTTTTGTATGTAATAAATATTTTAGTATTAAATTGTAAAATAGGTTAAGTGTGTTAGAAAAAATTAAAGTTCTTAATTCTATTAGGAATTTATTAAGTAGAGCAATAATTGTTTCTTCATATTTTTTGTGATAAATGTGCAGGAATCTCAAAACTACTTCAATTGTCTCCTAAAAATATGCCCCTATAAACCGAGATGAGCCAGACGAACGACTCGCCTTAAGCCACACATTGTTAGAGAACTTAGAGATTAGCGTTCATAACAAGTTTGTCGCCGCTTGTCTCGTAAACCGCTCAGCGTCACCCGCTACTTGTTGACTTCAGGGAATTACTGCGTACTATTGTTTTGACTTCATTCTGTCAGTACACTATATCCTTTGGTTTTATTAAGGCTAATAAATGACCTAGTTGACTGTCTTGGGCCGTCCATCATACGAATTGATTAAGTTTGGAGCAATGTCCATACCTATGCAGGCACAGAATATCATCATCATCATAGCGCTTTCTCAGCCATATTGGGCTCGGCTTCCAGTCTTACCAGATGCAACTGAATGAGAGTGTTTTATCAGGAGTAACTACACAGGATGGTAACGAAATATTCTACAGACCAAAAATCAAAGCCGGCTAAATCCTGAATATGAAAGCAAACAAAACATTATTAAATAAGGGAAAATTCTAACAAATTCTGTTCATGATTAATTGGAAAAAAGAAAACCTAAAGTGAATTTCTATGTGCCTATAACCGACGAGTTCTCCCTACTATTATCTTTCCCTACCTACCTATACTTTTCTAAAACAACACAATATCTACTTTGAGAGCATACTACGAGTGCTCGTATAAGTGACTAAGCTTGTAAGCCCTTACAAGGCTGCTCAGGCCCAGGGGCTAACAAAACTACGCCGGATGAAAGCCTTTCTTACGCCGCGAGTCGCGGCCCGCAGGGATATTGTATGCTTTTTCCATTTGTTACATTAGTATCGGATTCTGAAGGTATCATTTGCCAGAAACTAAGGTAATCAATAGATTTTTTTTTTGTTTTTGGGTATGATATGAACACAAGCGAACAGAATTAAGTAGTTAAAGGAGGCGATTTTCTGGACTGACAGATGGAATCAAGCATCTATTCAGCGGCATTACATAACATTCATAATACATAAATAATAAATAAAATAAAATAAAAAGCCTTTTATTTCCTACTAATTTACATTGTTTTTTGAGTTTCTTAACTAATTTAAATAATTTCCTTCACATAACTAGTTTTATCTTTAATTGTTTTACATAATACTAATTTATAATACGCTTAACTAGTTTGTTTCCGTTTACTGTTTTACTTATTAACTATTTTAACATAACAATATAATTTTTAACATAACTTAACTTAACTTAATTTAGTTTGTTAAAGCAATATTTGTAGGAACCCCATATTGGGTGAAGGCCTCCTCCAAAGATGCCCATTTGTCTCTGTCCTGTGCGATCGGTTTCCAGTTTGTCATAATACATAATTAGCTTATAATATTCCCACTACTGGGATCCAGACCTTTTTGAGAGGGAGTGGGCCATCCATCACGCAGGCCCAGTGGGGGTTAGAGGATGTCATACGTCTTCAAATTTTTGGTTCTAGGACATGCCGATTTCCTCATGATATTTTCCTTCAACGTTTTGAGAGCATGGCATTAACGGTATTACTCTGTATTATCTATGAAAATCATCCTAGAACTGTTTATCCCAAGATTGTATTCGATCATAGAATGTTTTTCTGGGATTATTATGTATATTTTGTGTCTGTTATTTAAACCTCTGTTTTCACACTTTATTTCTCAACCCTGACGAATATTTTATTCCTCATATTGCTATTCATAATCGCACTTCCCCCAGGAAAAAAAAATCCGCGCAAAAAGAAACATTATTTTCAAACAGTGATTCCCAACTGGTTTGTATGCGACACTCGTTGGCGACTCAAACAAAAGTGAAGTTCTGCTGAGAATCCTAAAGAGCTCGTGTTTGGGATGTGAGCCTAATTATCTGCTGACCTTGTTACTTTTGTTACTTTTGACGGCAATATGAGATTTGATATTTATGAGGCAGAGGGAGCAGAGGTGATTGAATTTAGAATACGAAGTTATTCTGTTTATTTCTTGGAAGTTTGAAAGTGGAATCAATACCGTATTTCTCGATTAGATAGCAGACAATGCGCAGTTTAAACTTCTGAGTTTAGACGCATGTTCCACACAAGACACAAGAGTTACTTATATAACGAAGGTGAGCAGTAAGGAAGGTTTTTTTTTAATATTCACTCCCTAAAGTTATAAGGAAGTTCGTCATTTTTTCGGATGGATCTCATCGGGCTCACGGCTTGTTATTTTATAGAACAAGATGTCGATAGCAACCTAGCGATGGATGTCTATGACTGCGTGTAAAATTATTGTAAAGATGTATAGATGTAGGTAGATCCCTAGAGAAGGGTAGGATATCCAAGAAATCGTGCAATATATAAAGTATGTGACATAGGTATGTCACAAACTGTAAGTATATCAAATCGTGCCAGTAGGTACCTAGCTAGTAAGAATAATGGAAAAGAAATTAGATCATCAACAATCAAGGAACAACAAGGAGGTTGTCAATTAGGGAAGTCCATAGTGGACCGACGGCGACGACCTTGTGAAGGCCGCAGGAACCCGTTGGATGCGAGAAGCACAGAACTGGTCGAAGTGGAAGTGCTTGGGGGAGGCCTATGTCCAGCAGTGGACGTCTTTCGGCTGAAATGATGATGATGAATGATCCTCCTACTAACTAATCCTATACTACATATTATGTAAAAGTTTGTATGTTTGCACGTTATTTACTCAATCTCGCAAAAACGGCTAAACGGGTTTGGAAGAAACTTGAAACACATATATTTTATAACCTGCTTTTAACATGCTTTTAATCCTGGTAGTACGTTATTTTATAATTATATTTATAACCACGCGGGCGAAGCCATGGGCAAAAGCTATTAACTCTTTATGTAAAACTAATATTGTAGGTACATTCTTTTACTCAAACTTAAAAGCATTCTCTATTATTAGACTAGACTAGTCTAAAAGCCAGTTCGAAATACCTTTTTAATTTAAGTTATTATTTTGAACGGAAAACACAAACAAGCAAAAGTTATCTTATTAGTAACACATCAAAAGCCTTTAACTTTATCTTGTGCAACATTTATGTTTTTAAAAGTATATTTTTTTCAGACATCAAACAAAACAACTATTACAAATAATAATAATAATATAATATTCCACAACTATCACACAACGCCGTCTAGTCTCAAGCTAAGCAGAGCTTGTGTTATGAGTACTAGACAACTGATAAACATACTTATATATTTCTAAATACATACATATATAGATAAATTACACCCAGACACAGAACAAATGATCATGCTCATCACACAAACATTTGTCCTGGGTGGGAATCGAACCCACGACCTCCGGCATAGCAGTCATAGTCACTGACCACTAGACCAACAGGCCAGTCTACTTCTCTGATACTCTTTTAAAAAGATCATGGTACTGAAGACATCCTTTTTAGGGTTCCGTACCCAAAGGGTAAAAACGGGACCCTATTACTAAGACTTCGTTGTCTCTCCGTCCGTCTGTCTGTCACCAGGCTGTATCTCAAGAACTGCGATAGCTAGACAGTTGAAATGTTCACAAATTATGTATTTCTGTTGCCGCTATAACCACAAATACTAAAAACAAAATAAAATAAATATTTAAGGGGGGCTCCCATACAACAAACGTGTTTTGCGCCTGATAGAAAGCGATGAATGAGGTATATGTTGCAACGAGCGCGCCCAGAAGATTAAAAAAAATATTTTAGAAAAATTACTTGATGTTTGATTTAACAAATATGTACGTAGAAACACAAAAGCATTTTAAATAAATTTTGGGATAATCTGTAGTTCCTGTCTTACCCTGTGGGAGAATAGCGTGAACATGTGTGTACCTTACATGATGAATCTTACATCCTTTGCTATGAATGCGGGGATAGTAAACTTAGCCACAGACACTACATCGAACTACAGATACCACTTTCATTAAAACCTCAATCCCGAAAAGTAAACACTTCACGCTTGACCAGTTTATCCACGAATGAGAATCACGACATTGTTACAGAAAAAGTATGTCTGCAATCTGTAACATTTTATCAGACGAAATAGAATTCAGTGAAACCTTAAAAGATTGGGCTGTATTTCACTATATCATCAATCTTTTCGGCTAAATTGAGCAAAGAAATGGTTTAAAAAGACATGAGGCCTTGTATTTGGTAGAAAGCTGTGGAACCTGCCGAAGACATTTTATTGTTATTCTCTCAGAAGGAAAACCGGTAGAAATAAATGTGCTATCGTAAAATTTTACTATGATAATGTTATCATTGCGTATACCTACGCCTTGACCAATATTTGTTAGCAATTAGTGGGACGTTGTCTAGTTGGTTATAGGTAAATTAGTTCATGTCTACCGTTTCACTGAGGCCCACTTATGTACTTCCTTACAATGCTTATTATAGTAGGTATCTCTTGTACACTCATTTAGATTCGGACGCTTTTGCGAACGTTTCTGTAATACAATAAAGACGAGGCTAATTCAAAGAAATAAATTTAAAATAAAAGGTAGCCAATTCGTCAAAATTAAAGATTTCGTCGACTGGACTCATTTGACACAAAAAATCAAGCGCAGTTTTGGCCAAAAATAAATGTTCCTCTGGAAAGTTCTCTCGTTAGCCGAATTGTTCTTGAAAGGAGAAATTATTACTAAATGTTTGTGCCGACGTCTTTCATGACTTTCCTTTTTTAATTTAATTAAAAGGTTGAATTGAAGAAACTTTGTAGAACAAATATTCAATTATTCATCGAATTACTTTGAGCGATGTTGTAATTTGATTTAGAGTTGTTGGTAATGAAATAAACGAATCTACTACTAGTTATAAGATTTATCTTCTGAAACATCTTGTATGAATTTTTATACCTACATCTTTTATATGAAACTAGCGTCACCCTGCGGTTTCACCCGCATAAGTTTCGATCCTGTGAGCTGTGGGAATATCGGGATAAAAAGCCTATATTTTAATCCAGGGTGTCAGCTACCTCTATACCACATTTTATCAAAATTGGTCCAGCCGTTTGAGCGTGAAGAAGTAAAAAACATATAAACACACAAACTTTCACCTTTATAATATTAGTGTGATATATGTAACTGGAAGGATATCAATGTTTTAATCTTTTATTTAACTCTATTATTGCTTTTTTATTATTTTTTTAAGGACTTTACTGGTTTATAATTCCGAATGATAAATATTACAACGACATAATTCATCTGTATTGTTGGCTTAGAAAAACACCTAAGTACTTAATGCCAAAGAATAGCTATAGACGTCACCGCGCCATTCATCACAAGATTTACATACTCCGCACATGCAATCATTTTTCATCGTCATCCGTACTTACTTCCATCCCTTTCTACCGTCATTCGTTAGAAAGAGATGTCTTCAGAATGCAGTTGAAGGGTCTTTAGCAACACGTGTATGGAATTAACGAGCTTAACGAACAATATAAACGTCTTGACATACTCGTATTATCCGATAAACGGATCATTTTTCTCTTTGGCAAAAATAAAATAATGTATTTTTAGATACGAAAATGCTGAAAGCTATGGAAAATTATTACTTTACATTTTTTTTTTGCGCCTTTCATTAAAAATTATCTGTTGAATTTTATTAATTACTGTCCGATGTATTTTTCTGTTGGCGTACCTATTTTAATTTTAAATAGGTAAATACAAAAATCCACAAATCTATGCAAATAAATACAAAAATCTATGCTTCTGTAGGTACAATCCGAAAAAAATATTGCTTGGAAGCTCATCTACATAACGCGATTCTCGTGACACGTGTTTTAAGGACACGCCTCATTGCAAGCGGAGCGAGGAAAGCGAACTCTTGGTTTAATACAGTTGTGCTGCTGGGTAGTTTGTTGCGCCACTTATTCTTCCCAGTGAAAGTACTAGTGGTGATTTGAATGCTTGATATTGATTTAGGCTCTTTAACGACTACAAATAGATTCTGGTATTCTTTTACTTTTTCTCGTTAATTTGATGATTATGTCGATAATATTTTTTGGATCGTTTTTGGTTGATGAAAGTAAATAAAATTCCAACTTAATAACTTAAACAAAGCAGACACGAAACACTTATATGAAAATGTATGTAATAACGAAAGTATTACCTCATGAAATATAAAGGACAATCTGTAAGTTTATCTCTGAAAAGCTTGTGTAAGCTTGAATTGTGTTGTTGTATCGCTAAGTACGAAAAACAGCGATTCATATATCTCAGCTAACAGTGAGACTATCGCGTCGTCAGATGTATCCAACCGTAATGCTCACGACTGACGAAGTGAACGTATTTCTAACAAATATCATCTTTCCATACTTAAACCTCGTCATATTTTGTACGATTCGCTTCAAATTTCTTCCAATACGCAACGGAATCTTTAGCTCCTTTTCATTCTTCTGATTGGGATATTTCTTTGTACTCGAGTTTTGTGTAAGGAATTTAGGGAACATTTTACTGTTTTGAAAAAATCCAATATCATTTTCATATTCTTGAAATGAAAAAGCTGTTTTGTGGAATTTGACAAAATGATAAATGAAATGATTTCATCAAGATATTCAAGGTATATCTTCCAAATTATGGGAAATTAAAATGTTTTTAGAAAATAACAAAGTTTGACATTGTGATTTACTGAACCCTACTGAACAGTGCTTAAAGGATTAATTATGATTATGAGGTAGTTGTTTTAACCGTTCACTAATTTTACCAAGATTAACCCTTAGTATGCCGGAACGTAGATCTACACGAGACACAATGGTTTTTTAATTGTTTCTGTAATTACGGCATTCAACCGGTTAAAGAACTTTCACGCAGCGTAGATTATGTTCAGTAAGATTATAATAAGTTCAGCAGCATATGGAGCCTGAAAAATTGTTCAGTTTACTAATATAGATACCGCGAGGCTAGTCTATTTCAGTTACTGTCATATAATCATATTGTCTTATAGTATTTTACTTAGGGGACGGGTAGATATTGTGTCTATTTTTATTCTGCAGAAAAGAGCCATCTGAGCAATTGGCCTGGAGGGTTTTTGGTGTATTACGTTGGCTATACCTGATCGTGTCGTTGTTTGTAATACTAAGACAGACATACTGTCTATCTTTTATTTGCAAGCGCATGTGATACATATGATATGTATGATTTTCTACATGTATCGGTTGTTAAATTCTGAAAAATGTATTTTCTGTAATTTTTGGTCCCACTTGGTCTTGTATTGCAAGCACGAACGCTTCTGTTTCCGGAAAGAGTTCGCCACGGTCGACATTCAATTGGCACAATCTTGACGATGTCTCCCGTGTAGAGGCTTCTAGGTCCACTCTAGATTCAGGTTCAGGGTATTTTTTTCTAGGTTTTCAGGGTGGGGTTTTTTTCAGGGATCTCTGGATTTAGGTTTTGTCATCAGTCACTCTTTCGTTTTGCTGTTCAGTTGTGTCTTTAAGATTAAGAGGTGTTAAGTGTTGATCGTTTTGTGCTATTAGTTTGTGAAGTGTTGAAGATGCAGTTTTATTGAAGAAGTATTTTCTGAGGGTTGTGGTCTGTCGGTTGTGTAAATTTAAAATGTCAAGAAGTCCCCTGTTTTTCTCCTTCCGCGGCTGTGTTATCCTTTGCAGGCATGATCTTGGATGGTGTTTACAGAATTTTGTAATTTTTTACATGCCAGGTTTTTCAGGTCTATTTTGGTCCAGTTGATTATATTGCATTGTTGTCATGTAGGACGGGCGAGTCGAAGGGATCGATGAGAATAATTTAATGGAATCATCGCCCGCGGAATAGACTGTCGCTTCGCGCGACGTTGCGAGCCCGCCTGTTCAGCGCACTGCGACCAGCTGTAGCAATTTTGTCGGTAGGAGCCCGCTTGCTCAACTCCTCACCGCCGATGGTGCGCATGCTGTGGCATCTTACTTCGCTCTCCGGGAAGCGACCGTAAATTAAATATTCTTTAATTACTCATCTCCATACAGGATTTTGTACAGTTGTACAGTAGGTACGCGTGTCCGCTCCCAGGTAGCTAGGTGTTCAACTTGGACGTAAGGTAGGATTTTAGGGGCCTTATTATTATTAATAACCCAACATAACCTAAAGAAACTCTACTAGATACCAAAATTCTAACTCAAGTCAGTAAATTGCAAAGCTGCGGTTGCCACAGAATATGTACTTGTACTCGTATGCCAACGATACTATAATTACGTGCAGAACCAGAACTGCAACAAGCTAATATAACTCATTACTACAACCAATTTGAATTCTAATAAAATTCGTGTTTAACTTTGTGTGATTTCTTTGGTCGACTCAATTTGGCTTTAGCAATATTGTAGTTGGTCCAATTATGGCTCTAATAATAGAGTATTTTCATTAGTCGGCCGCAGTCACATACTTCTTTGAAAACAATTACTTTGTGTTGCAATGCGGTACCTATTTAGAATTTAAATGTATTCCGGTCATATTCGTGGCAGAAACGGCAAAGAAAGCTGATTGATTTTCATAAAAATGTATTTATCAAATTTATTTATTTGGGTCTGTTTCTGTTACGATAATTTTGATATCGTAAGTCAGTAAAATACAACAAGTGATGTCCACCGCATAATTGTTTGGGATGTGTTTTAATAAGATTTTATTAAAACACATCCCAAACAATTATGCGCAACTTTCCAACATTCAAGTATAATATTTCCTGCAATAATTTCCTCCGTAGTCCACTATTCCGGCTTGTGTTGAATAACCCTCACGACGGAAAAATAAGTTATACGATGTCCAGGGACACATTATAACTCGTCTCAACAAGATCTTTTTAACTACAAAAAATGTTACATTTCCAACTCACTCATATTTTATTTCGTTAGAAAGTTATATTCTGAAAAAAGTTTTCAAGGTATGACTTTTAAAGCAGTTTGTCAAAGTCGGTTTCACGAAGCTAAAAGTCAGGTTGTGGCTCATTAGGGGATAAAAAAGAAAAGGTAGTTTTTTTTTTTTAGTTTTTTTTTGTTTTTTTTTTTATAAAAAAAAAGAAAAAACGTTGCCCCACACTAGGAATTTCTCCCGTATTGTGGGTGCGTTTACAAACATTTAAATTCACGTACACAAACAGCCAGACCCGGAACAACTACTTGTAGGTCATACAAATATTTGTTCCGTGCAGGAATCGAACCCGCGACACGCAGCGCAGCAGTCAATCGCTTAACCACTGCGCCAACCGTGCCGTCAATTATTACTAACTCTTATAAACAAAGGGAATTTATTCGAAGCATTATCTTACCTAAAAAAGATTGTATTGTAAAAATTAAAACCATTACGGAAAAACAAAAGGCGCGAAAATAACGCGTAACAAAGATCTAATAAAAAATAATAGTAATCGCCTCGTAGCGGATTGGTTTAGTGCTACGGGCGTAGCAAGCGTATCGTAGCAGTATCATTGCGTCATCGGTTACAGCGTAGTACGTAGCAATAATATTCTTCTTTAATTCACATTTTATTTTTAATAAGCTTTAATAAATTAATCTACAAATGAAACATTTTATGATACCGGTATTCGGTTCAAAAAAGCTTTTTTATCCCTAAATCGGGCCGATAATATACCTCGTAATTTATCAACTTTTTTGTCCCAATTTTTCTTCGTTGTTCAGATTAGGAATTTTCCAAGTCGTTAATATTTTATTTCATCAGAGCTGGTTGGCATAAATTTAAGTAATGAATCGTCCGCGGAACCGGCTCTTAGCCGACGATAGATCAACTCGAAAGGATTTATTGTACTTGTTTCAGATTGTGCTGTTTATACTGAAAATTTGGTTATAAAAGAACATTTTGGAGTTGTATTTTGGGGCACGAATATTTTTGTCACTATGCTCATATTATTAATATATTTACTATTTAAACTTTTCCCCATAGATACGCTAAGAAGAAGATAATATTTTTCACTAAATCAATTAGGTTTTTTTTTTGTAGGGTTTCGTACCTCAAAAGGAAAAACGGAACCCGTATATAGGATTTTGTCGTTGTACGTCCCTCTGTCTGTCAAGACCCTTTTTCTATGCTCTAAAAATAAGAAGCTTCTAAAACGACGCAATAAAAAAATACGCCCATTTATGCGACATATTTTGATACTCGCGAACAAATCAAAATCTTTAGGGTACTGCCCGTTGGCCAAATCATGAAATTTGGCAAAAAGCAAGATATCACAGCACAAGTAAAGAGAAACACTTGGCCCGCTTTTACCGATCACTAAATTTTGCGCTAAACGTATTCATGACATACCTAAATCTTTCTCTGTCATTTTCAAACTATTGACAGAAACAGAACGATGTTAAAATTCGTTAAACGTGTTATTTAATGTATGGTGCACGTGGGCCTATGTATTATTTCTTATATTATTTTATTGAGTTACAAATACTTTTAATTCATTAAAGGAAGTAATAAAGAGTGTTTGATCAAGTTTTAAATTACTTCGTTTGCAAAAAATAGTAGCTTGTCGTAAAGCATGTCAACCTTAAGTTATAAAGGTTTGAACAAGTTTCTTCTACATCTAAGAAAAAACCTTTTATTTAATTTACTAGACTTTAAAATAAAATCGCTCAATTTATTTTATAAAGCCACTACGACTTCAATCTAAAAAAATTAAACGACACAAAGTCAAACACTTTTAAAATACTGAATAACTATTCAAACCATTTCTTCAAAAGTAGTTTTTACTGAATTTTACTGAATAATAAAGTTTCTGTATACCGCATAATTTTACTTGAACGAAAATAAATGGGAGTTAGCAGTAATGTGGGCTAATTAGCATACCTAGGGTATACAGTTATTTAAACAACGATAAAGAAATTTAGAGCTTTGAATAACTAAGTTATGGAGGCTTGAACCGGTATAGTTTATTTATTACGACACTGAGAATTTGAATTAATTACGTTTGTTTTAATTTTCTTGGTGGAAGGAATATTTAATATTAATTATCATAGTGCTATGGTTGTCGGCACGCTATTGCTTATCATAGTAACTGTTAGAACCTATTTGTAATTGTTCGTTGATTTCTTTAATACGTCACGCAGCACCGAATTTAGTTTTAAAGATATTATAATACTATGAGTATTTTTGAACTACATACTAGCTTACATTACAAGAGATATTCAAAGATATTGGTAGCACATGATTATTCAATTGTCTTAGTGCTTAAGGTGTAAGGAATTTCCTAGAAAAAAAGTTTTTTAATGCCTAAAAGTATAATATTATGATCGACTACAATAAATAAAATCAGAAACATATGATATTCTTCAGTATATATGCTAGTTAGATATTGTGCTGAAAACATAATACAACTAATTTGATACGATAGAAAAAATCATGAAGATACCTCTAAAATTTTCTTTTTACAATTAAAACCATAGGTACCTACTAATATAAATACAATCATTCTGATTTTTTGTCAGACAAAACATTTTCAAACATTTTAATTTTTCATTTTTGTTTTACAAGCAACATAGCAACTACCTATTTGTTTTAATTTTTAGTCCAAACAATAGATATTTTGTAATTAGATAATTGCTTCATATTTTGCAATAAATTACCAGCGTTGTGTCATCGCACTTCTCTTTCTTTTCTATGCAGCCCGACAATGACCACGCTTTAGGTCATGTAGTCCGATTAAGTACAGATAAAGGCTTGCGGTGTTTACTAATGAAATACTGACATAATGTAAATATCAGGCCTGTATTCCCTAAACGAGTACTCAGAGAAGTTGTGCTAAGCATGTCTTTAACTAAGGTTATTGGACTTTGGCTTTTTATTTATTGTTTTTTTTTTTTTTGTTTCAACAAAATAACAATTACTAAGTTCCATGTTATAGGGGAAAAGTGTATTGCCATAAAAATAGGACCTCCAGATCGAATTTGAGCGATGGCGAAAAATAGCAGCCGAGACTAGCGATTGACGCAGGAGTTATACTTATTACACACTAGGTGCCGTCTACTTTTCCTCACTCTAATAGTTCGATGGAACGTTAATCTGACACGATCGCAGAGAGATCAGGCGCAGAACTAATGGCTTAACGCGCTTTCCGAGGCACGGGGGTACCGGGTCTCACAGCGCCAACTTCCAAACTCCGGGCTGTCACAAAACTTACATTTAATTTCCATCCAATTAATCATGTCATAAGTCCTTTTATCGAGCAGGCAGCCATTCCAAATGAATATCCTGACGAAAATCAATTTGTCAGATCAGATTTGAACCCTTCTATTGACGGAACTATAAAGGACAGACCATCATAATTGATGACTATCTAATGTACTTGTTGATTGTCCGTGCGCGCTAATCGCCTGTTCCCTAACACAATCAATAACATTGCGCGTAATGTAGGTAGATACTCCACTTGACAAGGCTAGTCCTGTAGAGGTGATCATTGAGTTGAGATTTTAAAAACTATAACATTATTTCTTTTGTTTTTAGGGTTTCGTACCTAAAGAGTGCCAACGGGATCCTGTCACTAAGGCTCCGCCGTGCATCCGTCCGTCTGTCTGACACACATGTACATACCTTTTGAACCGTAATAAGTTATAGACACTTTATATTTCACACAGTGTGTAATATAAAATAAAGTTAAAAATACAAGATACACACAACAGAATCTAGGGACATTTTATATTTCATCAAATATCCAAAAATCTATGAAGAATTTTCAGATATAGTAAATGGAAGAATGATAGGTATATAAATTCGTAAATAATAATTTAGATTTAAGGTATCCCTAGATTCTGTTGATGTGTGTTTTTTTTTTTACTAAAATTATTAAAGAAATATATACTTAAGTGTTAATTAATATTGAACGGTCCGACTTGCACTTGTTTTTAATTAGATACTGTAAGGGCATTAAAACTGTGGAAAAATGCTAGAAAATGTCCTGTAATTGTGGCATGAGGAAAATTTTAAAGTTTTCAAAACAATTCCATAACTCCAAGCATGGAGGTTCTTAAAAAAACGATTCTTTGTGGTATCACACTAATATTATAAAGACTGGCCTGTTGGTCTAGTGGTCAGTGACTATGACTGCTATGCCGGAGGTCGTGGGTTCGATTCCCACCCAGGACAAATGTTTGTGTGATGAGCATGATCATTTGTTCTGTGTCTGGGTGTAATTTATCTATATATGTATGTATTTAGAAATATATAAGTATGTTTATCAGTTGTCTAGTACTCATAACACAAGCTCTGCTTACCTTGAGACTAGACGGCGTTGTGTGATAGTTGTGGAATATTATTATATTATTATATTATTAAAGTCGAAAGTTTGTGAGTGTGTGAGTGGGGGTGGGGGTGTGTTTGTTTTAAGTACCATCCGAGGACGTGCGTATGAATACACAAGGCACGACCGAGGACCTTTTCAAAGCGAGGACCTTTTCGAGGGTCCTCGGTTTGACTTGACCAATGATTCGTATTCTGCAAGCGATTTTGAGTCTTTCTATATACTTAATACGAAAAAGTTGTCCGAACCTCGGTTTGATCAAGATTATTCATAATCTTACACAGACTTTGTGTATCCACCAGATGGTGCCACTGTCGCCTCATACACAGACTCTTTACACTCATTTCACGTTTGTTGTATTATCCGAGGACCTATGTGTTAACTTTAACACAAAAGACCTCGGTTAGGTAGCTTTTCCAGACAATGTGTATTTAAGACCTCGGTTTGCTAGATTTTCCGAACAGTGTGTATTCTAGTCCTCGTTTCGACAGTTTTCCTTGTGTGTAGAAGACAAATTATATGCTATCATTTAAATAAAATTATGAAGGAGAAAATCGAAGGTAGACTGAATCCTTAAACAAACCGTTAGTAGCTACTAGGTGCATGAGGAATAATCAGGCTTCTTCTGCAGTATGTGCTAAGTGCCCGCTTATATTATTCAACATTATGATTTGCACCATAAAATATTGTATTGTCTGGAGGTAGGAGCTGAATACGTGTGCTTTTCATAAAGAATCTAAAGTAAATGCCTTCCTAGGTGAAATGTCTGCAGCAAGATTTGAAGCAAATATAAAGTACAAAGAAATGCAGAACATGAACGTACTAAAGAAAACCACGTCATAAACTTTACTGAAATAAAAGTAGGTTTATTTTAAAATGAAACAAATTATTTAACAAAGTTTTACCAACGATCTACTTATAGAAGTAATCATCAAGTTGCAGTAACATCTTTGAGAAGAATGATTAGAAAACTTACATAACAGTTAATAGAAAACGACTCAAACAAAAAGACTTATAGAAACCATAATTAAAAGAAATCGACATAATTTGGGCTAAAAACTTAACATAAAATTACATAACACAATGCTTAGTTAGAAAACAACAAAGAAATTTATCAAGTGAGATCAAAATAATTTGGGAAGCATGTAAACTTAATAACTTAATGGCGCCGATTCCCTTGTTCACAAACTAAACTAAATTTAAGTTCAGTGCATCTTTTTCTGTAATTCATTAAAAAAGGACAGAAGATAAATATTAGTTTAGTCCTGTCAAATTAAGATACTCCATAGCAAGTTTAGACGTGATTAAAAACATGGCTACTAAAAATATTTTATCCCCATAGGGGTGTAGTTTTGAAAAATCGTCTGGGTTGTTTCTATAGCTTGACTTAAAGATTATTTATACCAAATATCCAATCAAACCACGTAATAAAATACTTCCTTAAGAAATTGACTATCCCTCTTCACCCCGTTAGGGGTAGATTTTCTTAAAACCCTGATTATACTTTATTATTTATTTTGGTCTTACATACTGAGTTTCGAAATAGTTGGACCGCGCGTTAAAATTCTTCCATACAAAATTTTACACCCCCAATCTCCCTTTAGTTTCAAGTTTATTAACCAAATGAATAAGATTTTTTATATAAACTGTATTCCTGCTTTTCACCCCCACAGGGGTGGAATTTCGAAAAATCGTTTGGGATATGTTGATTACTTGACTCGAAGATTTATTTATACCAATTTTTGGGTTATTCAACCCACGCAGTAAAATCCTCGCCTGTATAATTAACTACCCCTTTTCACCCCGTTAGGGGTAGATTTTGAAAAACCCTGATACACGTTATTCTTTATTTTTTTGTGTCTTAAGTATAAATACTGTGTTTCGAGTTAATCGGACCGCGAGCTATACATCTTCCATACAAATTTTGACACCCCACAACCCCCCTTTAGGGGTTAGTTTAGAAAAACAAAAAATGCCAAACTTCATAATTTACTTAGATAAATATTTGTGCCATGTTTCAAGTTTATTAACTCAAGGAATAAGACTTTTCATACAAACGAAATCCACCCTTTTCACCCCCTTAAAGGTTGAATTTCCAAAAACCCCTTCTTAGTGCTCCTCTACATTATAAAAGGAAGCCGTGTGCAAAATTTCACAATCTCAAACTCAACTCAAACTCAAAGCATTTATTTCAATTAAACCAATTACAGGCACTTTTGAATTGTCAAGGGGTCTGTCAGTCAGAAAGATGAAGATACTCGTAGATGCCCATTCCAAAGCATAGGTACCTATGGAGAAGAACGGGCAAGAAACTCCATGGACACTCTTTAAATCAAAATAATATGGTTACAAAGTCTTGTTTAAATCATTAATGTAAAAAATTATGCATGTGAGAACGATGCAGAACATTAAAAGCGTCCGTAATGTCTAAAATCACATTCATAAACCCAGTAGTTTCGGCTGTGCGTTGATATGTCAGTCAGTCAGTCAGTTTTTCCTTATAAATATGTATGCCATCAAAAACATAACTTGTAAAAAAAGCCAAGTCTCGCAACTCAGTTCTTCTACCGTAAAAAGTTGTGAGATCCATGAAATACCAAGTCGGTTAATTTATTCACTCCCTACTTAAGGAACCTTCGGTCTTAAGTTATTACATAATTAGCTAACCTAACAACATCTTGTAGTGACCATCAATATTAAAAATCTTCTATGTTTTAAATAAATAAATTGGCTTGGCCATCGCCATCGCATGAAAACACAATGTATCTCACAGTGCGATTGCCAAGTCAATTTATTTATTTAAAACATAGAAGATTTTTAATATTGATGGTCACTACAAGATGTTGTTAGGTTAGCTAATTATGTAATAACTTAAGACCGAAGGTTCCTTAAGTAGGGAGTGAATAAATTAACCGACTTGGTATTTCATGGATCTCACAACTTTTTACGGTAGAAGAACTGAGTTGCGAGACTTGGCTTTTTTTACAAGTTATGTTTTTGATGGCATAATTATATCTAGGTACCTATCTACACCTATTATTCCATTATATTATATACTAGCTTCCGCCCGCTTCTTCGCTCGATAAAAAAACTACCGCAAGTCCTTCCCCGGGATGCAATCTATCTCTCTGCCAAATTTTATCGAAATCCGTTCAGTGGTTTAGGCGTGAAAAGGTAACATACAGACAGACAGACAGAGTTACTTTCGAATTTATAACATTAATATGGATAATTGTTATTTTCCTCGCTAGAGAGCTCCGATAAACGCGTGCGATCGCTGCTAATCTTAAAGTGCTAATAGGGCGAAGCGCGTTTTTGTTTTTTGACTATGGCATCTCGTAGTTGACCTTATTCTTCTTCTTAGCGTGTCGATAGCAATCTAAATGGACTTGGCCCAGAATTCGGCTACTTGTTTGGCGCCTTCACCAGCGTCCATCAGTTCCTGTAACGTGCAGCTGACAGGACACGCAGGACACGATATTAAGTGTCCCATCGTTCGTGGGACAGCACCACATTTACACTCCAAGGCGGAGTCGTCTATGAATCTCCGCCTGAACAGGTTTTCCTTGCTTCGGCCAATCTGGGTCCGGAGTCTGTTTAAAGACTTCCAGGTTACCCAAGGTAACTCATGTCCAGGTGGGAGGTCTTCAGCAGGTGGGAGGTCTTCAGCGGGTGGGACGAACGGTTTGGGTAAGGAAGCACTGTCTCGCCACAGCTTCAGTCTCTCTTGTGATGGTTCGCCAGTGAGTGGGACGACACACTTTAAAAAACTGTGTCGACTTTTCAGCCTTTGTGGCACAAGGATGTTGTCGTGTGTCGGAGACCATTTGGCTCTTTTGCTGGTGCTTGCCACCGCTCTGCAAAGCACTGGTGGAGCTATTCCTGCTAGTGGATACAGCATTTGTACCGGGGTTGGTTTTAGGCAGCCAGTGATGATCCGGCACGTTTCATTCAAAGCTGTATCCACCAGCTTTGCATGGGCAGAACGGCTCCACACGGGGCACGCGAATTCTCCCGCAGAAAAAGATAGCGCCAGTCCAGTAGTCCGCATAACTTCAGGCGAAGCACCCCATTTCGATGAGACCAGTCGACGAAGAAGACTGTTGCGAGTGTGCACCTTCTGCTTGATATTTTTGCAGTTTTTGCTGAATGTTAAAGAACTGTCCAGGGTAATACCAAGATATTTAGGGGAGTTGCTGAGCTCGAGGTACACCCCACCCCAAACGATGAGAGGTCGTGACTACTTAACCGTACTATCCTGTCGTTGCCATAGGTAAACTCACCAGGGCAACCGCTATGTCCCTACATTTTAAATCTGTAATATCTTCAAAAATATTCATTTAAATTACATGCTTCAAAGGGCCAAATTGATCTATAGTAAATGCACAATGTATTTAAGGTACTTAATTGGATATAGATTAATGCTGTATTGCTTAAAATCGCTTCGTAAACAAGCCACTATTTCTCGTAAAAAGTAAAGGATAAAAAATGGTTATTGTGGGTTATCCCTAACAGATAGACATATACCATCGCGGACTTTTTTGTAGACCTTTTTAAGGTGTGCAATACTGTAGTACATTATTTTGATCTATCTCGTAGGGTTCAGCTAGCTTTTGCAATATAAGCGCAAGAAAATCTGTTTATTTACGACATCACATTAGAAACCTCTAAAATTATCAGTGTTTCTCTACTATATTATGCATGTATTATACAAATAAACCTTCCTTTTGAATCATTCTATCTATTAAAAAAACTGCATCAAAATCTGTTGCGCAGTTTTAAAGATCTAAGCATCCATAGGGACAGACAGACAGCAGGAAGCGACTTTGTTCAGGTACACTGATTCATTAACTGCAAATGTAACTTTGTAATTCTATATATTTATATAGGATTACAAAGTTATTTATGCAGTTGGTGTATCTAGAAAACTGGAACGAAATTGCAAAATATTTTAGTTTTTCCTTGATTTATACACTAAACGCTAATTGTGTTCTAAATTTGAAGCTTCTATGTCTGCTAGAAGTGCCTTAGAATTTTGATGATCGGTCAGTCAGTCAGTCAGTCAGTGAGTGACAAAATTAAGAAACTTTGACTAGTTGTAATTCTTAAACTACTGGTTCAAATTGAATGAAATTTGAAATATACCGTGTTTATACAATACCTGCTTGATTACTGAAAATTCAGGTCTCTAGTTTTATCCACAACGAAGTTATAGGGGGTCGAAAATGGCTTGAACTGCTTCGAGAAAAGGATGGTACGGCCGTGCCGCTTTTTGCTCGACTTGGCGGGGGCACTGCCGTGCCCCCCGATATAGATACGGCCATTATTTTTAATACCTACAATCAAGAATGTTTAACAAAATAAAGCGCTGACAAACGTAAAGACATTGACTCGTCCTCGCTTGGTACTTCATTCTAGAAAAAGTGTGTAAGAAATAAATTGGAACATTGATTATTATCTTACACGTAAAATGTTTTAGGTAGGTAGGTAGGTATTTTCCAGGTCCTCGGTTTATACAAGTTCTACGCGAAAAACTGTCCTCGTATTAAGTTAACTCAGAGAACTATATCTCTGTCTGGGGAATGTAGACATATGATTGCTATGTTGATAGCATATAATATTAACGAGGTTATAGCTAATATAACGAGTTATAGTATTAGTGACGAGTCCGTGTTGCCTAGTTATACTAACAACATGGTGATTAATTATGGATCGTCATGTTGTACGAAGGAGGATCCACCACCACCACCACCACCACCACCACCACCTATAATACCAACATCCTTGGAGACTACTACCAGTCAGATAGGATATTCTCCTCCCGCTGGAACATACTCGGGCAATCCAGACTCTCCAGTTGTAGTTGTGGAGGTCACTCCGGATAACTATTTAAACTAGTCAGTGAGACAACAGAAGCAAATACCAAATTATTATTACAGAATAATAAAAAGGTATCTTCTGGCAATATAATTAATAATAATAAAAAACCAAAGGGAGTGCAACATATTTTAAAATTATTTAATCAGAATATCCAAGGTTGCGCTTCCAAATTATTGGAAATAGAATTGTTTTTGGAAAACACCAAGTTTGATGTCATTTGTTTAACAGAGCATTGGTTGAAAGATCATCAAGTAAAGTCAATTAATTATGAAAATTATTGTGTAATTAGCCATTTCAGCCGAAAACGTATGATACATGGCGGATCATTAATATTAATTAAAAATTCTATTAAATCAAAAGAGCGAAAAGACATAATCGGACTGTCTGTTGAACACACCATTGAATTGTCCTGTGTTGAGCTTGATAAGCATGTTATAGTATGTGTATACAGACCTCCAAGTAACCAGAATCTATCGGTGTTTGATTCTGTAATGGAAGATGTGTTAAAGAAACTTAGTACTAGTAGTAAGTCAATAATAGTATGTGGAGATTTTAATATTAATTTATTGGAAAATAACTCGAATACTGTCAGATTGTTAAGTCTTTTTAGGTCATTTGATTTGTCAAATGTTTTTATTGAACCAACCCGAGTGACAGCTTCTTCTGCCACTTGTATTGATAATGTTTTTTGTAATTGTGATTACTTACACAAAGAAATTGTAAATAAGTTGCCATCTGATCACAGTGGACAAAAAATAACATTTAGCTCCTACATGCCTTTACAAAAAATTCAAATAAGGTTTAGGACAATTACATGTAAAAAGTTAGAGAAATTAAATAATTCTTTGGCCAGTAAGTTATGTGATCAGAATTTTAATAATATAGGTGACCCAAATGAATTCTACGCCGAGTTCTTTTCAATATTAAACGCGCAGTTTAATGACACTTTTCCACTAAAAACTAAAAATATTCACACAAAGTTTTTATTTAGTGACTGGGCGACTCCAGGTATTCGTAAAAGCAGGGAAAAACTTTTTGAACTCTATGGCTTAAAGCAACATATGAATAATACAAACTTTCATCAGTATGTTGCAAAATATTCAAAAACTTTTAAAAGTGTGTGCCAAAAAGCTAAAGCTCTTTATATTAGCAATAAAATAAAATCAGCTGATGATAAAATAAAAACTACCTGGCAAATAATAAATAATGAAACAGGTAGGAAAAAACAGCCTAACACTGAATTTAATTTAGAGACTGCACATGGCCCCATCAACTCAGATGTAGAAATAGCTCAGGAATTTGAAAACTTTTTTTCTAATATTCCCCTTAAAACTACTGAAGCTTTAAATTCATCCCCCACGCTTTCTGCTGCCTTACTTAAAAAGAATGTAAAGGCATGCCCTTTGGAGTTTAGGTTTCAGCATACAAGCCCCCAGGCTGTTATAAAAGCTTTTAGAGATCTTAACATTAAATCAACAGAAGATCTCTGGGGAATGTCTGTAAAAGTATGTAGATCTTTTATCGAAACTATTGCGCCCTATTTAGCTTTCATATTTAACACCAGTGTTGACCAAGGAGTCTTTCCGGATCTTATGAAACATAGTAAAGTAGTACCATTGTTCAAATCCGGTGATAGTAAAGATCCTAACAATTATAGACCTGTGTCAATTCTACCAGTTCTCAGTAAGGTGTTTGAAAAGTTGATGCTCAATCAAATGTTACGTCACTTTAATAAAAATTCCATCTTTCATGAACACCAGTACGGTTTCACCAAAGGGCGTTGCACTACTGACGCCGGTGTTACCCTAATAAAGAACATTTTTAACGCCTGGGAAGAAGCACAAGATGCCATTGGAATCTTTTGCGACCTCTCTAAGGCGTTCGATTGCGTAAACCACGAGACACTTCTGATGAAACTGGAGCACTATGGAATTAGAAAAGCAGCACTTGACTTGCTAAGATCATACCTGAAAGATAGAAAGGTTAAAGTTCAAGTAAACGGCGTAAACTCATTAGGGTCTGAAATGACAATGGGTGTTCCTCAAGGTTCGATATTGGGTCCATTCCTCTTTTTAGTTTACATTAATGATTTACCCCAATTACTTCAAAATCAACCGAAGATGGTGTTATTTGCAGATGACACATCGTTAATCTTTAAAATAGACCGACGGTCACAAAATCTTGACGACGTGAATAACTCTATTCTTCAGGTCCAAGATTGGTTTACGGTAAATAATTTAGTACTTAATGAAAAAAAAACCAAATGCATTAGATTTAAATTACCGAATGTTAGAAGTAGCGAATGTGAAATCATATTGAATGGCCAAAAACTAGAATTTATTGATCAGACAGTTTTCCTAGGAATCACGCTAGACGAGAAATTATAATGGGGACCTCATATAACATCTATTGCGGGGCGGCTAAGCTCCGCCGCTTATGCTGTTAGAAAGATAAGACAGTTAACAGATGTAGAAACCGCGCGTTTGGTCTATTTTAGTTACTTCCACAGTATTATGTCATATGGCATTTTACTATGGGGTCGGGCTGCTGACATTGAATCCATTTTTATTTTACAAAAGAGAGCTGTCAGAGCCATTTACAATCTACGTCGTCGCGAATCTCTTAGGGAACTATTTAAAAAGGTTAATATCATGACGGTACCTTGCCAATTCATTTATGAAAATATTATGTATGTAAGAAAAAATCAACATCTTTTTAATAAAATAAGTGATAGGCATAATTTTAATACTAGAAATAAAGATAAATTAGATCAACCTTTTTTTAGATTATCTAAAGTACATACATCTTTTATGGGGTACTGTGTTAAATGCTACAACAAAATACCTTGTGACATATTGCAATTAAATGAAAGAAAATTTAAAACTCATATTAAAAGTACACTTTGTAAACAAGGATATTACAAATTAGAGGATTATATCCAAGATAAGAATGTTTGGAAACATGCTGGTCCTGCTCCATAGGACAATCTAAAAGTCTAGACAAAATCAAACTTGTTCCTAATTTAATTTATATATATATTTTTAATTATGACATCTTATTCTAATTCATTTTTACAATCTGCGACTACAGTGGCTCACACACTTGTTAAAGTTCAACTACTTTTGCATTTTTTTTTTTTAAATAACTTGTAAATATGTGAGCACCATGTATCTATCACTTATTTGATTTACCTGTCATTGCTTAATTTTTAATTATTTTTACCTTTTGTGGTAGACTAATTTTATTATGGGTGCATCGTGTTCACATATAATTTTTATTATGTATACAAGACCTTGTAAAACATTTTTAAAAGAGTAACGGTGGAGTTTCTTGCCCATTCTTCTCCATACGAAAACTACCTTTTCGAATGGGCGACTAGAATCATTTCTATTTAGTTTTTTTTTGACGTTCAAAAGTGCCTTTAATGTGCCTATTTGAAATAAATGATTTGACTTTGACTTTGACTTTGACTTCGGTTTAGTGATATAAAGTCTAACACAACGTCCGCACTTTGTACAAGCTATAAGAAATATTGTGTAAAAATACGTCCTCGGAAGGACGTCGCAGGGCTTACGTAAGAGGTCCTCGGTTGGCTTACACAAAGTCCTCGTATGTGCATCGCTGGTCACATTTAGCTGTGTATTTCAGGTCCTCGGTATGATAGCCGAAATTCATACAGAAAAATGTTGAGATAGCATTATCCCAGTAGGCTCATCACTATAGATTTACTCAGCTGTCTCTTTCTATCTTATTCTAAAAGGCCAACGAGGTATTTAAACCAGTTTTTTGGAGGGTCCTCGGTTGGTTCTAGGACTAACAAGGTCCTCGTAAGGGTGTCTGTACAAACAGGGGTGTGTGTGTGTGTGTATGTTTGTTACTTCTTCACGCTCTAACGGCTCGCCAATTTTGATAAAATTTTGTATGGAGGTAGCTGACACCCTGGATTAATATATATGCTACTTTTTATCCCGATATTCCCACGAGATCGACATTTACGCGGGTGAAACCGCGGGGCGCAGTTAGTTCTAAATAAAATAAACATTCTAAGGAAAGAGATTATTTTTTAACAAGTAGGTATTTTATCCCTGGCAATCATAGATTTTACGAGTAATTTAGATTGTGATTTTTAAAAGTGATCATAAAAAGCCTATAGAATTGTGAGACGATTAATATTTCAATAAAAAATCTTTACAACATCAGTATAACCTTTTTATTAAAAAAGTAATTTTACATTTTGATTAGTAGTTAAAAACTTGAATACTGATTCAAGATTCTAAAGGAATTAATGTAGGTACCATAATTATATCTAGGCATATTAGCAATAAACCCTTTATTTATTATATACTTCAAGCACATAAATGTACAAAGGCGGACTTAATGCCATAGGCATATTCCCTTTATTCATATTCAAAGCCAGTACAACGTTTTTTAAAGTGATAATTCTACTTTAACTGTTATCCTCTATACATTTTAGTAATTGATTTCACACACATACCTACTGAATATAACCTTTTAGGCTTTCATTTACTTTATAACGAAGATACTTTAAATAATTAAAAATAAAATATAATTATGCCACAAATAAAAAAAATAAAGTCAAAGCATTTATTTCGAGTAGGTCATTCGAAGGCACTTTTGAATGTCATTTACAAGAAAATAGAATTGATTCCAGGCACCGCTTCCAAAAGATAGTTTCGTATGGAGAAGAATGAGCAAGAAACTCAATAGTTACCCTTTTATTTTGTACAAAATAGAATTGATTCCAGGCACCGCTTCCAAAAGATAGTTTCGTATGGAGAAGAATGAGCAAGAAACTCAATAGTTACCCATTTATTTTGTACAAAATAGAATTGATTCCAGGCACCGCTTCCAAAAGATAGTTTCGTATGGAGAAGAATGAGCAAGAAACTCAATAGTTACCCTTTTATTTTGTACAAAATAGAATTGATTCCAGGCACCGCTTCCAAAAGATAGTTTCGTATGGAGAAGAATGAGCAAGAAACTCAATAGTTACCCTTTTGTTTTGTACAAAATAGAATTGATTCCAGGCTCCGCTTCCAAAAGATAGTTTCGTATGGAGAAGAATGAGCAAGAAACTCAATAGTTACCCTTTTGTTTTGTACAAAATAGAATTGATTCCAGGCACCGCTTCCAAAAGATAGTTTCGTATGGAGAAGAATGAGCAAGAAACTCAATAGTTACCCTTTTATTTTGTACCGACGCCAGCACATCAAGATACCCGAAACCGTAAAATTTTCCCAATCAACTTTGAACCATATGCTTTAGCGATAAAGTTTAAAATCTATTAAAGAAATTTAACAGATTTTATTAGCTTGATGTGCTGGCGTCTGTACATACATACATGTCTTCCATAAACACGTTGTGGATTACGGCCCACTCCCTCTCACTGAGAGAAGTTCGTATCCCACAAGTGGGAACATGGGAACATTATAGGCTGATTATGCTAATGCTAATTACGAGTATAATTATATGTGAAGAGGATGTACCTAAAATTAAACGAATAAGAGAAGGGGTCATCCAAAACCAACTAAAGTTCTAGATTTCCCAACCCTTTACAAAATACCGCCTCCTTTCCTTCGAACTCAAACCCGACACTATACAACGGCGCCGTCACGTCCGTCCGCGGCGCCTCTCAGCTAATCTCACTTTATGAAAAAGTTCCTCACATTCTTCAGGAAATTGTATCATAGCGTCGCATGACGGCATCCCTCCCACGTTGGCACGCTGTGGACTGTGCAATGTAAACGATAGACCTAGTTATGCCTTACTAAAACATAAAACTGGTTAATTTTTTTCTTAAAGTTATAAGTTGCTATAAGGTTAGAAATTGCAAGAATTTTTGATCTTGTCAAATGTAACTCTGTAATTATAAGTATTACGCATTGTGTGTATGACATATCTTGGGACCCTGGAGCCCCGGACCGTTGGAAGGTGAACGTGGGGCCGAAGCCAACTCGCACGGACACATTAAACGCTTTCAATTAAATAAAACACCAAATAACGATTATCCCTGTTCGCACTCAAGTGACTACCCAGGCAGGGGGTGATTTGCAACCCTCAATGATGAGCCCCCGGAAACGGTCGCTAGCAATAGTGACGTAGTGGTAAGGGGGCAACATATGTATCCTGAATTGCTTGAGAAGAGGAGAGGTATTCCACGGCTATCATGACAATCCCGAAAGTACGGCCAAGATCCCTACCAGCATCTTACTGGAATACTTCCTTCCTCCGAGCACGTCTGTTATTGCTAATCTCCACTTAAGCCGGCCAATAAAAGCATGAATAAGGTGGGAGCTCAGTACCTCGTCATCTCCAGCCGGCCAATAAAGGCAAGCCAGGCTTCTCCCAGAGATTGGATTCGTAGGGTCGCTACTGCCTAACAGCTCGCCACATGCTGCCCTGTGGGTGTAAACTTTCAGAAGATTTAATATCATCATGCATTTATGCATACATGAAAATTATTCTTTCCTAGGCACGCGTGGCTGATCGACTCCTCACAGAAACTAGGCCTGGGTCCCAGACAGCATTGGAAATGTTACCAATAGGCTAATCAAGTTATCATCTCCACTACTTAGCTGCATTATTAGTACTTTACAACAAAATCTAGATCAAATTCTAAACTGAGGAGTTAAATATATATTTATAACAACAGCATACATGATTATACCTACATATTGTTACTCATTAATCTAAATTAACATAATTTCTTTATCTACAACACGTTACACGTGCCAGGTTATCACTATGTTATAAAACAAAACATTGGTGTGAACTCAAATATTATTATGAGCTCGAATAATAACAATACACTAGAGTAGATTGTTTGATGTAATACAAATAGTGGCTCGTGGCTCGTGGCTAAATTGTTAGCATGTTAGTTAAATTGTATTAGATCAGTCATGAATATGTAATGTTATGTGATGAATAAAGTAGTCATATTATGAAAGTTTTAAATAATTCATTAGAAAACCATAATTAATCAGTTCTTCCAACACAAGAGTGAGACCACTGCAGCAACGTCTGAATATTCTTCAAGAATACTAGATTTTCTCACATACCCCTTTGAAATGAACACTTTCTCTATCAAACACACGGAGCAAATAACTGAGCCAGATCCCTATACAAATCCGAGTCGGAATCTGGTCTCGTTGGACCAATGTTTGCTGTACAAACGCAGACCGACTGTAACGCGCGGTTTTACCAATTTATATTCAACAATAATATTTGCTCAAATATTGGATGTTTGGATTAAGACTATTGGCGTCTCAGATTTTTGTAAGCAAGGTGTTTTTTATGAAATGGAAATGGTTGAGAGGAGCAACAAAAATCTTGGTACGGGGATTCCTGTTAGTACGAGTATAACCTAATATATTGCATAAATATAGCAGCTACAAAGTACCATGCATCGGTGTTTTACTTTCCTATAACAACATGAACAAAAGTACTGGAAAACGAGCATACAAATTCAATGAATGAGCACCATTCCGAATAACTCCCTAGATACCGCGTACACTTAAACCCAGACCATTGGAATTCTAGAAACGTGCAGGATTTTAACGGCGTTTGAATCTCCTTGCAACCCTCCTGCAAGCAAACCTGCTTAGAGCTACGACTGGGAGTTATGTTGGGATTGTGCAAGTATTTTCTTCCGAGCTAATTCACAAATAAAAGTCAACTGTTTGGGATAAAAAGCTGCTGCAATCCATTGCCAAGTTCCCAATCGTATAAGATTTTCGAAGTTAAATTTTTCAAGGTATGCACTGCACACTGTGCACTTTGAATTTATAGTGATTTTAATTAAATGATTATGTTTCTCTTGTTCATGAATAATTATTCAATAAGCCTGCTATAATCTTTCTCCTATACTTATTCCCAATATATTAGGGGTCGGCGCAGTATTTCGCCTTTCAACAGATTTGTTATCCATCATATCAGAAGGAGCCATATCATTCTTCATACAATCCACATATTATGTTCTTTGGTATTTTATTTTGTTATTGCACACTGCTTTTGACCTCAATCACGTCTGAAGAAATGCAAGTAATGAGGTCTATGATGAAACGTACGTGCATAGAAGATGCCTATTCACTCTTGCTTAGAAAGCAGATGGCTTATATGTGGAAGGGAAACACAGACGCTGGCAGAGAGTTCCACATTTTCGATATACCTATAAGGAGGAGAAGCGCAGAGTACGACTGTTTGGAATATCAACCAAGTGTGGATGGTACCCTACAGTTCGTCTGGACGTACTGTAGGGTACCATCTACACTTGGTAATATATAAGTATGTTTATCAGTTGTCTAGTACTCATAACACAAGCTCTGCTTAGCTTGAGACTAGACGGCGTTGTGTGATAGTTGTGGAATATTATTATTATTATTATTATTCAAGATAAAAGTTTTAGTTGTAGTTTTTAAGAAAGTACCACCATCGGACTTTTACTACCGGACTATCAGTAGTATGTACGGTAGTAAAAGGGCGATGGTAGTACTTTCTTTACTCTTACAACCATCCACATTCATACACGAAACCTAGGACCGTGCACAATAAACGTAAAATCCAACAAAAAGAACAGATCTAAACAATAACCGCGGAACTAGCGCGCGAAGTTGGTTTCATTTGAAAGTTTTCCGTTTTCCAAGCATACAGCATACAGCCCCAAGTGGGGTGACCTACTCTCTTCAATTCGCGATACGGAACTTTTTTCATCAATAGGTTCGCGACGGAAACAAATATGTGTAGTTGAGTTGGCGCACAAGCTACTATGTTTTCACTTGAATGATTATGTTCTTTGGTTGCTTCGCGTGCTTTTGTAGATCAGCATGTCTTTGTTATGTTTTTTGCTTTACTTGTTCTATTATATTGTTACGATGAAGGTCAGGTCAAACGTAGATATGTGTATACATCAGAATGCTTTCCAGGATAAAATAAACCACATCTTTTCTTTTCCTCGGGTCTCTTATTAAACAGTTGTTGCAATCGGAAATTAACAATTTCATGTACCTACCTACCTGTATCAATCCACAAGTATCCTAAGCGTGATTTTATGTTCTTTGTTCCAACGTTGTTGGTACCTACATCAGAGAAAATAATTGTTGAGCAAATAAAATTGACACCCTACCTCAATTTGCCATTTCATACAACAGACGGTCAATGAAAGTTTATAGGAACAATAATTTGACATGGTAGTCAATTAACTTAAATTATTTCTTCTGACTTTAAATATAAAACGGAATTAGTCCATCATCCAAGTATACAAGTAAAACAACCAAATACTAAAGACATTCGGCAAAAACAGGAAAAATTTAACTGAAAAAAAAACCTTTTCTACCTTTCTGAGGTTCTAAGTGCCCTTAGCCAAAGTAAAAAGTGTGATCCTTACCTTTGAAGTTTTCTCTTGGCCGTTATGTTTTCGAAGAGATAAGCTTGGGATATTAATAATGACTTTGGAAGAAGATGGCATGGAATATCCGGATAAGAATGATGCTCGTTATCAACTGAAAAAGAAGGTATTAACATATTTTTCTCCAAGGCCAATATCAAATCGAAAATTTCCTGGGTTTTGCAGGTTTTCCATAGACGAGAATAATTTAAATACTTTCCTTCCTTGAAATATGTAAATTATCTTCGGTTGCTGGCCTACCTTTGACCTCGGGAACAACACAGCTCCAAACTTCGTATACTCGTAATGATGATGTAATTCTAATACTTAGTTTTAATTTGTTAGTTATTTAACTTACCGACCAACTTACTTACTCATAAACACTGAATTCGTAGATAAACTTGATAAATTGTGTGTAAACAATTGATTTTCGTTCACGGAAATGGCTCAGATATTTAAACAGTCCATATTTTAACAAAACAGGTTCAGCTCTCGATCAACAACAACGAAAACTAATTAATTAGGTACATTTGACTCAATGTGCAGCTCATAATTAGGGGGGTTCCTTTTGACTACCTACAAAACCAGTTGATTCTAAAACATACATTTCAGATTTCTGCAAACAATAATATCATAAAATAACAAAGAGCTTAAGGTTGTGTATATTTGTATGATCCCCAACCTCTCCAACTTTTAATTCTACTCAAAATTATTAAAAAAGACAACCCCTGCGGGTCGCACGTGAAAATAAAATATTTGTATCATAACCGTATAATAGAGGAGACGCGGCGTAAATTAATGGCGCTTGTAATATAAATTGATATAAATTGTCTCTCGGCGGACTCTGGCCGGGGCTACTACGATACGAATACGAAATTATGTTGGTTTAAAGTGAAAGCTGATCGAGATAGCACGAGGTGAAGCGTTTTATTGCTGCAGTAAATTGTAGCCGATGCAGGACGGAATTAAATGTTCATTTATGTGTTTCGTATACCTTTTTGAGGCTGTTTGATATTCAAGTGTCATTGGAGTGTCGAAACATGAATAATATTTTTTATTGATTTCCGTACGTTTCCACGCTGAACGTGAACTGCATTCCGTACCTTTCCACGCTAAACGCACTGCACAATCAATCTGAAAAACAAAAAGGTCGAATCATTTATTCGAAAGACTAGCAAGCTAAATACTTTTGTAACGTAGTAAATATAAAAAATAGTACATATTAGAGAAACCCTATATAAAATACAATATTTTACCACGTTTTACTGGGAAGACGAGCGTCACTAGCAGAAGAAGATACATACCTAATTATGTATTAGTTATTTATTACAACTTTATGCACGAGAAAAAAATTTACACAAAGGCGGAATTAATGCATTAGGCATTTTCTACTAGTCCAGCTTAGGGCGAAACAGAGTCAAAACATGCCAGGTGTAATATAATAGAAAAACAAAACGATATAAAACACATACATAACTTATCATCTCGCCTGTATTCCCCGGGATGGTTAGAGGAGGTATACCTAATAGTAGACCAACATTTCGCGAACAGGGAGCCTATTGCCATCAACCGGGCACAAATCCAGACTCCGGGCTGTTACTGGGAAATTCCAGAAGGAAAAATTCAATAACAGTTGGCCCGACCCGGGAATTAAACCCGAGGCAGTAGAGGACATAAAAAAAAACTATACAAATACCTATATACTTTGTCATGACATTATTTTTTTAACTTTAAACTCAATGACGACATTGGCAATAATCTATTTCAAAACCGATAGTGACACATCATGATAATTGCTAAGCAACAATTAATACATATTCATTAGGAGATGCCAGCGCTTCGCGCGGTCTATTGATTTAAGAGCCTCGTTCGATCTAGTTCGGGGCGCTTTGCTTCTATTGCAGCTCTATTGAGTCTATTAGAGGTTTAAAGGAGGTTCTAGTAGAACAGTGATTAATAGATAGAGGGAGAATGCTAGTGGAATGATTTATAGATGGTGGATGAACGAGTTGTAAATAATGATTGTGTTGTCATATGTCGTTTGGGCTTGTATCCGTTTTTTGTATACCTTGGACTAATTCGTTAATAATCGCTTTGGGCCTTAGCATAACCCCGCCGCAAAAATAATGTTGAGAAACCGATTACTACATTATGTCGCGATTCGAGTAGCGGAACAGCATGAGAGGCAGCTCAATTATAGCAATCGGCGCAAAATTCTAGTCGCTTTCGACTCATTAAATAAAGTAAAAAAAACAAAAAAATAATAATAATAACAATCTGGTCTACTTCGGTCCTCCTAGATTAGATTTTCCGTAAAATCAACTCCCATTTTTTGCAAAAAAGCTTTCTTGTCTCACAAAGTGTGCATATTTAAAAAAAAAATATAAGTAGGTATGTATCTATAATGCAGGAATCGAACTTGCAAGAATAGCTGAGCCACTGCGTCAAACCATTCTACCTAATTACCAAATAAATAGAAAAATACAGTCTACCACTCACATACATATTATCTATATTCCACAATTTTTTATTATTACCTCACCTTATCATAAGTACTTATCTACTATAAAAGGTTTAACTATAATAATTATAAACAAGTAGCCATAAACAGAACACGACCTCAGGCTAGTACATACAAACTCTGATACTAATTGGATTCAGTATTGTAAGTCACATACCTACGGAGATTAGTAACTTGTACGTTAATTAGCAAACGTTCAGGTTGAATTACCGTATAACTAGATAAACAACTAGGAGCTGTTTATATTTTTTAATCAGAACCGTTAGATACAGTAGCTCTTACTCTTACTGATATAAATGATTTTATTTCTGTAAGTAGGTTTGTACAAACACACGTCAATCATATTTTAAAATCTGGATGAGGTCGACATTACACGTCCTAGTCTCTTTTAAAGTCCAGACTTAATCATTGGTCATGTGAGGACCATGTAGATTAGTGTCTGAAATTATCTTTTGAAGAAAGAACCACACAGATTTGAGCGGATCTGTCCGGTCAGTGCAAGAATTTGTCAGTTATCATGTAGCTCATCTCAGAACTTAAAGAGCTCAACGAACCGGGAAACTTTTTGATTAAATAATGAAATGTTCTTATGTTATGTATAACATATTACGAAAGTTATGACTATAAACAAGTTTCTCGGTTAAATCACAGAATAACTAAGTTAAATGAGAACCTGAAATCTGTAGCACTACCGGAGATAAATCGTGATTTTATCTCACAGATGGGGATACTAGTAGCCACTACCCATCAAAAGCTCGTGAGAGAACATAAACCTTAACTTTTAGGTTACAGGATCTATCTCAGTTACGTAACTATGACACTAAACAAAGTGGACACATAAATTTCCTAGCTACCACGTGACGTCATAGTGGCCTGTTAATAATTCAGGCAAACGTCGTGCGTCGGAGGACTCATCAGGTCGTAGATTACCTGTGCGAAGGAATAGTTTGGGCTTGTTGGCAGGGGACTGGGAAATTCATTTAGCTACGTTGGTTTAGGGGATGAGAAAAACGGATGGCACGGTCGGTAACAAGACCTGATTAATGAACCTGCCTACGAACCTCAAAGGTTTGTAGTAGGCACAGGGAATACGATTCCCAAACCAATCTTACTGATTCTCATTTTTCTGTGCGGATCTACCGCAAAACTTGTTTTATTGATTTAATCGTTGAAATTGAATGCTATGTATTTTTTAGAACAGTGGCCAATACGTATCATAATATTTTATTATAGCTTGTCATGAGTCGTATTATTTTCAAGCGAATTTTGCTGCCCACAGTACCAAGTTTATTTTCCCAAAGAAATGGTCTAAAATTGGACGACTGAGTTGTTATAGCTTATTACTCGGGATTTGGCACTGGTGCGCCAAATGTTACGCCAAATACGGTTTAAAGGACGCATAACGTTCCCGTTTGTCATGTTATTATCATGAATGTCCACTGGACGGGTGTTGCTATGCAGAGCTACGTTCAACGATAATTGGGGACATTGTCGTAATCATCAGGGTGTATTCGTGATGGTAACTTGTGTTTATTATGATTGGGTTTTATTGTTTTTGGTGTGCCAAGTGTAGGTAACTTCATATCGGAAGAGAATCATTTGACAATGTTCACAATAGACTATTCAGCTTTAGTACCCTTCTTTGTCGTATAAATTGTAGGTACTTAGTTACGAACAATATTTAAAAAAACTGGACAAAATTACTAGCTGGCAATTTTCCGAATAATTTTCCTTTACACAAAAAACGGTGTCCGAAAATTCCTCGCTTTTTCCAAGACATTTCTCGAACATAAAGGTAGACAAAACGCCAATAGATCCATTATCAGAACGGCTGTTCACCAAGGAAGAATTCATAAAACTTCCTCTAAATTCCGCCCAATTGTCCGTGGCGCGACCTCAATCTGGGACACAATAAATAGCCTCAGTACCCGGATCCTGTCAGCGATATTTTCTTCTAAATCTTCACTGTTTTGTTAACGTTCCTCGACCCGCGATTTGTACACTTAGGGAATAAATGGAGCGTCAAATACTCGTGCATCGCCCGAAAAAAGATGCACTGCGTTACGGAACAAATCGAGCTTGAAACACTCTTGCGTTAGTGAAGGATGGACGAGTGCGCTAAAATAGAACGTGGGAACTTGTGATTCAGATGTTCCACTGTAATTTTTAGGTGTTACAATTCGCAATTATAATCAAGAAGTAAGAATGTTTTTGTTACTTAATTATATGTTTTTGCTAGAAACCCATTTTAAATATTTCAACACGAAATACTTATTACAGCAAGGTATACCTAGTAAACTATTATAAAAAAATGTATATATGATTTAGGTTCAAAAACAACAAGCTTGAGAGCAACCTGAAATCTGGTTTTATCCAATTGTTATCTTCAAATCAATCCTAACAATTCGCATTTATTTACTTATCAGATTCATATACTTACTCATTACAATAAGGCTGCTACCCCTTCTACTTCCTTGTCTCCCTGTCAGGGATATTTCCTCTAAATTGCCGACCACTGCTGTGCTAGCATGACTATTTATTGCAGTTTCGTTACGGAAGCAAAATTACATGGTGGATTTGGTCAGAAGGAAACGCATTCTGACAACAAAATATGTTTGGATATTGAGACAGAATTACAATGCCGGCTCGCTTCGTTGTCAATATTAATGAAGACACAGATAAGTAGTTTCCGGAAGTTCTGTGAGATTTATAACTTAATGCATTCACAATACTGCAGTAATTCCTAGTGTCAGACAATACATTTTCATGCAAAACCATTTAAGTCTGGTTCCAATATTCGTTTAAAATATTACAGTTCGATGAAATGTATTCCTTTTACAGATACTACAGCTATATTTCATCAGTTTTATTTACATTTCCTACGACCAAACATCTCAATACAGTCCGCCTTTTAGTTTCCATAAAGTTTCATTTGATTTGCGACCGCCAATCCTGCGCCTCGCGCCTCTCGCCTCGTGCCAAGCCAGAGATCTGTTTTGGCAGTTACCAACGAAACTTGCTATATTTCAAAGTTTTCAAACATACAACTTTGTTATATTTGGAGTACGAACAACTCTCGGCCTGGAAAATACTTCTGGAACTTTGCAGGTGGGTTTTTTGCCCCCGAGAGCCGAGATTCAAAGTTTTTGCGCTAATCGAAATGTAGCTATCGTTGTTCTACGAATTCCCAAGTTAGGGAAAATCCAACCTTCTGTTGAAGGAGTAAGAAATAAAAAAGTAATCAAATAATAATTTTGATGAGCACCTTTTGTGTCAAGTAAATAAAATATCCAATTACTTGAGTCCCGGGTAAAGGGAATCTGCGGTGCCTTCATCTGATTTTACACTATGAGCATTTGAAACTTGAAATAAAGCTACAAATCAGAATAGTTACGTTTGTTGATCAAACTGTTACATGTAGGTACTTCTAGCTGCAAGGGGACTAACAAACATTAGAAGAAACGAAAAAAAAATGGAGTAGGTATGGGTAATGTAAAAATAGAAAATGAATTTAATTTCAATTTAAATATTTTTAATTTTCCATTTTAAAATGTTTTTATTTTCCATTTTTAGACATATCATGTATGTATATACAAACAAATATTACACAATTAATTTGGTTGGTATGAGATGGTTTCAAAACCAAAATTACCTGCAAAGAAAAATATCAAAGTCAGGAGCTAAAAACTTAACCAAGATTCTGCTCTTAGAATAAGAAGAACATTGTAAAACAGGACATTTCAGTGAGGCGTTAGTTATTCACACCGTTTGTCGGCGACGTAGTGCTGCTCAAATATTCAATGCCGCCATCTTGTTCTTGTGTTAAGCTTGGCTTAACTACAGCCGCAAATGACGTGAGCAGAATGGAAAATGGTAAGAAACTGTATCTACATATAGGTATGGGGAACACGAGGCTTGCTCTACTTATGATATAAAATCTTAGATAATACGCTCACGCGTAATAGGTAAATAAGTCATAGGCATAAATGTCTAAGAGGTAAGTCGTAACTGTGGCTTTTAGTAGTGGATTTTCGTGAAGTACAAAATCTTGAGCATAACATAAAATGAGACTAAAAGAGCTAAAGCATAAAACGCAATAAGGGATCAGTAGGTTCCATTCGGTGACCAACTGACACAGTATCTATTGTTTTCATCCAAGATAAGTAACAACAACTCAATTCCCGTATTTTATTTCATTATACGAATGAAAACTCGAATGAAAAGTAAACGAAAGATTTTACGACAAATATAAAACGGAGTGAACTTTAGATAAGAAAGTAGAGTGTCGTATTTTGATCGTTAAACCTCGCCGGTAATGTATTCGGTACAGTTCGATATGTTCGATGTATCAACTAGAGACTCGAGTGGCAAGTTTCCGCGACTTTGTATGTGCGTGCAAGTACACTTGAATGAATCCTGTAATGCAGTTTTACCCACACCTGCTTTGTAGGTATTTGCTGGAATTTTGCAAAAGAGAATTTAAGTAATAACATTATTGCTCGCTCATTCCACCTCGTTAAGTTTGGACAGGGTTGTCTGATGCTGTAGGGATGAAGTTTTAAAATTGAAATATGAGTTTTTATAATAACTCTCAATCTGCATGCGTCATTTTCCTTGAACTATATACATACCAGTATTTTATTGCTACCTGAATAAAGATTTGTATTTCCATACTAACCTTTCCCAAATAATTTCAACTATCCAGATTTATTTTTACCATCAATTATGCAAAACGGCAGAGCGTCTAGAAAAACTTGTGAAACAACATCAAAACGGAAATTAACATTGACATAATTTTCTCTAAGAATGCCCGCTCAAGTATCTTAACACTTATTATGATTGACTTAATAAGAAATTACTTGCAGCTTTCTGAAAACCTTGTAATAGAATAAAATGATTTTCTTTTTACTTTCAATAATGTTAAAATCGCCAACTCGTCTTGAGCAAGCGTGGTGATGAACGCTCGTGCCTTCTGTGTACGAGTATGATGAACGCTCGTGCCTTCTGTGTACGAGTATGATGAACGCTCGTGCCTTCTGTGTATGAGAAGAGACCTCTGCTCCGTAGCGAGACAATAATGGTGGCATTTGAGTTTTTTTTAATGAGTGAGCATATTTTTCTCTTTTGGAATTAATTTGGTCTGCAGTATTTACTGGTATTTAGAGATTTTGGTTGGTTTTGAACATTGTTATTATATCTATAAGAAGCTTGGTTCTTGTTTTCTTGTGGTCTTCAGTTTATCCAGTCTGTTTTTGATTCATCTTAATTTTTTGCATTTCCTAATTTAGTGGGCTTAAAATCACTCTTATTTATGTCAGTTTGCTCGAAATTTTCTTCACCAAACAGGAACAAAATTTATGTAGTCCCAACTCTATGTTTAGTCATTTAACTTATATATTGGCGCAGCCATAAAACATTGACGTGGCATTGCGCCGCATAATCGCCGGCTTTCGATATAAAACGGCGCTTTGTGAGAATTCCCTGGCATTCGCTCGTCGCTTCAAGCTGCGATATGAATATTATTACATTCTTTTGTCCTATATTTATTATTTATTGTGAATTTGTCAATAGTCTGCGTTGTTTCTGCGTTGGTCTGTGTGGTGTTCTATATGTTGAATTGTCAGAAGTCACGCGATAACTTGTATTCCTACTGGAGCATCAGAGCCTCAAGCGATACTATATGTTTTGTTTACGACGAATCTGCCTTCTGTGTTATACTTTAATAAAATAGAAATAGAAAATATTTATTGTCCAGGTAATACAGGAAGCAGGTTCACTGGTTAACAGCATGTTAAGACGACATGAGTAGCTTAGAATATTACCTACAGCTAGGTTACATTATAGTATTAGCTAGTGAGCCCCAACAGACAGTTAGTCTGTATCTTGGGGCTCGGAGTACGAATTCCAGAGTGGAGACTAGAGAGGTGATTTCAGGTATGGTATGGTACGTGTGTATGTGTAATGTTTGTGTGTGTGTGATGTGTGAGTGGTGTGTGCGTCTGGTGTGGGGGTGCGTCTGGTGTGTGTATGTAAGTGTGCGTGTTTGTTCCATTGTGCTTCGTTCGAGTTGGTGTCAGGTCAGGATCAAAAACACACAAACGTGTAAAAGACACACAATCGTGTCTTTCACAAAACTAAGAGCTACATACTACTCTCAAGGCAACCCAAAAATACCTAACATTACTAATTATGCCAAAACTATTATAATGTATAGTTTATTCATGATATTCGTATTATCATAGGTTGTTTATTTCATCAACTTGAGGGGTCCGTGGCTAAATAATAACGACCGCACAGGTCGATGGATCAGGATAAGCTATGATTGCCGCGGTTGACCTGTGGATGGGTGACCATCTTTACATACCGAGACCCCTCCGTACCTCGGAAAGCCCGTTAAGCCGTTGGTCCCGGTTGTCATTCGTGGATCTTTGACTGTCGTTACGGGTGGTCAGAAGCCCGATAGTTTGACAACCAGTCTTACCAAGGGTTATCGTATTACCCAGAAACTGGGTTGTGGAGGTCAGACAGGCAGTCACTCCATGTAAAATACTGGTATTCAGCTGCATCCGGTTTGACTGAAAGCCTACCCCAACATAGTTGAGAAAAGGCTAGGCAGATAATGATGTTTATTTCATCAACTGGTAATAAATTACTTCATAATTCAAAGCTTTAAACATCCATTTAGAACCAATGATAGCACAAAATATCAAACTAATCTGGTACATTACCGCCAATCCTCGCAACATCAGTGAGCCTCTTTACCATACACCAGTCTATTGTTCTCGTAATCACCAGCGCGTCGGTGATAAACGCAGGCATCTCTGATTTACGTCCGAAGCCACGCCATTAACGGTATTACCCTAACACCGGGGAGTTAACTCACGAGTTACGACTGATTTGCAACTTGTGCTCCTATGTCTTGAGATATGCTGGCTGGAGATAAGTGGGTGCTGGCTTACGTAAAATTGGAGGTGTGAGAAAAAAGCGCTCTGAATAATAGTTTTTTTTTAATTGTAAGAGTATCGTCCATACGAGGCACCAAGCCTTGTATTCAATACAGGGCGGTAAAAAATCACGTTCATAAGAAAAATAAAATAGACCCGAAATTGATTTGATTTCGTTTTTTTTTTAAAAAAACAATTGGAGTAACCCGATAAATCCAATTTTAGTTATCAGACAACAATTTGATGAAAAGCAAAAACGTGATCCAATAAAAACTTACTAACAGGGTAGTTATCCTCATGCAGTCAGCGTGAGGAAAACTGTCTTGTTAGTAAGTTTTTTGATCTCATAAATGTCATCGAAATCATATAACCAAGCAAACACAACAACAAGTAATCTCTTAAATTAAATTCTAACAAAACACACCACTTAGAAATCTTCAAAAAATCCGCGTACTCTCTAAAGGCGGAGTACTAATAAATAATAGATGGCAAAAGTTCCCGGCTGCGTTCATACAGAAGATTGATCCGCGCATTTCGAATACATTTACATGTGGGAATAAATCATAACACAGGAGCTCATGCCTCGTGTCGATAGGTACAAGAGCAACATGAGGTGTAATTTATATTGTTTGGAGTTTCGTGTGCCGGTGGAAGTGAGGTTACGAATTTTGATACTGTACGTGAGGTCTAGATTGATGTTTTATGTTTCAAATCATATCAAGAACGAAACTTTTAACGAAAAATTCAGGAATTCCTGGAACGAACAGGCTTGAAAAGGAATCAGTGATAGCATGACCTACTTTTACCTTTTTTGAAGAACCTAGACCATTCTGATTTCCATCACGTGGATAACCTTTCCTTCAGCCTAATTCTAAGAAAAATTAGGATTACCTACCTACGAAAAACCGGTCATCCATAATAATATAGCCGTGTTTCATTTTCAGCCCCGGTCATTGTACTAAAAATCATAAATCACGCCTTCCTTGTTCCACTTTTTACAACATACTAGAATAACAATAGATAGCGTTACTCCTAAACCTAAAGCTTAGGGTAATAAAAGCCTTACAGGAAAGTACTTCTTGAAAGATGATTTGGCATATTTTTTTACCGGGAAGCGAAGGAGGCGGTATATTGCTCCTAACTTTTTGCTATTTACTGAGTAGAATTTGTAAAACCCGACGAGAGCTGGCTGATTGAAACAATACATTCAAAGGTTTCCTTCAAGACTTCGAAAACATCGATGATGGAGGAATTTAGCGAAAAAGTTTTTTAGCTATCGTATATCGAAAGAAAACAGCGCTGTTATTTTGGCTTTAAGAGTAAGAATAGATTTAAATGTTTGAGTGTGAATACGTATTGACAACCGGAAAGAGGTATTTAATCATCAGAATAGTGTATAACATCTACACTAATATTATAAAGCGGAAAGATTTGTTTGTATTGAATAGGCTCCTAAACTACTAAACTGATTTGGAAAATTATTTTTGTGTTGTATAGTCCATTTATCGAGGAAGGTTATAAGCTATATAGCATCACGCTGCGACTAATAGGAGCGGAGCATCAATAAAAATGTTGCCAAAACGGGAAAAATTATTCCTTTTGAGAGCTTCCCTTGCGTACGCAAGTTACGCAAAAATCATTTATCACGGAATTGTTCCCCTTTAAAAGTAAAAAAAAAAGTCCGCGACAGCGTAATGTCTATCTTTTAAGGTTGATTCACTATAACCTTTTTTATGATAATCAAATTTGTTCTAAAATAATGCATTATTTGCGAAGGTGTTTTTATAAACATGCAAGGGGGAGGTGGAGAGGGTATTAATTTTTTTTGAGGAAAGTACGAAACCCATGCGGACGAAGTCGCGGGCAAAGTGCTAGTTATATAATTCAAAGTGGTGATTCTGGACTTTTAATAATCCAGAATGTTATATTATCAGCACATGGTTTAATTAATTGTGCAGGGTTCATCAGGTTTTTGTTTTCATGAAAATGAATAAACATGAGGTTCCTATAGCAGCAGCTTCCAGCTTGTTATGATTAATCAAGTTACTAGATATAGCCAAGACGCTAGCGCTAGTAGATATTGCATAAACTATGAACTGTTACGGTTTGAGTATTTAATTAAATTCGTATGGAATTTAATAGATATCAGTATCAGACTCCAATTCAATTGGTTGGAATTTCCCAGCAGGAGTTATGCACAACTTAAATTTGATGACGAAGTCTGTTGTAGTAAGGCCTTCTGAGAAATTCCCAGGACAAAGAGGTTTGTAGCTAACCACCAATTATAGTTAAAATACGAGTATTATTAACATAATTTTCTGCGAAAACTTTTATCTCGAAAACTGTTAGTGTTTAAGACATTTTATTTCATTACTGCTGTGACTAAGTCACGTCGATCCGTGAAAGTAGTGGGCGTTGCTTGTTAGCACAAAATAACGCGACCCGCTGTTAAACCGTTATTTTATCAAGTCACATTTTTGGAAATATACTTGACTAAAGTTGGTGTGGGCACGTCCAAATCCAATACCTTGCAATTGCAAGCAATTGGGCCATCACTGCTGGCCCAGTGGTGACGACCCCGACTAATGAGTCGTAGGCCGTGGGTTGAAACCCAGGCAGGCGCTTAACATTGTGTAAATCATTTCATCACCCCTGCTCTCAAACCGGTGAAGGAAAACATCGTGAGGAAACCGGAAAGTCATACTTAGAACCAAAAATTTGAAGACATGTGACATCTACCAACCCGCACTAGGCCCGCGTGGTAGATAACAGCCCAATCCCTCTCGAAGAGAGAAAGCATGTCCCAGCAGTGGGAACATTATAGGCTGATTATGTATGTATGCATTGATATGAAATAAGCTGTATCATTTACCCGTATCCTGAAAAAAAGAGAGGCATATTTCTAGTATCAGATTAGTTTCATTTAGATACGTAAGTAGCGCTTGAATACTCAATGCAGAGGAGAGACGAAAATAATATTTCTCACTAGTCAATACCGTTGTCAATTTTAGAATCGACAGAATACCTACTAAAATATAATAAAAACACAGTCTTTCGGGGCCGTCTTACTTTAGTCGCCCTAAGCTTTCATTGTAAAACATTTATTTAACGCATCTTACATTTTTCCGTCTTTATCTCGGCACCAGAATAAAGCGCTCGGATTAGATGATTCGCTTTGCAGCCTTTAGACGGATCGCCCGGTGATTGGTTCACAGAGTTTATTGTTGAAGGATTGTCAAATTTGTTTATAATGAAGTTAATTATTTTGACGAATTTGATTTCAAGTAGAATTGGGTTTGGAAGGGTTAGATGGTTTGTGTTGGTTGTTGGATTATTTGTTAATGTTTTTTATTTAGTTTTTGTTATTTTAAAACCAATCTGTGTAGACCGTAAGACGACAGTGATGGATCTAGGTCGTGATCTAGGTAGATACATAGTTAGCCTTTTCCTAAACTGAAATATAACGTGTCTAAAAATGTGTGATATAATAACTTACTTACTTTTATATAACTGGTAGAAAATGACTATGGCATTAAGACCGCCTCTGAAAATGTTTATGCTTCAAGTATTAAATAAATAAACTTATTCTTCATCCAAAACACTATACTTAAGTTGGTATTTCGTGTTACCTGCTCCAAGAAAAATACTTGTGAAGCTATATTAAAATGAAACTCAAAACAAACATAAAATTCAACTTACAAAATAAACGCTTTTAACTTAACTCCACAGAAACAAATACGCACGATGAACTACCAACCAATCCCATTACAAGAAACTACAAAACCAGTCCATTTTCTAATTTTTCAGGCAAAAAATAAGGTTAGACGAACAGTAATCCTATGCGTGTCTTCATTACCAGCATTAAGGCGATGACTCGACTTGATGAGCTCCTTTGTACCCCGCCCCCGGGACCCCCGCCACCCGTTCTACACCCTGTGACGTCACTCCGCGAAACATTTTAGGCAAATTGTAAAGATGTTGTTCTTTAATTTTGTTTGTACGTGTAGAAGGTAATTTTGTGATGGAGATTAGGATCTTGAAGAGAAATAATGTGTACGTTTGTAGGTAAGCAGACTAGGTGTAATTGTTCACTCTGTAGAAAGTACTAAAAGATGTACTTGGAGCGATAAAACGGGGGTTAAAGGATCCGAATTTTGAACAAGAAGTACTGGGTACGAAGCAACAGGAGTATGTAGGTATGTATCGTAGCACGTGGCGTTCTGTAGTGTTTGCTTATCCCCATGGGATCAAGGCGCTAGTGTATATAAGTTGTGGGTTCCAAACATTTCCAAAAGAACCCAGCAAGAACTGAACTGGGAGTTTATTATGGCTGCCTGTATGACTGCTCTGAATTAAATTCAACCAGAGAAGAGACACTACGAATAAAATAATGATCTCATAAAACGAACAAGTGGTTCTCGACTAAGCGCATCGGGCATATAGGTAGACATAAGTTGCGTTTTATGTCATGAAAGGATGAATGACGCATATGTTTTAACCTGCTTGTTTGTCAAGCAGGTTAAAACATCTAACAGTATTTAATATAAAAACTTTTTAACAAAAAAAACCGACTTCCAAAAAAAACACTACAAACTGAAAAATAACTTTAATTTCGGAAGTCGGTGTCTTAGGGATCAGTATTTTAGTTTTTGCCACCGACTTCCGAAATTAAAGTTATTTTTCAGTTTGTAGTGTTTTTTTTGGAAGTCGGTTTTTTTTTGTTAAAAAGTTTTCATTTCTCGCTTTTTAGTGGGTCTATTTATAATTTATCTAACCTACAATAGCCTAATGTCAACTTGCCCATCGCCTTTTTATAAAATATTCCTTTTCTCGATGCAGGGACGTTAATTGTTGAGGAGTTCTCCTTTTATTCGTTTTTAGATTAGATGCTGATAATCCTGGCTGCAGCATCAGGTCAGACTTATGTCAACATTGCATTGAACATAAAATTAGTCCTGTTTAAAATGAGCCCAAACATGACTACGGTGCTGTAATTTCAAGGTTTGTACTTTTTCTGATACTCCTGGCTTCAGCATCAGGTCTTCGGTGTTCCTCAGTAACAGTACTTTATCCACACATCGAGCCCTTTTCAATGAGCCTAAACACGATATATCTGCTGTTAGTTGTCAAGGAGTTAGGTACTCTGCAGACTATCCTGACTGCAGCATCAGGTCATGACTTGATGATCATGAGACCAAATGTGGCAAATGCCCTATCAAACATCAAAATAATTTACTAAAACAGTCCTTGCCTGTTCGAGTAACTTCTTACTGTTAAGGAGTTGTACCTTCCATCATCAGCCCAGCTACCTGAGATGGCGACAACCATACACAAATACACAAGATACTTCATAAAATATGCGAAAAACAATAAGTAAGCCTATACAATTTGAGGGTTGCCCTCGATTTCTCTAAGATCCCATCATCAGATCCTAACTTGGTGAAAATGAGACCACCTCAGAACTATCTACTTTCGAACAAAAAAAGAATTTTGAAAATCCGTCGACAATTGGCGGAGTATTCGATGAACAAACATACAAAAAAAAAAAACATACAAACACCCGAACATAGTACCTCCTCCTTTTTGTGAAGTCGGTAAAAACAGTCCTTGCCTGTTCGAGTGACTTCTTACTGTTAAGGAGTTGTACCTTCCATCATCAGCCCAGCTACCTGAGATGGTGACAATCATACACAAATATACAAGATACTTCATAAAATATGCGAAAAACAATAAGTGAGCCTATAAAATTTGAGGGTTGCCCTCGATTTCTCTAAGATCCCATCATCAGATCCTAACTTGGTGACAAAAAAACAAACACCCGAACATAGTACCTCCTCCTTTTTGTGAAGTCGGTAAAAACAGACGACACAGACTTTTCTCCTCATGAGCAAGTCACCAGATTCTCAACTAACTAGATTCGCAACTTACCAGACTCGTAACTTACCAGATTCTTCTAATCAAGTAAGAAACCCCATCAATTTCATCGCTGTTCCACGACGCGTGCGCACTAACTAGGCAACAGGATTAAGAGCTCAGTCGGCTTACACAAGTTGTAATCGTCGCTCGTCCGAGAGTTATTTGTAGGTATCGGTAATGGTTGGAACTTCCAGCGTTTGGGGATGGTGATATATTGGGGACTGAGATTTTTATGGGAAGATATTTCTGTGAATGGAACTGCATTCAATGTTCTTTTATTTTGATTTGTCTTTTGGGAAACGTTTGCGCTACTGTGAATGTTCCGACTTATGACTTTGGTTATCAACCGATAGTTTACGAGACTGGTTCAAGTATTGCGTTTTGGTGTTCCAGAAAACTTTATGATTACAATAACCGAAATGAGTAATTCCTACGGTAATGTTCATGGTAAGGTCTATTTCTCACTAAAATGTTATTAGGGTTGAACTAATTTTGAACTGAACTGGTTCCTTCAGTCATGAACTGATCAGCTGAGTTCAGATTTCAGATTATTTAAATAGTTATTTAGTTTAATTTTGCTAATCACAGGTTCTATTCAGGTTCTATTCAATGACAAAACAACCAATTACAACTACAACAACATCAATAAAAAGCTCAACAGTTTCGCATTGCAGTAGCAGGCAGCAGAAAGTTGCGGACACAATTATGTACAACGTCGTCGCGTGTCAGAGCTCAAATACAAATAGTTTATTATGCTAATGGACGTTTTTCAATTTGAATGCAAATCCAACACGAGACTAACGAGGAATGAAGATGTTTACGCTCAAATTGGAACGTTTAGAATATTGTGTTTATTTTATTTAGTTGTTAGGGTAAGTATAATTATTTATCTTTTTGAATCTGGTGGGCGAAGACCAATGGATGAAGAATTGTAGATTTGTGTGTTACCTCCTGGTGTCGTTTTTGCGATGATCTTCAATGGTCAGTGGTCAATAGCAAAGGCATCGCAGTTGCTTTGGCAACCCAGAGGAAAACGGGAAATATCTCATATGCCCGTAACTACCGCATAAGGTACCCATATCATTCAAACTGCAACACAGCACAGCAGAAAAAGTGGTCTATGGGGAATATCATAATATATTTTTCAACACACTTACTCCTAAAGTGGCTCTTAATGAACCGCTTACTGCCGGTCGATTCTGTAAAAATCTCACCGTGAAAACTTAGGTGAAGTGAGCTGTCAATAGTGTCAATTCCTAGCAAGAACAAACTCACTTCACCTAAGTTTTTACGGTGAGTTGGTTACAGAATCGCACTGCAGGTCCATAATGCAGTGCATTAAACTTTTTTTTAAATAGTCTGATTTGTTCTTGGTTCCAAAATGAACTAAGATCTAAATGTTTTATTTAAGTACAGACGCCAGCACATCAAACTACTACAATCTGTTTTGAGTTTCGGGTAGCTCGATGTGCTGGCGTCTGTGACTTACTGGCGTTCTATTATTCCGGATTCACACTGAACTAATGTATATTTCTCTATACCAATAGTACTTTCTAATTCCATACTAACTAAACTACAATTTGACATACGACAACACTACGATCAGTAACGTTATTTTGTGTTTATTATATTTTTTATATAGGCTGTTTAGAGCGCGTGCGCAGAAAAACAAAACCAGCGCGCCATTTTCCATAAATGTTAATTATAATACAAGTTTGTGTTTTCTTCGCAAGTGTGTTGAAAAACGTCGTATGAAACACGTCTGCATTGATCATTACACACTCGGCTTCCTAATCGCGCTCGCATACGGCTCACGCGAATAATACCGCCTCGGGTGCAATGATAAACATAGCACACATCATGTATCATAATGTACTATAATAGTGCAACTGTCTGATAAGTAGCTGACCAAACATCATATTATTATCCTACTAAATAATTAATAGTTTAATACATAATATACCACCACGCCACTTATGTAATTACAATTTGGTCCGCTATTACTTCAATAGCATAAGATAAAATCTATCTTCAATAAACCGATATCTGCAATCTGGTCCATTGGAATAATAAATACGGGTCGGGTTCCGATTAATATTGCATTTATACCGACACCGTGACCATAGGGATTCGAATTAAAATTAAAATTGATCTGAAACTTTTGGCGCACTCCAATTATTTCGTTAATTGGAATACTGGTAGTCGCGTTAATTGTTGTTATAAAGAATCCTTTTTGATGTAAGGACGTTGGACCGTGAATATTGGGCTTAATTACATGATGTTTTTTTTATCATTTACATAATAGCATAATGAAACGGCAACGTGAGGATTCCTACTTACTGCCGTGCGGCCGACGAGATAATGAGTTCTTGACACCTGTCAGTTTCATACAAACGAATACGTGTTTTGTGAATTTGACATTTGGTACTTACTAAATTTTTTTATTTTTTTTTTAGATTACCGGTACTCATTCTCTCACAAGCCTAAGTCCACATCAAGGCTCAAAAGTAAACAGCTTGTAAAGAATTGTTGTAATTTGAGTAAGAAGTTGTGTTGAGAAAACATTGCAAACGCGTGGTAAATTTGAGTCAGCAAAAACTCAATAATAAACGCTAACGAAACATCCTAACGTGTTTTGTATTTTACAGACAAGCAAAAATATATAATTCCAGCAGTAGTTAAACATAATAGCAATACAAATTGCATTCTTTAACGAAATAAAAATCTTAATAAAAAGCTTGCCAATAAATAGAAGACAAGAACTTTCATTGCGTCCAAACTGAGCTGCATTCAATAACGTATTTTCTATGATAGAAAAATATTAATATCGATATACTTTATAGGAAATAATACTAACAAATATGTCAAAATGTTTTATTTGCAGCACCACTCAATGAAGTATTCGTATTTTATATAGATTTCTTGACATTTTTGGGTCAGTGCGTGCCAAACAAACTGTATTAAATATTTTCGTTTTATTCATGAACTTCAATAAAAATATACCAATAGGAAATAAGTCACTGTTCTTTCTATTATTCATTTATTTATGTTTATTTTTACAAAAAAAATAATATAATTTCATTGGGGTATTCATCATTGGTCTTGTTGGGGTTTCTGCGTCAGGTTGTCGTCGTGTCAGTGTCGTGGGCTGACATTTTGATATCGTTTTTACAGTATTTGATTACGCACGCAAAATACGCGCATTGACGTGGACCTTCAGTTTTTGATGTATTTTTCACAATGTATTAATATAGCGGTTATAATTTGCGTAAGATCGTTGGCGAGACAATAAAAATCCGTAGCGCGTCGCTAGTGTCACGCGCCGTTGTGCTTGCTCCTACTCGGCGCGCCGCCTTCGTGATCGATTGATATCATTTGTCGCGAGTAATGGTGCTGCCGGTCGATTCTGTAAAAACCTCACCGTGAAAACTTAGGTGAAGTGAGTTTGTTTTTGTTAGGAATTGACACTATTGACAGCTCACTCCACGCTCACTTCACCTAAGTTTTCACGGTGAGATTCTTACAGAATAGCACCGCTGTAGTCGTCTAGGTCTAGTTTTTAAGCTAGGCTGAACTTGGATTTCCGCAGCGTACAGATTTTCTGACTGGAAATCTATTTTTGATTTGATTTGAAAAAAACGCGTAGCTTCTTCTTCTGAAAATGCAGGAGTAATATGATGACAAATAGATTAACTTGTTATCATAATAGTTGTGTATTCAATGCGTATAATTCCACACTGAAGCATCTATTGTGCTCTATTGGGACAATAAATAATTAATAATATTTAGTAAAGCCGTTTATTTGCATACTACAATAGCTAGTATTGTGAGAATAATTTATGGGTGTTATTTACGTCAATAAGGGCCTCCCCACATCCGTGACTAGTAATTGATTTACATACATAATTAATAGGTTGGGATCCTTGGCGGATTTGCAGTAATTAGGGCAAGCAACACTTCTAGTCATATTTAGCATAAATTATATTATAGGGGGGGTCAAAGCTTAGTTTAGTTGTTGATGGTTGTCAATTCTTTGTGTTTTATCTAGACTAGAGCAACCTTGCTATGAGCAGATCATGTACATTCGTAGTAGCACTGTTTTTACAATATGTTTTAGCAGTACCAACTTAAAAGCCTATAAAATATTTATGAGGTTTATTAAACCGATTATTTTACTTTCCTACTAACCCTTTTGAAAATACTTTACTCAATCTATGAAAAATGTTGGTAGCAATTGTATCTTCAGCACTTCCAAAGTTCTTCTAATCACTACATAATTATTACAAAACAAAAGTCTCCCCCCGCGTCTTTGTGTCTTAAACTCAAAAACTACCTAACGGATTTTCATACGGTTTTCAGTAATGGACGGCGCAATTCATGAGGAAATATATAAAGGTTTTGTGTAAATTGGCTGAAATACCACGATGATTATTATTGAAGATGTCGGAAAAAATCATGCTGACTGGGAGCTTTACTGGCGTGCGTCGCGTAAACCAATCTATGAAAATATATAAATGGGATTATTTCCGACATCCACGCGGACAAAGTCGCTGACAAAGCTAGCAAAACTAAAAACTGTGTAACTATAACAAGTTCTGAAAATAAACACTTCAAAGATAAATTTATTACGAGAATTTCAGTGAAGCTGTAGGAAACTCCTAGAACCTTTAGTTGAAGAAGTTGAAGAGGTACTTACAACCGCAAGTACTAAAGTCGTTGTAGAAGCACAAAACAAGTGGTTAATACTTAAACATGTAGCTTTCTCTATTCGCACGATAATGCTGTTGTTCTTGAAGCAATCACGAACGCTTCTTCATTAATATTATATGTCTAGGATGATCGGGGGAGGGGCACTTTCTAGACGAACGTAGGTAGTTAGTCTGGAAAGTTTTTTCCAACTCTCGACGCAGGTAGGTAGGTAAACTCAGAATGTGTTGAAAGTTGGAGTACTTTTATTACTACTACTATAAGAGTGGATGTTACATGTACTTACTTGTTTTCTAGCGTGGTGGATGAGAAATTGAAGTCGTAGAAGATATGAAAAGTTTTAGTATTCATGATGTGATTAAGTATGAAACTGATGCTATGAGTAAGAGTTTCTAAATTGAGGGTCGAAGGCTTCTCGAAGGGTGGTGGTGTAGTGTCAGTCGCAATAACTTTTGCTTTTAAAAACAACTATCGGTTTACCTTAACTAAAACACACACCGTTATTAATAGATTGAATAACAACTTCTATCATTGCATTATAATGAACAGAAAACCAGCTCAATCATATAATGAAAAGAGCAAAAAGCTTAAAAACTTCGCATAAACTATACAAAGTAAACAAATGTAAAAACTTGAACATTTTCCAGGGAACCGCAAACCACGGCCGAGTTTTTCGATTGATTTTAAAATACGAACGTTCGTACCGAAATCAAATTGAACAACTCGATTTAAAAATCGAGTATTTCGCACATCAATGGCCAGCACTGGTTCACTTTGTTCGATATAAAGGTTATTGAACAAATTAATACTACCTACCTAGAGCTTTTTGTGGAAATGTATATTAATAATGGGTTTATTGCTAAAGTTGGGAGTTCTGCAGTAGTGAATTTTATTTAGTGGACGATGGTAATTGGAAACCTCTTTGGAATTACATATACTTATGCTTTGTACCGGATTATGGCATGAAGTTCCTATTTGGCTTCGGGATGAAGGCAATTTGCCGGTTTTGTTTGTGTCGTCGCGGTCGTTAGGATTCGTTAAAAGCAAAGACAGCTGGATTTTCTCGTATTTGGACAAAGAATTTTGCAACTTTCTACGAACTTGCCACAGTAATGTTGCAACAATATTCTACAATATTACAAAAAGTTTTGTGTCCTTCGTGTACGTGGAACAATAAGAATCTTAATGTAGACCAATAATTACGTTTAGGACCCGAGCTATCTTGCTTGCAATCCTAGTTCAGTAGTAGCTAGTAGTTTCAGGAGCAGTTTTTCCCCGTTGTGTGCAAGTTTTAGTACCTGGCGTGTACTGCCAAGCTTCGCATTACACTGCTCACGAGTTTTGGCACGATCTGTTTTGGCAACCATTTTCATACGTTAATCCAAAACACTGGATACTTAATAGTGAATTTCGTATCTTTTCTTTTGTTAGTGTAAGAGACAAAGAAGGTATTGTTTTTGAGAATGTCGGAAATGCTAATATTTTACCTTTGAGCTGAATCAGAAAACAACTTTGACCTAGTAAGTCTGAGTCTTCTTTACAGAATTCCACGATCAGCGAAAAGGTTCATTATGAATGTATAAGTCACTTAGGGCACATTCCACCAAACTTTTATACTTAGAACAAGTGTTATCCTGTAAATAAATTTCGGATTTTTGACAGTTTTTCCTAACTAGAACTGTCATACGTCAATTTTATTCCACGATTAATAGATATCTGACTTTGGTAGATAGTTCACTTAAATAAATGTATGTCGTCCGACCAGGGAAGCATGGTATGAAAGTGAGGAGGCTTAAATCAACAGCGGGTGGCACAAGGCGGCCGACGACGATGATGATGATGTCGCGCACTTAAATCAACAGCGGGTGGCACAAGGTGCCGACGATGATGATGATGATGTCGCGCACTTAAATCAACAGCGGGTAGCACAAGGTGCCGACGATGATGATGATGATGTCGCGCACTTAAATCAACAGCGGGTGGCACAAGGTGCCGACGATGATGATGATGATGTCGCGCACTTAAATCAACAGCGGGTAGCACAAGGTGCCGACGATGATGATGATGATGTCGCGCACTTAAATCAACAGCGGGTAGCACAAGGTGCCGACGATGATGATGATGATGTCGCGCACTTAAATCAACAGCGGGTGGCACAAGGTGCCGACGATGATGATGATGATGTCGCGCACTTAAATCAACAGCGGGTGGCACAAGGTGCCGACGATGATGATGATGATGTCGCGCACTTAAATCAACAGCGGGTGGCACAAGGTGCCGACGATGATGATGATGATGTCGCGCACTTAAATCAACAGCGGGTGGCACAAGGTGCCGACGATGATGATGATGATGTCGCGCACTTAAATCAACAGCGGGTGGCACAAGGTGCCGACGATGATGATGATGATGTCGCGCACTTAAATCAACAGCGGGTGGCACAAGGTGCCGACGATGATGATGATGATGTCGCGCACTTAAATCAACAGCGGGTGGCACAAGGTGCCGACGACGATGATGATGATGTCGCGCACTTAAATCAACAGCGGGTGGCACAAGGTGCCGACGATGATGATGATGATGTCGCGCACCTATAGAGTTGAGTGTTCTGAATTTAGTTCTTATTATATTTTCTCTATGCAAATATTATGATAAGATTTTTTTTCTCAGTTAGTTTTAATCATGGTCTGGCACTTTGAGTAATTTATGCCACCTACCCAAATGTCCTTTCTTTGGTATTGTTCGTCGAATAGCTGAGCTCCTTAAATTTTAAGCTGAACTGCACGATTATTGACAATTGCTTGCACTGATTGGATAGGTCCACTCAATCAATGTGGCCAATTCCTCAAAAGATCATTCAGCAGAAATCTACATGGTTTTTACCATGTAGATTTCTGCCTGAAATGGTCTGACCTGATCTGACCAAGATTATGCCTGGATTTTAAAATAGACTGTGAGCTCTGAGTTTGTTCGGCCTTTCTTCTTAGAGTAGTCAGATAGAAACCGCCAACCTCATCTAGTTTTTAAAGTATGATTGACTTGAAAAAGTGTTTGTACAAACCTACTTACAGAAATAAAATCATTAGTCATTGTAATATACCAGTCTTCTACTAACTAAAAACAACACAATCATCTATGATGATGATGATGATGATAATGGGACTACCTTTTCCGCATAGACTCCCATTCTGTTCGTTGTGCGTGGAGATTCTGGCTAACAGAGCCAGCCTAGCTCCGCCCAAAAGCACAGAAGCTTCCTGAGAGCTTCACAGGCTTCGCGGAGCGACCTCATTGTTCCGATTATTTCTGCACGGCGAGAAGCTACGGCCTCGCATTCCAGGATGATGTGTCCGGCTGATTCCTCGGCGTCAAGACAGCCCCTGCTAAAAGGGCTGTCTGTGGCGCCTATGTTAAAAAGATGTTTGTAATGGTCCGTAATTGTCCCTATTATTCTAAGGTTATTTCTACTCAGACAGAAGTTTTTTGGTTACCTAATCGCGGGTATATCATTAATAATCTACAGTCTGTTGCCCGTGACCATCTGTTGTTATGGAGTTCGGTCGATCTTTGGCGAATCCACCCACGAAATTGTGAGAAAGGCAGAGGAAGAAGTGAGTACGGGCCTAGCACCTTCATATCAGAGCCTCTCTTCGCAAGTTCATCAGCAGCATCATTGCCAAAGGATCCACTATGCCCCTTGATCCACTGGAGAGTAATACGATTGAACGTCGATAAAGTCTCCAGAGCTAGATGGCACTAAAAAATTTGCTAAAGCTTTGAGCACAGATAGGCTGTCGGATAGGAATTTAATGCCGTAATTCCGGATGCCTAAGCGCTTTACTGCTGTTGCGGCTTTGTTAAGGCAACACATTCGCATACAAAGATCGATAATTGTTTTGAACACAATCATCTACTAAAGATACCAGTGTCACTTACAGGAGAACCAAACAACCAAGTTAAATCAAAACTCACAATCACCATAATATTGTTCAGCGTAATTAAAACAAACATTTTACGCCTAAAATATGGACCGACAAAAACGGCGGTGTAAATGAAAACGAAGTGAGTTGTCACGTGACGCCGGCCATGTTTGCGTCGTAAATGTGATGCTGTCGTCATTATGTGGAAAGGCACGTAGGAGATGTAAACAGGCAGTGACGCAAGTGCTTGTCTAGCAGATAAGCGATTTTGATGACCTTAGGTGAGTTGCTGTGAAAGTTAAAAAATAGGTTCTATTAGAGAAAAGTAAGTAGAAAAAGTATTGGAGCAGGTGAATTTTAAAGTTTCAATCAATCGTAAATAAAGTATAGTGCATAATCATATTAATCACGTTTAAAGCAATTGACCTTGGTTGATATCTTTATCAATAGTTATTAATTTTCTAATGTTTAATTTTATCACTGTTTACTTCTTCATAATATTGAATTACCTTGTGAAATTAATAATGGAAACTGCTAACTGATGTTGTTTCATTATTTATTTTAATATCAAAAGATAATAATTTGTTAATTTTCACTGTAACTGACAGTTACGTCTTTGATCAAAATGATAAAGTCACATCACAATGAAAGTAATATCAATTGATAATTATTTGCCTCACAATAATATTCACTCACAGAATTCTTCATTAGTGAGGTCTATTAATAGGTCACTGATTGAGGGCGCAAATGATTATGTACTGTTGTTTATAAAATTCCTTATTTTTATTTTCGTCGCAAGTACCTTCATAACTTTTCTTCTCGCTGTCAACTTCGGTGATAAATTCTTTTTTATCTGTTCATAATTGTACTTTTATTTTTCGCCTGTCTAAAGTGAAAATAGATAACGAAGTTAACTTTCTCTTCTGAAACTTCTTAACAGTATTTTGATGTTGTTCATTTTGTTCGTTCTTTTGGTCATTAAAAGATAGAATAATATTTTATTAAGCCTAACTAATTGTTCGTGGGAACGTACCGGAGAATGGGCAGCAGCGTTCTGTATATACATTTTACCATCATACTGCGATCGCCAACCCGAATGCCAAGCGTGGCGATTATGGCAAACCCCCCCTAAGAATGACAAGTACGAATAATACTTGGCCCCTAGTGCCTGGCGGCGCGCCTACCCTTGGCAACGGTAGCGACCAAGGCCACGGTGAGGCAAGGGATGCTAAGAATCCCCGGAAGAGATCCAGTTACCACAATCACCGAAAACTGGACCAGGCAACATATAACACGCGTACACTTCGGATCGACGAGAAGATCACCGGACTTGATAAGAATTGAGCAGGTTACGGTGGAGCATAGTGGGGTTATCTGAAGTCCGAAGAGAGGGAGAGGACTCGATAATCCTCAAATCTGGAAACTTGCTCTCTTTTCGGGAGGGCAATCAGCAGTCCCAAGGTGGTGTCAGGTTTATTCCAGTGTGACGCAACTGTCTAATAAAAAAAGAAATTATGAAACGTGCACTAAACATAATGGCGGCTATCGCTGTCTCGCTTTAACATCTATTAGACTCTATCATGTTTAGTACATCCCTATCTTGTTATTATGTTGGCAGCTTTACGTCATGTCTGCAGTCTGTGTTATTTTTGTTTTGTTGGTATTCAGTTTTAGTGCACGTTTCATACAAGCGACGTTTTTCAACTTTTTCTATGGGAGTTCCGTCTCTTATATATGTTTACATGTTTACTTACTCTATGGTTTATTCCACATATCCCTTGTGAACAACATGGTGAAGATCGAGAGTGTGTCGACAAGGGTGGCGTATCTTAGGACTCTGAATATCCGCAAAGTATTCGCTGAAGGTCGTACAGGTTTACACCCCGACCTTGTCACGCCCCGACGATGAGGTGGAGACCATTATGAGGATATTTCCAGAGCCATGCATGGCTCCACCATCCACTCACTCATGGACTTCACCATTGTCATGGGGGACTTTAACGCGAAACTGGGCAAACGAAGCGATGATGAGCTGCGAGTGGGGCAATTTGGAGTTGGATGCTGGAACCACGGGGTCACCTACTGGCTAGTTTTATGGAAAAGGAAGGCCTCTTTATGATAAATTCTTTCTTCAGAAAACGTGAGCACAGAAAGTAGACTTGGCAGACTAAAAACGAGATTGACTTCATTATGTCGACAAAGAAGCAAGTACTCAATGATGTCTCTGTGATCAACGCGGTGAAAACCGAAAGTGATCTCCCCAGCTAGATGGACGGACGACCTAAAGAGGGTGACTGGATGCGGAAGGCAGAGGACAGGGTGCTGTGGCGCAGTCTGGGAGAGGCCTATGTCCAGCAGTGGACTACGATAGGCTGAGTTGATTGAGTAATAGGAAGTCAAGTATTTATTAGAGACCTTTACCGTCGTAAATAACATAGTTCACTCTGCAAAGCAGTTGTAGAGTGCGTGAGCTGGGGCCCTAAGTGATTTCTTCAGAAAGTTGTTCAGGGTGCTTATAGAGTAAACATACTAAAAGTCTGGAAGGAAGTGAGCCGGGAGGGGCACTTTTGAGTTTTTCGCTAATATCTTTAAAACGATTCATCGTAGAGAAAAATATCTTCTACGTAATGAAAGCTAATACAATTTTCTACAAATTTCATCTTACACACTTTTTTCGAACTACACGTTCTGGAAAAGTGAAAATTTTCGAAAAAACTACTTTTATCAAACACTAGCTGTTGCCTGCTACTTCGGCGTTATTTCGGGATAAAAGTATTTATTTCGGGATAAGAGCATATATGTTAATCCAGGTCCTAATCTATCTACCTACCAAATTTCATCCAAATCCGTTCACTAGCCGTTGAGTTATCGAAACTTTTATCTATGTAGTAGCAGCACCCCGCGGTTTCACCCGCATAAGTTTCCCGTAGGAATATCGGAATAAAAACTATCCTATGTCCATTCCCGAGACTCAAACTATCTCTATACCAAATGTCATCTAAATCGGTTTAGCGGTTTAGCGGTTTATGCGTGAAGAGGTAACAGACAGACAGACACCAGCGGAGTTTTGCAGAGCGTGATGCTCGAAAACTGAATAGAATTTAGCCACCTTCTTATTGTCGTCGCGTCGCCGTTGGTCTATCGTCTCTGGGGGGCATCTCACACTAAGCTTGCCGATACGCAGTCTCCACTCCAGGGCCCTGTACCACCAAACTTTACAATTACAATTTACAAGTTAGAATTTACAAAGTGAATTTTATTAAATTTATACATAGCCTGATGCTTTGTGTAACGCTTTTAAAAACACGAAAGAGTTGTAGATTGTAACTCGTAGATATTTTTCATTTCTGTGTTATGCATTTTTTTCCCCAATTCAACAATTTTGTAGAATTGTAGACTTGTAAAGTTTTGTGGTAAAGGGCCCTGGACTTGTCTGCTCCACCGGCCATTGGCCAGTCTACGGAATAAATGCTAAGAAAATGGGACACAATTTTGTTACCCTACCTAGCACCATTTTTTTATCTAGCCTACCCTAACCTAGAATAATTTTGTGTCGACATAATCATGACTATTAACATAACTTGTGTTTACTACAAAAGATCCCTAACCTAAACCCTAAGATTTATAGCCTTACACATTTAAAGCACTAATTTACTCATACATTAGCCATTCACTGCTAATCTACCATCTAGTTCAAAATAATCACTTCAATGAGAATGCTAATACTCCCATCCCGAAGGGTTCAACCTCCCAAATGACACTTCTAATTTCTCAACCCTTTGTGGTCCAAGATTAGTTAGCCACATAAACTTTACAGCTGCCATCACAGATAGAGACCGTATAACGTTTTGATTAATACAATTTGTGGATACAATTGATGATACCCGTCTCTAAAGTCTAAAGCAATTAGCGATTTGTTTGTATCTCCATCCATTTTGATTACTGAATTATTACTTTTGCTAAAGTTTTTGTTTTTGTCGGCTGTCTTGGTGTTTGTCTTTGGAATTAGGCTTCGGCACTTCAGCTACTTATTTATAGCTCAAGATTTATTTAATTCCATTATAACAATATTTCTGAAAATGATGTCACAACTCTGCGTGATTACCTGCTAATGTAAGCTCATTCATAACTTCAGTAACAAAATCTTCGTCTAATTTCTTCTAACCTTCGTTTCACGATCCTCTACGTGACTTACTGCCTCACCAAGATTATCTTCTATCTTTGCAAATGTGAGGTCGGCGAGTCAATTATGTAATTATGAAGCTCGATGTTGGCTACCCATAATTATGACCGAACTTGTTCTGGGAGAATTTCGCTTGTAAACGTCGAAGTTTGAAAATTCTCCGGCATAGTTAGACGTATAGTTATTCGAGCTAGATTTGGCTTGTATTACACTATTACACTACGGGTTGGAATTATTAATTAAAGATGTTCATGAGAGCAGGCGAAAGGGAATACTGTAGTACTCATTTGAATAAGACATTCTGAAAATATTTAGGGCGCAGATTTAGTGATGTCGCTTACCGACATACTTTAGGTTTGCTATAAATTCAAAGCTACACGCAATGTAACTTTGAATAATTGAATGTGAATCCTTGTTTACCTAAGATAGTATGAGGAGTTATAATCGAAAGATTTGGTAAGGTGGTTTTCTGGGCTTGTAACGCAATGAACATACTTATCTGTGTAGCAGATATATTACCTTTCGTATATTATGATTACATACCGTCATACTGTAATAACTGCCCCGTTGGTCTCGTGGTTGCAAGCGCCACTGCTGAGCGTGGGGTCCTGGGTTCGATTCCCGGGTCGGATAAAGTGTTATTGGGTTTTCCATTAAGAATTTCTTAGTAACAGCCCGGGAAGCACGTAAAGCCATTGGTTCTGTGCCTGATCTCGCTGCGGTCGTATCGGATTGCCGTCCCATCAGACTGTGAAAGTAAAGGAACAAAGAGTGCACCTGTGTTTACGCACACACTTGTGTACTATAATATCTCCTGCTTACCTAGCTAATCTCCGTTGAGATTGGCCACCGTGACCGAAATCGATCGGGAGGCTACTGTAATAATAATTTGAATTGAGAAAATAGTCATATTCGTAATACAATACATAATTGTCATTTAAAATTCAATCATAACTTTAAATGCCGTGAATACCTACCTGTGCCAGTGAGAAATAATTCGGTATTTTCATAAATATGGCGGCTTATCGAACGATCGTCAAAAAATTGGAAACTTGAAATTAATATTGAATTACAGTTTTAATCTTACAGCGAGAGGCCGCAAAATATTCTTTGATGTCGAAAGTTTTAAAGGGAGTGGTCGGAGCCATACAACGAAGTTAATTATAATATTCTAGTCTAACTTATTCTCTTTGCAAAATCTAATAGACGGCAAAGTTTACAGATAGTTTGCTTTTCATTTGGAGATGATATAAAATCTGGAACAGCTATATAAAAAAACTATGTAGGTAATGAGTATGATATCAATACTATAGAAAGTATAGTCAGTGGGTCTAGCACGAACACACAAAATGTAACGTAAATTCAAATGATTTTAAAATTGAAAACAGCCGTTTCACACATAATATTGACTCAATCTTAAGACTTTCCATTCATCACAGATACTATGCCGAATTTTTTTTTTACCAATATTATTTAGAAATGTTGTTTTTCGATTCAAAAATTGATCGAATTTACGTAACGATTACGTCGCGCGTTGGTGCTGGTACCTCAGTACGTATATCTATTTAATTACAACTAAACCCAGTCCGACTTCCAACAAAACAATGCAAATTTTTACCTACTTTGCAAGGAAAAAATATTCATCAAGATGTAGATAGCCAGTGAATCTATAGTACGAATTAACCTTAATCGTTCCTGCTGCAGTGACGGTCTAGATACAATAATAGACTCAGAGGTACTACAACTTATGTGCGATAAGATTCTATCGCTACCAAGGTGCCTAATAAAGGCGGTAAACGTAGCGGAAGAATATATGTGGGATGTAAAATAAAGGTTGGGTTAGCACTAGAGATTAACACCGATTAAGAACTAAGTAGCGAGCCTAATTAAAATGCTGATTTGACAAGATTGCGAATGGTAATGAAGTGTTGCAGGAATGGAGGAAATGTACTGGAACTATGGGCGTTTTATTCTCTCGCTAAAGATAAAAGAAAAAGCTTAAAGTAGATTATCTAAATTCAGTCAATCAAATTATTATTTAAATTTGATGAGTGTCGAGGTGGCAACTCGTAAAATACTTACGGTAATACTCTATTATTATCGATGTGAAAGTGAAGTCTCATCTCTGTGAAATGTTTTTTTATATGCATTAAAAACAACGAAATCAGGTCATCGTAGACAGTCTGGTAAACACCCTTAACGAAGCACAGATTTAGATTGTAAAACAGCACTCTAGATTTGCAATCGAAGCGAAAACAATAGACAAAGCAGAACCAAGCGTCCGCTTTGTGTGTCATATTCGATTTAAAATCCTTCTGATCCGTGAGTTATTTATAACTAGAGGTTATAACATTTCAAAACTTTGTGGTTTATTTATCAAAAGAGTTCATTTACACCGTAGCAAGGGGAATCATAGTGCAAAGTTATAATTGTAACCTCTTCAAGCGTTTTATTAGCTCCAAAATATTTTCGCTTCCCAAAGGATTCCTGCGAAATGTTTAATTAAAACTTTGTTTTGTATAATAAAACCTGTCGGTATCTAGGTACAATTTGTCAAAGTTGCTACTCATTAGCCATGAGGTCCTTGGCTATCAGTTTGAAGTTTTACTCATGAAAATTGGGAGCTCCAACCATTCTTAGACAAAGATTTGTGCTTAGAATAAAAAAGCAAAGTTGATGGGCTGAAAGAGGATTACTTTATTATGGTTATTTTTTCGTTTTACTTTTGCACCAATATATCTGAATGTTTGTAGGTACCTAAACGTGTTGGCATAATTTTTTGAATCGAACTACCTTTTTTTTTGCGGATGGGAAATCATCAAATGACCCCTCCCGCTCTGGGTGGAGCGGAGCTGACTAAAACCCACCCGTGTTCCTTCCTTAACCCTTTGTGTTCCGGGACAGCGGTAACCCTTTCGGAAAATCCTGCTGGAATCGAACTACCTGCATTTTTAATTTGATCCTTACCCGTGGAGCATTCTCTGACAGATCTCGTATTTTAGTAAATTTCATTAATTTGCATTTGTTAGATAATATAATAGAGGGTGGCACGGACATCGATGCGCAAACTGTTGCCATGGATTCAATACATGAGTCTGAAACCACAAGCGTTGAAATTTATCGCCGGTTATTTAAAAAAAAATTGCTGTTCCATATATTTTGGCCGCGCAGGCATTACACTTTTATGAAACAGATGATTTTTTTTTGACGACGAAAATTTTTTACTCTAGGGTGTCTAGAATCATATTCTGAATTCATGGTTTCAGTTTGCCATCCCTGCCACCCTGCCACGCCAGAGCCTAAGCCGACAAGTTACCACGCCTGTAATCTCATGTTCTTGTGCGCTTATCCATGTTGTGCGGTTCTCAGCCTAAGTTTTAATCCCTATTTGTCTAAAGTAAAATTTATTTTAGGTTAAATTGTTAATTTATTAGTTTATAGTTGCAAAATTTTTAGTAGTACATAGACGTGAGTCGTGACCCCAACTGTTGTCTTAAAATGTTGACTTGTTTTAACTAGGTATTGATCAATTATTATGGGTTATTACTACAAAGTTTTCTAATCAGACAACTAGTTTGGAGATACTAACAGGATTTAAAACAAAATTACATAAATTGAAGTAGCATCTTGGTTTCTGGTTTTTTTTGTTCGTTGTTTTAACTCTTTGTGTCTATTGTCGATGAGAAATGATTGCCTTTTTAGCATACGAAGTAAATAGACCCTTTCTCTACCGTTTTCAGCTGAAGCTTCAAAATCTAACACTCTATACCCTACATTGGCATTGTTTGAATAAGAGGTTATTTGCAAAATTAATTCATATCGTTGTCATATACATATTCATTGGGGCCGCAAGTAAATTTTATTCAAAGTCAATCCACCCTTTTGGATTATAATAGACGATTCGGTAGCAAAAACTGGGTATTGTTGTGTCTGAAACCTAAACAAATGAATTTGCTGAGGTCTGGTTAGTAATTGTGGTACCTAATTTTATGATCGTCTTATCGCACTAGTTCAGCTGGCTCTTTGTTCTGTTGTGAAAGATTTACTGGTTGTTTTAGTTTCGATCAGCGAGAATTTTAATTCGCATGACGGACCCATTTTACAATTTGTTTTTAAGTTGAACTTTTCTCTCTTCATTTAAGCATGGGATCAACTTTTTATCACATGATTTGTGTCACACGCAAAATACCCACACATTTTGATTCACCTCCATCAGATTGACAACTGATTGACCTAGGGGGTGGTTGCGTAACACACAAACAATGGCCAATTATTTGATTGCCATCATTTTGACAGTTAATCCGAGTAATTCATCAATTCGTCCTACATGCCTACGGCCCATTTAGGACGACTTTCAGAAAGTCAAAATAAATTATATTTTCATTCTGCAATTCGTCCAACAACGTTACAATCAAAATGAGAAAAGGTACAATCAGTAGCAAAACTTTTAGTGTGGAAATAATAAAAAAAATGAATTTGTTACAAAATATTTAATCATCACAACATTGTCACAAACAGAAAATGTTAAATCATCACAAATGTGACACCATAGACACACGAGGTAATAATGAACATTCATACATGTAGGTAAGTTTAATAATAATAAACCTAATATCGTCATAAAGATATTAATCAACAGATATAAATAAAATAATTACGAAAAAGTAAATAATTAAAATTCTTGAAAAATTGTGTTTAATCTTATCTTGCTAGCTGTATGCATTAAATGAAACGTTGATAAAACTTTAAAGTTCCATACAAAAAAAAACGTGGGACAACATGCAGAATGAAAATATAATTTACTAGCTTCTGCCCGCGACTTCGTCCGCGTGAAATTTCTTGTACCCCCACCCCGTCGCGTCGCAACACTTCGTATTCGCTTACCGTTCACTCTGAGTTTTTTTCTTTTTGCTCGGCTCCTAAGGGTCATAGCGTGATGTTAAATAGCCTATAGCCTTCCTCAAGAATTGGGCTATCAAATGCAAGAAGAATTCAAATCTGACCGGTAGTTAAAGAGATTATCGCGTTCAAACAAACAAACTCTTCAGCTTTATTATTAGTATAGATATAGATAAAAAACTCTATGGCCCATAACTCCTTAATAGGTACCAACTCTTAACATCTTACACACGTGATAACTTTTAAACGAAATATCCGATTGAGATGAAACAAAAAGTATTTTACTTCTTCATAAATACTCTTGATAACATAATGCTTAATTTCGATAAAGATTAATATTACGATACATATTTAACGTAGTTTTTTTTTCTTCAGACGATTTAATAATTATTTTGAACACAAAATCGGTTATTGTGATTAAACCATGATAGCTAGATATATGTTCTCGCGGACTTTTTTGTAGGTCTTAATGGGCTCTACAAACCCGTAGTACATTATTTTGTTCTATTGTCAATAGTTTTTGCAGCGCACGCAAAAATAGGTTTTCGATTTTACACCTTGTGTTACAAAATAGCAATTTTATTACGGATCTCTAATTTTGAAGAAAAAAAAATATAACCTATAGCCTTCCTCGATAAGTGGACTACCCAACACTAAAATGAATGAATTTTTTTTTTTTATGAATTTTCTTCAAAACTACGGGATTGTGATTAAAAATGTGTTACGAAATTAGGGTGCTGATTAATCTTGTTGATTTATTCGATTTACTTATTTACAAAAATCAATCTTTAGTCGATTCTGTAATAATCGATATGAAGGTACTTATTTAAAAAAATAAAATTCTCCTTTAACCGCCATCTCTAATATTCTTCACTTGCCTTTTGAGCCTTATAAAAGATGGATGCATATCCTTCCTAGTGACTTTCTAATTGGCTAATAATATACTTACAGTTATAAAAAGCCTATAACTCGTTTTATTGAAGTGCCTGAACCTAGATTTCCTACAGGTTATGGGACCAGGTTACGTTTTTACTGCAATATAAGTGGTTCAAAAAGTAAGTCCGTTACGAACTTTTTAAAATTGATAATCTATAAACAAACGTAATATCAAGCCATTCGATGGTGAAATATACAGTGTCTAGAAGTTTAGAATACGGGCATTGTGAAGTGAAATGGATGTGATAAAAGTTATTGACGAAGACCCGATAATTGGATGTACCTATAATACCAACATCCTTGGAGACTACTACCAGTCAGATAGGATATTCTCCTCCCGCTGGAACATACTCGGGCAATCCAGACTCTCCAGTTGTAGTTGTGGAGGTCACTCCGGATAACTATTTAAACTAGTCAGTGAGACAACAGAAGTTACCCCTTCAAATAACAAATTATTATTACAGAATAATAAAAAGGTATCTTCTGGCAATATAATTAATAATAATAAAAAACCAAAGGGAGTGCAACATATTTTAAAATTATTTAATCAGAATATCCAAGGTTGCGCTTCCAAATTATTGGAAATAGAATTGTTTTTGGAAAACACCAAGTTTGATGTCATTTGTTTAACAGAGCATTGGTTGAAAGATCATCAAGTAAAGTCAATTAATTATGAAAATTATTGTGTAGTTAGCCATTTCAGCCGAAAACGTATGATACATGGCGGATCATTAATATTACTTAAAAATTCTATTAAATCAAAAGAACGAAAAGACATAATCGGACTGTCTGTTGAACACACCATTGAATTGTCCTGTGTTGAGCTTGATAAGCATGTTATAGTATGTGTATACAGACCTCCAAGTTACCAGAATCTATCGGTGTTTGATTCTGTAATGGAAGATGTGTTAAAGAAACTTAGTACTAGTAGTAAGTCAATAATAGTATGTGGAGATTTTAATATTAATTTATTGGAAAATAACTCGAATACTGTCAGATTGTTAAGTCTTTTTAGGTCATTTGATTTGTCAAATGTTTTTATTGAACCAACCCGAGTGACAGCTTCTTCTGCCACTTGTATTGATAATGTTTTTTGTAATTGTGATTACTTACACAAAGAAATTGTAAATAAGTTGCCATCTGATCACAGTGGACAAAAAATAACATTTAGCTCCTACATGCCTTTACAAAAAATTCAAATAAGGTTTAGGACAATTACATGTAAAAAGTTAGAGAAATTAAATAATTCTTTGGCCAGTAAGTTATGTGATCAGAATTTTAATAATATAGGTGACCCAAATGAATTCTACGCCGAGTTCTTTTCAATATTAAACGCGCAGTTTAATGACACTTTTCCACTAAAAACTAAAAATATTCACACAAAGTTTTTATTTAGTGACTGGGCGACTCCAGGTATTCGTAAAAGCAGGGAAAAACTTTTTGAACTCTATGGCTTAAAGCAACATATGAATAATACAAACTTTCATCAGTATGTTGCAAAATATTCAAAAACTTTTAAAAGTGTGTGCCAAAAAGCTAAAGCTCTTTATATTAGCAATAAAATAAAATCAGCTGATGATAAAATAAAAACTACCTGGCAAATAATAAATAATGAAACAGGTAGGAAAAAACAGCCTAACACTGAATTTAATTTAGAGACTGCACATGGCCCCATCAACTCAGATGTAGAAATAGCTCAGGAATTTGAAAACTTTTTTTCTAATATTCCCCTTAAAACTACTGAAGCTTTAAATTCATCCCCCACGCTTTCTGCTGCCTTACTTAAAAAGAATGTAAAGGCATGCCCTTTGGAGTTTAGGTTTCAGCATACAAGCCCCCAGGCTGTTATAAAAGCTTTTAGAGATCTTAACATTAAATCAACAGAAGATCTCTGGGGAATGTCTGTAAAAGTATGTAGATCTTTCATCGAAACTATTGCACCCTATTTAGCTTTCATATTTAACACCAGTGTTGACCAAGGAGTCTTTCCGGATCTTATGAAACATAGTAAAGTAGTACCATTGTTCAAATCCGGTGATAGTAAAGATCCTAACAATTATAGACCTGTGTCAATTCTACCAGTTCTCAGTAAGGTGTTTGAAAAGTTGATGCTCAATCAAATGTTACGTCACTTTAATAAAAATTCCATCTTTCATGAACACCAGTACGGTTTCACCAAAGGGCGTTGCACTACTGACGCCGGTGTTACCCTTATAAAGAACATTTTTAACGCCTGGGAAGAAGCACAAGATGCCATTGGAATCTTTTGCGACCTCTCTAAGGCGTTCGATTGCGTAAACCACGAGACACTTCTGATGAAACTGGAGCACTATGGAATTAGAAAAGCAGCACTTGACTTGCTAAGATCATACCTGAAAGATAGAAAGGTTAAAGTTCAAGTAAACGGCGTAAACTCATTAGGGTCTGTAATGACAATGGGTGTTCCTCAAGGTTCGATATTGGGTCCATTCCTCTTTTTAGTTTACATCAATGATTTACCCCAATTACTTCAAAATCAACCGAAGATGGTGTTATTTGCAGATGACACATCATTAATCTTTAAAATAGACCGACGGTCACAAAATCTTGACGACGTGAATAACTCTATTCTTCAGGTCCAAGATTGGTTTACGGTAAATAATTTAGTACTTAATGAAAAAAAAACCAAATGCATTAGATTTAAATTACCGAATGTTAGAAGTAGCGAATGTGAAATCATATTGAATGGCCAAAAACTAGAATTTATTGATCAGACAGTTTTCCTAGGAATCACGCTAGACGAGAAATTACAATGGGGACCTCATATAACATCTATTGCGGGGCGGCTAAGCTCCGCCGCTTATGCTGTTAGAAAGATAAGACAGTTAACAGATGTAGAAACCGCGCGTTTGGTCTATTTTAGTTACTTCCACAGTATTATGTCATATGGCATTTTACTATGGGGTCGGGCTGCTGACATTGAATCCATTTTTATTTTACAAAAGAGAGCTGTCAGAGCCATTTACAATCTACGTCGTCGCGAATCTCTTAGGGAACTATTTAAAAAGGTTAATATCATGACGGTACCTTGCCAATTCATTTATGAAAATATTATGTATGTAAGAAAAAATCAACATCTTTTTAATAAAATAAGTGATAGGCATAATTTTAATACTAGAAATAAAGATAAATTAGATCAACCTTTTTTCAGATTATCGAAAGTACATACATCTTTTATGGGGTACTGTGTTAAATGCTACAACAAAATACCTTGTGACATATTGCAATTAAATGAAAGAAAATTTAAAACTCATATTAAAAGTACACTTTGTAAACAAGGATATTACAAATTAGAGGATTATATCCAAGATAAGAATGTTTGGAAACATGCTGGTCCTGCTCCATAGGACAATCTAAAAGTCTAGACAAAATCAAACTTGTTCCTAATTTAATTTATATGTATATTTTTAATTATGACATCTTATTCTAATTCAATTTTACAATCTGCGACTACAGTGGCTCACACACTTGTTAAAGTTCAACTACTTTTGCATTTTTTCATTTTTCTTTTTTTTTTAAATAACTTGTAAATATGTGAGCACCATGTATCTATCACTTGTTTGATTTACCTGTCATTGCTTAATTTTTAATTATTTTTACCTTTTGTGGTAGACTAATTTTATTATGGGTGCATCGTGTTCACATATAAATTTTATTATGTATACAAGACCTTGTAAAACATTTTTAAAAGAGTAACGGTGGAGTTTCTTGCCCATTCTTCTCCATACGAAAACTACCTTTTCGAATGGGCGACTAGAATCATTTCTATTTAGTTTTTTTTTGACGTTCAAAAGTGCCTTTAATGTGCCTATTTGAAATAAATGATTTGACTTTGACTTTGACTTTGATGCAACTTATGATGGCGTGATAACTGCGATCGAAACTTTATCGGAGGATAATTTAACGCTAGCATTTATTAAAACAAGGTTTTTGGATCATGAAGTCAAGTTCAAAAAATCAGTCTAGTGATACCAGTGTCAAAGTTTTGCAAGTTGAGTGGAAAAATGGACAGGAATTTCGAAAAAGAAAATTCGATCATTTTCAAAATTATAAAGGGAATAATAGCTACAAGCAGAAGGATAACAAGCAGAAGAAGAAGTGTCAGTTCTTGAAGTGTCATCACTGTGGCCGCAAGGGGCATTTGAAAAACGACTGTTTCTACTTCAAAAGAGCTCAACAGCAGCAGCAGAAAAATACGGAAAGGACAAAGACGGTCCAGGCAGTTGAGATCAGTGGACCATCCACATCAAACAATTTTTCTGGATTTGCTTTTATGATGGGAGACTATCAAGCGGATGATGATGGAAGCAAAGTTACTTTCCTATGGATTCTGGAGCATCAGACCATATTATAAACCGGGAAGTTCTTTTCATTAGTCACACCGTCACCAACGCCATTAAAAAATTTATATTGCTAAAAATGGTGAATTTATGTTTCAGGTACCAAAAAGGGAACAATGTATGTGACCAGCAACATGGGCGTTCAAGGAGTTTTAGAGGACGTGCTCTTCTGTGCTGAGGTACCATGCAACCTGCTATCTGTATCAAAAATGCAACGTGCTGCGTTGACAGTCATTTTCGACCAGCAAGGAGCCCAAATACGTAAGGATAGTAAAACTATTAAGTAAGGTATGTTGAAAAATAATTTAATTGCTGTAGACTTAATGGCATCTGTAAATAAGTGTCAATCTGTTTCTCAAGTATGCAGTAATAAAAATATGTACAAATTATGGCATCATAACTTTGGTAATATTAGTAAAAATAATTTCATTGAAATTAAAACTAATAAAATGGTTTATGAGTCTATAAGACACCAGCCAAATTGAAACTGTAATGCCAGATGATAAGTTGTGTGAGGCCTGTATAAATGGAAAACAGAGTCGACTTCCATTCAATCTGGTTAAAGATAAAAGTCATGTTAAACGGCCATTATATGTATATTGTGCACTCAGATGTTTGTGGACCTATTACTCCCCCAACTAACAACAACAAAAACTATTTTGTGTTTTTTGTTGAAGAGTATACTATACATTATTGCGTTACGTATATATTAACCTATAAATCAGGCGTGTTTGCTGTTTTTAAAGATTTTATGGCTAAAAGTGAGGCTAAGTTTAATTTAAAATTAGTCAACTTATACTGTGATACTTAACGGTGGCGAATATCTAACGACTTAAATGAAAAGTTATTGTGTAGAGAGAGGGTGTGACTCTTCCCTTAGGGGGGTTGCCAGCAGGTAGGAATGTAGGAGGTTCGTAAATAATAAGAACTAGAAGATAGGTATACTTATTATTTATTGCCTAACTTCCGTGGCCTTCTCAAGTCCCGATAGCAGAGAGTAGTAATGGAGTAGGGAACACTGGCCTGAGCCGTCTCCAGGTGATGATGGTAGTCCCAGACTTTGTCTGCAACTGCCGGCTCCAGTTCCAGGTTCTATGGTAAAACTTCAGTGTATGGTAGTAGACGTGAATCACTCTGCAGCAGAGGATCTTCACCAAGCGTAATCCTTCACGCCGGAACCACGACGTGGCGAAAGGGTTGAAGGGTAGACTAGAATCCCTAGAGGGATTTCGCGAAGTATCTAGCAATATTATTTAATTACGTTCGGAGCGAACGACACAGCCTTCACCTCAAGCGCTCGGTAATGATCGTTTTAGAGTTGCGCGGGAGCATAGAACGAAGACCATTTAAGTTAATGACCGCTCGAAGGTTCCGTATAGTATTATTTAAGTTTATTGTTGTTTTTAAGTGTTATGTTTACTTTTAATTATTACACTTGGTTATTTTTTTTAAGCTTTATGTGTAAATGGTATAGTTTTCAGTGTACCTATTTATGTTAGTATTATTAAGGATACTTAGAATAAACTCTTTTAAAGTGTAACTTGCTAGGTGCAACGTTACAAGGGATATCAACATTTAATAGTTCCGAGAACACCACAGTTGAATGGCGTTTCTGAACATATGGTCAGAATCATTACTGAAAAAGCTCGTTTCATGATAAGCGGTGCGAAATTAGACAAAGTGTTTTGGGGCGATGCAGTACTGACTGCTGTTTAATAAAATTAATTTGACCCCAACTAAAGCTTTGAAACATTCAAAAACACCATTCGCAATGTAGCATGATGAAAAACCTCAAATTAAATATTTGAAGGTATTTGGTTCAACTGTTTACGTTCATACTAAAATCAGTAAGACCAAGTTTGATGAAAAATCATGGAAAGAGATACTAGTGGGTTATGAACCAAACGGCTATAAAGTTTGGAACCCAGAATGTGAAAAATACGTAGAAGTCAGGGATGTTATTGTTAATGAGACTGTTTTTTTTAATCCAGGCCAGACCTCAAGTCTGAAGGGAATATTAAAAATTTTAACGGCAAAACTGATGATGTAATATCCAAGTCAGTGCCGGTAAAGTCTCATAACTCTGATAATTTAATATCAGATACATCTAAACCTGATGGGCACGAGTGTCCTAGTAAAATTCGCAAATTAAACCATGATAATTTAATTGAATCGGAGCAAATAGTTGATACACTTATTGATAAGCCGTCTTCATCAAAAGAAAACACATATAATAATCCTGAGATTAGAATAAGCAATAGACTCAAAAATCGTCCACGTATTTCGTATAATGAAGACGATGATGATGTGTGATTGTATCATCTTGTGTGCTCAGTCTATTCTATGTAAAAAAAAATAAAAAAATACCAAATTCATTAGAAGAGATCAAAACTCGAGACGATAGATCTCAGTGGAAAGCGCAAATAGGGATGAATTAAATTCTCTAAAGTTAAATAAATATTTGGACTTTAGTACCAAAATACCTGAAAAATAAAAACATTGACGATTGTAAGTGGATACCTATTCACTATAAAAAATTATGAATTTGAAAAACCTATAAGATACAAAACACGACTTGTTGCAAGGGGTTTCAGTTAAGAATACCTCACGGACTATAATGAAACTTTTGCACCTGTAGCAAGAATAGCTAGTTTCAGATTTATACTTAGTTTTGCGAATCAATTTAATTTGCTAGTTCATCATATGGGCGTCAAAACTGCCTTCTTAAATGGCGAATTAAAGCAAAAAAAAATTATGTGAAAGTCCCTGAGGGTATCTCTTGTCCAGATAATTATGTGTGTAAATTAAATAAAGCACTTTACGGGCTGAAACAGGCAGCTAGGTGTTGGTTTGAAGTTTTCGAATAAAGAAGAAGGTTTTCAAAGTTCTTCAGTCGATAGGTGTAGATATATATTTGCAAGACAATGGAGATGTACATAAAAATATTTATGTCGTTCTTTATGTCATGTAGAAGATTTAGTTATAGTATTGAAAGGTATTTATTGAGTAAATTTAAAATGACTGATTTGAAAGAGATAAAATTATTTCTTGGTAAAAAAAATAAAAATAAATAAAAGGCATGCAAATGAAATTACATTAGATCAAAGTGTATACATAAAGACGATATTAAATAAATTTAATATACACGAATGTAAACCTGTTAATACACCCATTGAAAATAAACTTAATTATGACGCATTAAACTCTGAAGAAAAATATAACGCGCCATGTCGAAACGTTATAGGATGTTTAATGTATGTCATGTTGAGGCATTATGGCTTAAATCACTAGCAGTTAGTATTAAGATAGACATTGATAAACCTATCATAATTTATGAGGATAACAATGGCTGTTTAAGCATTGCAAATAATCCAACCAATAGAATTAAACTCTTAGAATAAGACTCTGAGTATTTTTGTGTTGTGATTAATTTAATTATTATTTAGTAATGGTCTGATTAAGGTTTTCTGGGTTTCCCTTAATCCTTAGCAACAAATGTTGGGCCATGAGATGTATTTCCCAGCAGCCACTAGGAAGTGAATATGTTCCGGTCAATTAGGTATTGACTTTAATTTATTCTATTTGTACAATTGGTAGATTAATTTTTGAGGGGGCGTGTTGATTTATTCGATTTACTTATTTACAAAAATCAATCTTTAGTCGATTCTGTAATAATCGATATGAAGGTACTTATTTAAAAAAATAAAATTCTCCTTTAACCGCCATCTCTAATATTCTTCACTTGCCTTTTGAGCCTTATAAAAGATGGATGCATATCCTTCCTAGTGACTTTCTAATTGGCTAATAATATACTTACAGTTATAAAAAGCCTATAACTCGTTTTATTGAAGTGCCGGAACCTAGATTTCCTACAAATCTTATGCCAGATTGATAACCTTACTCATTATTTTACCTTTTGTAAAACATTTCAGCTTCCACTTATTGTAAATTTTGTGAAGTACAAGTAACTGTAATGAAAAATATTTAACCCCATCCTTCCTGCCTAACTATTCTCCTAAGCCTATAACTCATTTCTCCGTCACCGCAGGCAATAACTCTGTAATCCTGTTGTCACCGGGTCAACATACAAATTGTGCCGATCCTTCCGTTCCTTGTAATATCACAGCACCTGCACTGTGTAATTTATTTCATAAATTAATAAGGCGCTGTTCCACGGTGCGTCGTCGGTCCGTCGGTGCCGCATGCAAACAATTGATAGTTACAAGTTATTGCGCTGTTATGGACTGGATTAAAGTTACGTTATAGTGGTTATGTTGGAATGGAATGTCGGGTTTTGCGCTTTAAGGGTGATGGATGTCGCATAAAATGGATGTTACGGAACTTAATGTATTTAAAATGGCCACGTTCAGTTTTAGTTTGGCTCTTGGTTTGCCTTTCACTGTTGTAGAAAGATCACAAGTTACGACAATTTTTGAATGCTGACATGAGTGACATGCATTTTATTTCCAAAATGCTAACAGTAGGAGTAATAAACTAACAGTAGGAGTGGCTTTCATTTTGACAGTCGACCAGTTCGACCACATCCATTGCGTTATTTACGTTGCTGAGAATATGAAGCAATGGATTAGTAATATACTTCAAAAAGATTCAGATTGTGATTCATAGTATATTACACAATAATTATAGTGCAGAATAGAATGATTACTTTAACTGGTTACTGTTCTGGTATTGGTAGGTAATGGAATAATTTAGTATGTAGGTAGGTACCTATTTCTTACCTAAGTCGCTCAAATTTAAAAACTAAATGGCTAATACACGTTCAGGGAATTATGCCTCCAACTTAAAGTTCTTCAGTAAGCAAAACACCCGTAATAAAATAAAAACATAACATAAATAAGTAACATTCCCTCCGCGTCATTATTTAGCATACAAACTGAAATAAATAACACTTTCCACACGAGAAAATGAGTGTAAGGAAAAGTAACCACTTATTACCACTCAAGTAGTAGGTATGTTAATGCCGTAACTGTAAGGCCGTATGAAAACGTTTACCGTGGAAATTATTTATCGCCGGCCGTCGCGGCCCGTCGCGGCCTGTCGCCATTTTTTATGGTGGCCATTTTTGTCCCGGACATTTGCGGACTAATTTGCCTTGGCCCTTTTGTCCTTTTGTGTTTTTGAATTAAATTATTATTTTCCGTATTAAGGATTATGTTTGGGTAAATTATTTTGTCTGATTTCGAGTTTTTCTCGGAATTTTGAAAAGGGTATTTCTTTTTCACTAGCTAAAGATTTTTATTGTTGCGAGTAATGGTTACTATTTGATTGAATAGAATAATAAATCTTAATGATTAATATATTTTTAGAAAAAGATATACTTTTGGGGTTCACGGAACCGGTCGCCCGTGATACCTTTTTAGGGTTCCGTACCCAAAGGGTAAAAACGGAACCCTATTACTAAGACTTCGCTGTCCATCCGTCTGTATGTCACCAGGCTGTATCTCATGAACCGTGATAGCTAGACAGTTGAAATTTTCACAGATGATGTATTTCGGTTGCCGCTATACCAACAAATACTAAAAACAAAATAAAATAAATATTTATGGGGGGCTCCCATACAACAAACGTGTTTTTTTCGGCGTTTATGCCTTGTGGTACGGAACCCTTCGTGTGCGAGTCCGACTCGCACTTGGCCAGTTTTTTGTATAATTATTATGACAGCGAATTTTAACGTTGCGCAACCAAACTTTCCGTTTTCAAAGAACCATAGAAGCTTCTTTTTTATCGTTTGATATTTCTGTGGAAGTTCACAAAATCATAACCTTCTTTTTTTTGAAGTCGGTAAAAATAGTACAACTATTCTTTGCCAAATTCTATTTAAAAGACCTCAGGACAAAATCCAAAAGGTTTCTCGCTACAAACATCGTCAGCAGATAAAAATAAGCACGAACAACCAACGCTAACGAAAGAGGACAGTATTGTATTCTGTGATGGTTTTGACAAAAAGAGAATGTTGTTGCATGTGACATCTTTTCACGAAAACATTAACAAGACAAAAAACATTCTCGTTGTCGCAACGTTGGCCAACTTTTATGTTATAATGAACAAAATAATATTTGTTTAAATAAAAATATACAACAGCCGTGTAGTGCTTGTCATATATCTAAGAGTCACTGGTTCTCAATATTGTGCATTTTAATAGTAGCCATTATTGTTCTAGCCATGGTGTAAGTTTTACTTAAACCCCTATAAAGATTGATTTCACCAATGAAACTGAACGCGATCAGCACATCTAAACCGTGTTCAAGAGCTCTCAGTGTCATTGTTGAGGAATGTTGTCACCCATACTCAGTCAGATTAGGATTCGTGATCAAACAGGGTAAAATTTTAACAGTTTCGTATTTTACAAGCTTAACAAAATCGCCAATAAATCAAAGAATACAAGACGTAATAATATAGTATTTAAAATTCACCTGTCGTACGAAACTGAACGGTTTCCTTATAAGTATGGGCTAAGATCAGCAGAGTCCCAAGACATGATGCCGTGATGGCTGAAACTGTGCTAAGCCCTTAATGTAAGGGGCAGGACGTGAGCGAAATTTTACATGCAGTCATTCTCTTCCTCGTTTTAAAACAAAAGACATGGTCTACAGTTTGAATACGGAAAACGGCATTATCATGGTGTTTAAAAAACTTCAGCAGGTATTGAAGCACTCTCATTGTTGACAATTTATATAACATACTGTAGCGAATAATATGATTGCAATGTGTAAGTCTTTAAGGTGAACGGCAATGATTACCAACTTATTAAAAGCGAAAAGTCAGACACAAAATCCCACAAACAATGTGTTAAAATTACTAAAATTCACTGACAGACAAAGAAGAGCCTAAACCGCTGGATTAAGAAGAATTAAATTTTGCACAATAGTTCCTTTTGTAATAATAATAGATAATGATTTTTATTTTGGACCAAAGAATCCATAGTGTTAGCAACATAATATTAAAACAACTTATTAACTAGTGTTAGTACCAAGCACCCTCCTCACAAACTGCGTTACAATTGGAGAGCCGAAACTCTGCGCTACAGTTCTCAGGATGCTGTTGCGACTGTATCTTACTCTCCTCAGTAGTGATGCTGTTGTTTTGCGAATGAAACCCGTCGGTACGAGCTTGAGCAACATCCTGAAACCATTATTGTACTGGACGCGCAGATTATCCAGCGACCTTTTAGTGTAATGAATGTCAGCACTAAGAAAGGGTCTTTGAAAATTCACCCTTAACTAAATAGATGATAAAAGTTTGAACGGAAGTTCGACATTCGTTCACAAAATCCCATAATCCAATTGATTTATGATATATATTGAAGCCGTGGTAAAAATCACATCTATTATAATCATTATCTTATATTCATTTAATTTGCAACTTCGTAATCATCATGATCATCAGCCTAAAGCAGTCCATGTGTCCAGTGTTGGACATAGGCCTCTCCAATTGCACGACCTTTGAATGAGATCTCATTCCGGATTTTATCCCTCAGAGAGACCCCAAGCATAGCTCGTTCCATAACTCGCTGAGCTACCTTGAATTTATGGACCAGCCGTACCTTGAGTGTCCACGTTTTGGCTCCGTAAGTCATAACAAGCAGAACACAGTGATTGAAGACTTATTAAAAGCCAATTTAAAAGTTTCAGAAACGCTTCCAGTCTATCTGAAATAGTACAAACCAGGTTAAAAAACGTGTTGACAGCTTCACATATTTGCATACCGGTGCGCTTTGCAAATAGTTGGATATGTTTTACCTATGAGCTCGCCAGAATACTGTGCGACACAGAATACGTGAGAGAAATTTATTACAAAGATTTTAACTGAATTTATTGAGTTCACAGAAGTTCAGTTAATTAATAAAATGAAGCGCATTACGGCTTTTTAGGGTTCCGTGGTTAATAAGAAACCCTTATAGTTTTGCTATATCCGTCCGTCTGCCTGTCCACGGCTTAGCTCAGAGACTCTTAGTACTAGAAGGCTGCACTTTGGCATGGGTATACATATACCTTTAGTGGGGATGATTTTTATTTTCTCGACTATACCATGGTGTGGGGTCGTTGGATAGGCCGCCGTTCAAAAATATTGCGGGTGTGTAAACTCATTTTACGATTTCATGGATCGGTTTGCGAAATATTAATCACGCCAGTAGTATAATATATGTATCTACCGAAGTTAAAAGAAAAACTATCAAAGCGAAGTAGGCTTTACAAGTTAACAAATAATAGTCAACCATCATCATCATCTGCCTAGCCTTTTCTCCAACTATGTTGGGGTGGCTTCCAAATAATAGTCAACCAACTTTCATAATTATGCAGTTGGAATGTATGGGAGTTTTTTTTTTCAACCACCATGTTAGATTTGTAATTGGGATAAATTCACCCCAACTAGGGAACCGTTCATTGTGCGTGGCCCGACACGCACTTGGTTCGCTGCTACACCGGTTGCAAGACTTACTTCTCCTTTCGGGAGAGACCAAACTCAATCCGATGTAGGTAATTTACCGATAACCGTTTTAGGTTAAAGTAAATAAATAATCCACGAACCCGCACTGGGTCCGGCCGCTTGGTGGATTATGACCTACTCCGCCTACTCTCAGAAAGAGGAGGCCTGTGTCCCAGCAGTGGAACCATTGTAGGCTGATTATGTGTGAATTAATATGTGAAAATAAATAATTATAGGTGGACAAAAATTAAATAGGTAATAAAAATGTTGTTTAATTCTGAGTTCATATATATTTTAACATTACAGTAATCTAGTTTAAAGGATACTGTCAGTTTTGTCAACACATTGTAGTATTATTTATCGTAGTTGTCTAGTTAACATTACCTTTCGACAATATTGTGATCCGAATTTATTTCCCAATTGGCTCTCACAAGTTGCGCTAAAGTAAGCCAGGTCACATTAGAAGGAGATATATTTTGCTCGCCATTTGCCAAAAAAGCGCAATAAGGAGAAGTCGGTGCCAAAAGTACGTCCTGATAGAGATCTCATTACCCGACGAAAAAGTCAGCTTAACATAATCTTTGGGCTTATTTTCTGGCGAGATAAGTCCGGATACTTAATACTGAGGTTATTTTAACACCTTTTTTAAATAATAAGGTCTGCAAGTTTTATGTGACGTCATTTTTTACGGTTGGTTTCTGAAGTTAAGATTTTTTATTAGTGTTAATAATAAAGTCATTATTTTATGGTTTATAATTCGACAGCTTTGCTTGGTTAACTACCTACTTGTTTTTATTTACCAGCCCCTAAACATTTGTGAGTAATGTTTCTCAACTTGAAGGTGAAAGAAAATGGAAGGCTCAAGTATCCTTAAAAAGTGTTATTCGTCCTCCGAGTAACTTAATATTGGTTTTTCTTGTCTTTTCTATCAGATGTTTAAGTACTGTACTATATAAACCTGTTCTCGTATTATAAAATCCTTCATTTTTGTGGTACCCAAATAAGCACTGACCCAGACCGCTGGCTTTTCCATTTTCCCCCTTTTCATTAAAAGATTTACATAATGTAATAAAAAAACCTTTCAGATTTTTAAAAATAATCTATCCTACAAAGAGCCTACGGAGTCCTTTATAGTATCAAAAATGATTTAGAAAACTGTTTTTAAAATAAAAAAAATATACCTATGCTTTTATCTGAAGGCTTTAGAGATGAGTTGGGTTGAACTCTACACCGCAATATAATTATTATTATAAGGTTATTTATCTAGTTAAGTTTTGCCAAAAATGTATATGAGCAGAACAGTCTACTACATTTCAAGACTAGACCACATTTCATTATCATTATTGTACTTTTTTTTTTTTTTTTCGGATGGGAAATCATCAATTGACCCCTCCCGCTCTGGGTGGAGCGGAAGGGAGTGTCAGACTCTTACTGACTAAAACCCACCCGTGTTCCTTCCTTAGCCCTTTATGTTCCGGGCCAGCGGTAACCCTTTCGGACAATCCCGCTGACATCATTATTGTACTAAGCTATCATTATAAAGTAAAGACGACATTGTAGTTATTAATAATTTATCAGATATCAAAAAGTAAGACGTTATATTAAGTAAACAAAATGAAAAACGAGCTCGACGGGCAGCCCGAAGCGGTTTATCAACATCGTAAAATAAATACTGGCGCATTATATAGTACATTAATGTTGCAAATATTAATAAGTAATAATGAACGCTTTCCATTGCGTGGTTTGTATTAAGCCAGCGCTCCGGCGCGGGAACCATGGTGGCCACGAGCTTTACGCTCAAGCAACACGCGTCTTGCGACAGCGACTGCGGAGAAAACAAATGAAAGAAGTTGTAAAGCATGCCACGACTCACCGCGATTTGTAGAGCGACAACGGACGGAAATCGCATCGCGTCGTACAACGCATCACTCGGAGCGGTAAACAGAGCCTTAGCCAGCTGCCACTGGGGAGCAAACACGTGAACCATATCGCTATGATTTCCCGGGATATGCAATGTTGTGGAATAAAGCGTACAATGTTGAATTTTCGCGTGAATTCTAGGAGGACTGAATTAAATAGAGTGTTATGTAAATATAACTGGGTATACAGTACAGGGTGAAAAAAGATCCATCACATAGCCGTTGTCTACGCATTCTGTAGATCAAACTAAGTGACATTGAGCAAAAGTTATTGCTGGGACACGAGTGTTATTTTTGGTGTAAAAACGGCAGCGCGTAATACAATGCACGCAAATCATTGTGCTTATGAATGCATATGCAACGGTACAGGAGTATTGAGGGTATTTAAAGTTAAATTACAATCTTTTAAGTTATAACACTTAGGGATGATTTTTCTAACGCCAGATAATTTTAACGGAGAAATAATTAAAAAATTTTGACAGTTCTTCCACATAAAATCTGTCAGACGTCAATTTTATTCCACGAATAAAAATTATCTGTCAATTGAAAAATCAGCCCTTAAAAACTTATAGGTTCAACTTATTATGTTTCAAATGTCATTTGGATTGTTTATTAATCAAACCAGCCTTTTTCATTGCCTCAAAATATAGTAGTAATAATAATAATTTAAATTTAAACATAGGCTTAAATCCATTTTTAATACTCAATTGCATTCCAGGCATACAGTTAAAGCTATTAATACCTTTGCAATTCCCGTTCTTACATACTCCTTTGGTATATTAAGCTGGACCAAAACAGAACTAAAAAACCTACAACGCGTTATTAACACCACTTTGACCAAAAATAGGAAACACCACCCTCGATCTTGCGTACAGCGACTAACACTGCCTAGGAAAGAGGGAGGACGAGGCATAATAGATATTACGAACCTACACAATAAACAAATAAGTACTCTTAGAACATATTTTAACACAAAAAGTACCACCTCTACTCTACACAAAGCAATTGTTCATAATGACAAAAAACTGACACCGTTAAATATGTTTGACAAAATTCCACAAAGTAACGAGAAACAGACCGACCGACAGACTAAAATAACGGAGTGGACCCAAAAGTCACTCCATGGACGACATCGCCAAGACCTGTGCCAACCCAACGTCGATAAATTAGCGTCGAACGAATGGCTCAGGCGTGGAGATCATTTCCCTGAGAGTGAAGGGTTCCTTGACAGCAATCCAAGATCAAGTAATCGAGACTCGCAACTACCAAAAGCATATTATGCGAATCCCCATTTCAACAGATATTTGCAGGCGATGTCACAGTTCTTCCGAAACTATCCAACATATTACTGGAGCATGTAGAGCAATTGTTCAGACTGACTATAAGCACAGGCACGATCAAATAGCCAATATAATCCATCAAAAACTTGCTATAAAATACAAATTAATAACTACACCTCCAGTGCCTTACTACAAATATAATCCTGAAATAGTTCTTGAAAACACAACACACAAGCTATACTTTGATCGAGCCATCCTCACAGACAGAACAACTCATTACAATAGACCAGATATAACTTTACTAGACAAAATTAATAAAACTGCGCAAATCATTGACATAGCAGTACCAAACACACACAACCTACAAAACACTATTGCAGAAAAGCTGTCAAAATATACAGACTTAAAAATAGAAATTAGCCGAATGTGGCGATTAAGCAGCGTTGCCATAATCCCAGTAGTAGTCTCAACCACGGGTGTCATTCCCAAACAACTGCACCAATCTCTAAAAACGCTAGACTTATCTCCTTCCACCTACCAAACTCTACAGAAAGCCGCCATTCTGAACACTTGTAGAATTGTCCGAAAATTCCTTCAGAATGACAATGATGCCCAAATATCACACCCACAAACATCATCAACAACACAAAGTCTAAACATATCATCACATCATAATATCTTATCATCTATCGCTTAGGTTGGCACTTGGCTTCGGCCCGTGTTACTCTATAAAACCGGCACATCAAAGCCGAGATACAAAAATGTATACCAACAAATAATAATAATATTCCACAACTATCACACAACGCCGTCTAGTCTCAAGCTAAGCAGAGCTTGTGTTATGAGTACTAGACAACTGATAAACATACTTATATATTTCTAAATACATACATATATAGATAAATTACACCCAGACACAGAACACAAACAAACAAACACATGGACATACGAATAGGTTATACTTTTATGTAACTAAGTGTATCTTAGAGATGTTAATACGTACTTACCTATTATGGTCTGATCCAAAAGTATCATATAAGCAAACCCTGTCCAGGTTAAATTCTTACACAATCTACTCACAAAAACTTTTTAACAAAAAAAAAACCGACTTCCAAAAAAAACACTACAAAGTGAAAAATAACTTTTATTTCGGAAGTCGGTGTCTTTGGATCTGTATTTTAGTGTTTTGCCACCGACTTCCGAAATAAAAGTTATTTTTCACTTTGTAGTGTTTTTTTTGGAAGTCGGTTTTTTTTTTTGTTAAAAAGTTTTTATTTCTCGCTTTTTAGTGTGTCTGTTTATAATGTATCTAAGTTACAATAGCCTAATGCCAACTTGCTCATCGCCTTATACAAAATATTGCTTTTCCCGATGCAGGGACGTTAATTGTTGAGGAGTTCTCCTGGTATTCCACCATCAGCTCCGTTTCACCATTCGCATTGTGACGAGCATAACTTGCTTAGTAGCCATATTAAAGTAAGTAATCGAATCGCAAACCGGTAAATACTTATTATTGAGTAGTTCGGGTGGCCATCTGTGGTTTTCATCATCAGTTCCATTTCACCAAATGAAGCTTTCCGAGAGCAAATGCACGAGTTACTATAAAAAATACCCAAATCGCTATAGGTGTGCCTATAATACTTGAAGAGTTCCTTCGATTTCTCCAGGATCCCATCATCAGATCCTGACCTGATGACAATGGGACCACCTGGAAAGTATACCCTTTCAAACAAAAAAATAATTTTTGAAATCGGTTCAGCCGTCTCCGAGTAATCGGGGAACATACATAAAAAAAAAAAAAAGGTTCCGACGAATTGAGAACCTCCTCCTTTTTGAAGTCGGTTAAAAAAGGAATAGGTAACACAACACATTCATCTCTGTTTAGAAGGTTTCAACTTTATATCTCACCACTTTTTGCAACAATTATATTTGTAATCAATCAACTCAGCCTATCGCAGTCCACTGCTGGACATAGGCCTCGCCAATGCTGCGCCACAACCTCCTGTCCTCCGACTTCTGCATCCAGTCCGTCCCAGCCACCTTCTATATGTCGTCTGTCCATCTAGCTGGGGGAGCGTCCCACACTACGCTTGCCGATACGTGGGCTCCACTCCAGGACTCGTCTGCTCCACCGATAATCGGTCCTTCGACAAAGATGGCCAGCCCGCTGCTACTTCAGTTTTTTTTTATAATATGATTCAATTGAAATCATCAAGAAATCATCGACGAAAATTGAAGATATAAAACTAAGCTCAACTGTCAAATGAAAAACATGTTTATGGTGATCTAAAATTAGAATTTCGGGTTTAAGTTTTCAAATAACTAAATCCAAGCACTTAATTTATAAGTGGCAGTATAAATGGGCAGCCGCAGCCCAGGTACGTTTTCTGATCCATTTATTTACATTTTCATCAGCTATTTTTGGAACAAGGTATCTTCAGACAAAATGTGCCTTCTTGAAATATAGCATACATTATCCACGTAAATATTAAATGACAAGATATTAGCGCAGAAAATGTAGGGCTTTATGCTGTACACGTGGGATTAGGTAATGCGACTGTACTCAAATAAAGTGCTTGTTAATAAACTGAAAATAACTGTGCCTTAACTACGTATTCAACATTAACTACCTCTACTGTTTTTTTTTAAACAAGTAGAGTGGAAGTAAGTTACACCTGACACTGTAATTACAGTGACGCCGCTATTATAAGCAACAAGGGTGAGTCTGAGGAAAAGAAAATTAAGTCTTACTAGACGCATCTTTTTTATCTACTTACGTTTCTTTTTCTTTATTAATTTTGCTGAAATGCGCCATTTTTAATTAAGGCGGCGGTGGCGGCAGAATGCTACGGCTAATTAAGATTCAATTATTAAAAAAGACAATGACATAAAAAAATAATAGGACCTTAAGACCTTGCCTGGATCATAATTATTTTATGAGAGTCTGCGACACATTTACTTCAATATTGTACGGTTGTCTCTAAATTATTTTTTACAATTCGAAACTTTCAATCTTTTTTCTTCAATTCCCCCGTTTCAAAAAGTTAAATACCTCTTTTGTGTAAGAAACAACTGTTATAGTATCAACAAGATTACGTCTTAGTCTATGTATATGCAGGTACAGTGCCCTCCAAAAGTTACTTGACATCTTTCCACTTCAGCTGTAATGTACATTATAATTTAAAATTCTAGTTTCAAATGTGTGAACTGTACTCCTGTAATGTTTTTATTGACTAATGCAACTACCTATGATAAAGGATTACCTGATTGTTTTATATATTTTTATAACCGATTTTTAGCGTTTAAATACTTGAATTAGAGCCACCAAAAGATAGTAGATGTTTATAATTTTTACAATTTTTACGGGGTTGTAGGTTATAGAATTTGTTTTTTTTTTTTGCAATGTGTCAGTATTTTTCCAATTAAATTTAGCAAAGGGCATTGGCTTTTGACTTTATTTAGAAAAAATAATGGCTTTGAGGTGGAAACGAACCATTGAAGAAAGAACAAAGGTTACGTGTGTGGGTGGACATGAAAAACTTAAAAAAAAATTGTTCCGTAAAAAAATGTTTCCAATATGATTTGAAGGGTACAATTATACTAAAAAAAGAACTCTTTCACTAACACTTTTTTATTATTTAACGCAGATAAAAACTCTGGCCTGGGCGTCCAAAGTTACAATTTTTCTTGATTTTGGACAAATAATGCGCTAGTGCAAAATTAATCCCAAGATCGTTGTATGAGAGATTACAGAACTCGTACAAGAAGCGGAGAGGTAAAAGGCGCAGGTTTTATTGATCAGGTAATCCCTTATCATAAGTAGTTCTCTTTTTATTGAATAAGTCAATAAAAACATTATAGTGTACGTACTTACAGTTCAAACATAATGTCAACTAACTGTTGGAGGGCACTGTACGAGTATATTCTTTTGAACAAGATCTGTCGCTGTGATGACCTGTGATGTTATATTGAAGAGATATTCTTACAAATTGACGTCTGTCCCTACTTTGTACCTGTCTGTAGTCTTGTTACCAGGAGTATTTCGAGAAACTTCGATACAACTGAAATATAATACTTACCTACTTTATTACCTACTAAAAAAAAAATGGTTTGATGAAAAACGTTGATTTTGTGGTCACAAACAGGTTTAGTAACATTAAATGTACAGACGCCAGCACATCAAGCTACCCGAAACTGTCAAATTTCCCAATCAACTTTGAACGTTATGCTTTCGCGATAAAGTTGAAAATCTATTAAAGAAATTTGACACATTGTAGTAGCTTGATGTGCTGGCGTTTATACATTTGGTTTGAATTTGTAAGATGTTTTGCTTAACAGTCTGTTAGTGAACTGCAGGCTGAACACTGAACAGTGTTTACACAATAAAGGCAAACCTTTGGCGGTGAAACTAAAACACTAATTAAAGTATCTAATTCAGCGTGCTTCAAGTAAATTAAGAGCATGTCATTAAGGAAAGGGATGCACAGACGTGCTCGTAGGCGAGCGGTTTGCAACGTCGTCGTGCGCTGTTTTTTTCATAGGAACTGTCAAAATTAGGTAAATACTGCTAGTTAAACACGTTGCCAACTTGCTGCATGGTTTGAACTCAGCGATGCTTATCGGGCGCGCTAAAATTGATACTTTAATTTTTTTGCTTGTTCTGACAATTAAAAAAACTGAAAAAACGATAATTCGTGTCTACTTGGAGGCAATAACTTATTTTACACTATCTAAGACGATAATTACACGATTTTTTCAAGAATTTAGATTTCTGAAATGACAATTTATTATGATTCGTTCATAATCAGCGTTGGGTCACCCATTTCCCACATAAAACAATAGCCAGTCCGCCCCCCCCCCCACATTTCCTTCACATTACAAATAACGTGAAACTACTTGTTCACAGCTGTGGAGCTGCAGCATCAGATCCCGTTCATCCGGCGCTGAGCAGACGAGTCCATATCCGCGGTGGACGAGACCTACTCATTTCCGTGCTGACTGGCCAGCAACAGATAAGACTGCAGAAGGTTCACTCGATACAAAATTAAATAAGTTGAGGGAATGAGGGAGTGGTTTGATGAAGTTTAAATTTGTTTTTTTTTTAATGTGGTGTACAATGAGATTTGAGTTTTTATTTGAAAACGAGTTTATTGGCTATCACTGAATACTAGGAAACTATAGTCAGCCTCTATAAAAAACATCGACAAAAATTAATTGTATACATAAACATGTCCTACTCTAATTATGTTAGTGTTGTGTTAAGTAAGCTTTCTAAACGTTAGTAAGTGGTACTGTGGTACATAAGAGCGGCTCAGACTTGCACAGGTGACATGGAAATAGAGGAAGTCTTTTGTTGTACCGATGTTGAATAGGAATCACGGAAATAGTATGACTCTTGTTTTGACATGCAATTTTTGTTATGTTTCATAATATTGTGATGGAAGTAAGCAGAAAACTGAATAACAAACATTTATAGGGAAATTTCTGTATACCAGTTACCATCTCTAAGTTTTCTATTCCACAGAAAATCTTGAAGTACCTATCTTGATCATAGATTCATGAAATTCTATGAAATGTTTTTAAATGTCAAGTTTCTATGTACAGACGCCAGTACATCCAGCTACCCGAAACTGTCAAATTTTCCCAGTCAAATTTGAACCTTATGTTTTAGCGATAAAGTTGAAAATCTATTAAAGAAATTTGACAGATTGTAGTAGCTTGATGTGCTGGTGTCTGTACAGTCATCAAGTTTCATAGAATGTATGATTATTACTATTACATTTTTTTTTAATTTACCTTGCAAATTTTGTATGTAGGTATGTTAGGGTCAAATCTTGCAACTGAATTTTAAAGCAGGTATCCTCTACCGATTGAAGTAAAATTTTTGCATACACGTTTAGTTTGGGTGACAATGCATTAGTTAGCTAAGTGACGGCATTCTAAATCTAATATGGCGGACGGCCCAAGATGGCGGACTAGTTATTTTTTGTGCACACCCATGTTAAGGGTATCAAATGAAAGGGTTTGGTGAGAAGAATTTACTTGAGTAGATCAACAAGAATACATAAAATAGCGATAACTAACAAAATAAATTAATATATTTTTAAACATTTTTAAATACAAGCTTTTACTTTTATTTAAATGCTCTATTAAAGAAGAAAATAAACTTTAAATTGAATCAAATCCATTCATTTAGTACATGGCACAATTTATAAAATATGATATAAAAGCTTGTCGCGAGATTTACTTGTGTACATAAACAAGAATACAATAATTATGTAACTTGATCTTGACTTAAGTAAATCTAAGAAAAAAAAGTATTTATTTTCTAAAAAAAGGTAAAGTACAAAGGGTAGGTAATGGTAAGGCAAATACATCTACACAAGTAAAGCTCGCGACAAGCTTTTATATCATATAAATTGTGTAAAATATATTTTTTTTGAAAAGTAATTGTTTAGGGAACGATTCTTATGCCGAATATAGTTTTTAGAATTTATGTATGGTTTGTCTGAATGTATGTTCCAGCATCATGCAAATACTACCGTATGGATTCTGTTCAAATTTTGAATAGATAGTGCTTATTATAAGTCTGGTCAGACTGGCTATAAATTATCACGCTATTTGCTATGGGGGATGACCAATATTGTATCAAGTGTACAGTATTCTATAGTTTACCGCAAATTGTAACAAGACGATCCAAAAGTTACAATATTGCTGAAAGTTACAGATTTAACCTTTTAACTGATTATTTATCATCACGCTAAACCTTTACGGAGCTAAACAATCAATTATGTAATATAGAAGAACGGCTGTTTTAGTCAATTTTCAACTAAGCTAATGGTTCAATATTCTATGTTATTCGTAAAGTGTATCTATTTGAGTTATAATTTAGATTTCCAATTATTGATAGATATTTTTATGATTTTTTTTTCGATTTGCTAAGCTATTATAAAATAGTTCATAGAATGAACACAGAAGAACTTGAAGTTTAGGGGCCATTCTGTCATCTATGGTTTTGGAGGCCATTGTAGTATGGTTATGAGAAATCTGGTGTCATACAATCTACGGTTGCCTATATTATTTTAGTGATAGCCGTCCGTTATGAATAATTTATCAGATTGCATCAGTCAGTGTATCAGTATTGTGCCATTAGGTAGTAAACGAAAAACTTCGCAAGCAATGGAAAATTGCTACTGAAGGCGGCGGGTGTCGACCTCAGGACAAGCTGCTTCTCACAAAGACAACTGTACGTCGCTTGCGGGAGCATCACCAGTCCTGATTCTCTGCAATTATATTGACTGCTCAGACCAAAATTACAAACGAATTATACACGGAAGTTTTATAAAAATGTGGCTGTCCAATTCTCTAATATTTTCCTGTAGTTCCTTTTTTACGCCATCCATGGGTAGGAAGAGAGTTTGGAAAGAAACACCTTTTTGACCCAAAAGAAACCTAAATTCTCCAAAGCATGTTTTTTACACAATTCTGGTTTTTGATGAAAACTTAAAAGTCAAAATATAATTTTAGAGGTTCTTACTAGACCACTAAACAGATTCTTTCCGCTTCTAAAAATGAGAACACCTTCTACATGAAACGAAAACCTGATTATTTTTACATACATAGTGATGTTGTAAGATTTCTCGAATGGCAAGGGTTACACTTGCAAAGATATAATTATAATATTGGATAGTATACGAGACATATAAAACATTTAGCACAGCGTAGGCGTTCCGCTGAACCTATTATAAGGTTTAGAACTTAGTACTGTCCACAGCGATTAAAAGATTTACGTGTCTTATTTTACTTTTTTCGTCAAACAAATTAATCTTGCTAGACATACATGTCATAATTGTTATAAGAAACCAAGACTTTATCGTTTTACAATTTTTACCGACTTCAAAAAAAAGGAGGTTATCAATTCGATACGTATGTATGTAATATTATTGGAATTGCATTATATTCACATATGACAATCTATTAGGGCTTCCAAACAAATATACAAAATTTTGTAGACGTATGTATGTATGTATGTTTGTCCACGCATATCTCCGGAACTATTGATCGGATCGTGACGATTTTTTTTTAATGGCTTACATTTACTTCAACTTAGGGAACAGTGCAAGTTTCATCAAGATCGATTCAGAAATTTTCAAGATATGGACTAATACGTGTAAGTGTGACGGCCTGGCTTATTGATACGAGCTACGGGTGTAGTGTCAAAGGGAAAACATCTCAAAACCTTGGTCAAATTCTAGTGCAAAAACTAAAAATTACGAAATAAAAATAATTTAAAAAAATTAAACCGACTTCAAAAAGAAATAACTCAAAATTATGAAATAACTTTAATTTCGGAAGTCGGTGGCATAAAACTTAAACTAGAATACAGATCCCAAGACACCGACTTCCGAAATTAAAGTTACTTCATAATTTTGAGTTATTTCTTTTTGAAGTCGGTTTAATATTTTTAAAATATTTTTATTAGATACTTGCTTAAGCTTGGAACAACTATAACAAAATGCCTTTACTTTATTAATGTTTCTATGCACGAAAGGCTAGTTTTAAATTGCTTAAAACTAACTTCAAAGAGAAACTTAGGCCCGTATTACAGAACCCTACTGAGGAATCAAGCATTGCTTAAAACTTATTTAAAGCCATTTGCTTGGTTGAAACTAGTCTTAAGCAATGCTCGAGTCTTGAGTGAGGTTCTATAATACGGGCGATAATGTACTTCTTTCATGATCACATTTTTATAGCTATCTTTATGATACAGCTACAACCAGTCAGTGACTTAAGAAAACTGAATAATAATAATTGTGTCATAATGCTCCTAATATATTTGCACACCTCACATGGTTATAATACAGTGTAGGTATCTTATGGTCCTTTTGTAATAACATCCTCTGAACCTGTGTTATGCAAATAAATGATTTGATTTGATTTAAACCTTTGTTTTGGTAGTTTCAGCTACCAAAGTATATTCAATAACACAACAGCTTCAAAAACAGGTTACATTATCTGAACTTCAACCCCGCTTCCTCGCTCACCGCAGTCAGACCTCTACAAATATAATATCATTAATATTCATTAGACGTTGGCTGGAGTCGAAGGCAGCACAGGTCTGACACGACTGCTGATTATTGTTGTGTTCACCCCACTTGTTCGCTCTAATCCCATGGTAATCTATGGGGGAGCAATATTTCAACTTGACTGGCTGTTTTGTTTTACAATGTAGAGTGGAAATGATAAGAAATGTGTAGCTATTCGCATATGGCTTTAGAATCGGGTTAGTTGTACCGACTGGTCCCCGACTATTCGGGAAAGCGGTCTATCCAGCCATATTAGTAGGCGGCGACAAGTCGGGAACTATAGGCAAACCGCTTAATTAAGTCCTCGCCTGCGGGGTATAGGGGCACAGAGGAGATGGGCGGCAGGCGCATTCTTGTCAAAAATCAGTTCGCTCGCCACCATAGATACAAATCGCGGTTAGCGATCGCACGTGTTGACAGTTGCAGACGCTTTGTGAGAGTTATACATGAACTTACATTGATCAATCACCACTCATCTTGATAAGATGTGTTGAAATATCTTCGGACATAAAATTGATAGTCAGTGCAAGCAAATGGCTTTTATCGTGTACGAATATTTTAGAAAAAAAAACTGGTTCCAAATTCTGCTGAATAAGATTTACTTTAAAAAAAAACCGTAGCAAAATTTTCTGGACTATCGGAAATGCCTGTATCTAGAATTGTAGAACAAGGAAAATTATTGAAAGGCAAGGAAAGATTCAAATCACCGAGAAAATTAAAACAGATTCGGAGAAAAAGAGTGGAAGTAGATTTCACAAAAGGCGTGGTAAGAAGAAAAGTCACTTAGTTTTATAGAATAAAAAAAAAATACCAACTGATAACTTTTAATGCTGTACTTAGAGAACATAATCTGGGGGCACGGGAGTGCCCCCGCCAAGACGAGCCAAGCGAAGCGCAAGGGCACTACCTACCTTTTCTCGAAGCACTTCGTCGTATTTTTGAACCTTCATAACTTGGGTTTGGATTATACCAGATAAACAAAATTTTCGGGATATGATGTCAGTAGTTGACTTATTAAACCTATAAAGTTTCAATTGCATTGCTCTTATACTTTAGATTTTATTGATATCTAAAATACCCCGATTTCGTCACTGACTCACTTACTCACTGACTCACTGATGATCATCAATATTCTAAGGTACTTCCTGAAGTCCTAGAAAGCTGAAATTTGGTATGTAAGCTAGTAATAGTACACAAACAACAAAAAAACTCTAAAACTTGGAACTTTTACCCTCAAACCCCTTAAAACAGGGGATGGAAGTTTGTACGAGACTTTCGCAGATTTTGATGCTAGAGTTCTGAAAATTGATATAGGGACTCCTTGTTATAAATAATAAAATACGTATTTCAGGATTTTCAGTAAATAGCCCCCCAACCCCCCAAAAAATTTTTTTTTTATTTCATAAGCATCAATATTCTAAGGTTCTTCCTGAAGTCCTAGAAAGCTGAAATTTGGTATGTAAGCTAGTAATAGTACACAAACAACAAAACAATTCTAAAACTTGGAACTTTTACCCTCCCACCCCTTAAACTAGGGGATGGAAGTTTGTACGAGACTTCCGCAAATTTTGATGCTAGAGTTCTGAAAATTGATATAGGGACTCCTTGTAATAAATAATAAAATACATATTTCAGGATTTTTAGTAAAGAACCCCCGCAAAAAAATAAATAAATCATAAGCAGCTTTCAAAAAGATGTGAAATCCCACCAAAAACATTTTCATGCAAAATGTTGCCAAGACGAGACCACATATGGCTCGCACTGCCAAAAAGTTATCAGATCTCATGTAGAGCCAAGCTTCTAACTCTACACGCCCTAACTTCACAAACTCTACACCTTAGTCAAAATATGTGGCTTGGCCGTTTCGCTACCATCACATGGGCGTAAGGTGAAAAATTTATTCACTGTTCATTACTTTTCTGGTAGACAATAGTTTTTGTAGTAACGAAACGGCCAAGCCTCATATTTTGACTAAGGTGTAGAGTTTGTGAAGTTAGGGCGTGTAGAGTTAGAAGCTTGGCTCTACATGAGATCTGATAACTTTTTGGCAGTGCGAGCCATATGTGGTCTCGTCTTGGCAACATTTTACATGAAAATGTTTTTGGTGGGATGTATTATACTGCGACAGGGAATATTTAAGACTATTATCACATGATCTAATTTAAATTTAAGAAATGCGGATCTAAAAGGAGAACTGCCAAATATAACATCGTAGAGGGGGAAATACCTAGATACTATTAAAAATATCATAGAGAAGGAAGACATAGTTCATATCTTGACGAAACTTATGTTGACAAAATGTTGGCAATCAAAGGGTGAACACGGCGTGCTGTCTCATATCGGTAAGGGAGACTGTTTGATCATCGTACATTGTGGAGGCCAAACTAAATTTGTAGACGGAGCACACTTGTGATATTTAAATCCATATGTACTGTCGGGGTGAACTGTATATTTGTTGATGTTGAATTAAACTTCGGGGTGTCTTGTTTCCATAGGTTCTTGATTTATTTTCTTGACTTATTTTCCAGGGCGGCTTGCTGCTTGTTAAGTGACTGGCGAGTGTCCGTTGAATGACCACAAAAGTGCAGCAAACCACCCTTTTTATACAACTTGCGCTAGCCGTACTCTAGCACAGGTAGCAGGAGGCGGCGGGGTGCGCGGCCCGTTATTCCGGAGCGTTCCTTTGTCCTTTGTCTGGGACCGTGCTCTGCGCCGCCTCCCTCACAATCATACTTTCTAAAATGTAACCGTTAGGTACCTAACGGTTATACCAACCGTTAGGTACCTTATTGTTCCTCTTTCGTCCAAGCCATCGCCCAGTACAGACGTGTTGTCCAATTTCTTAAGAAATCTAATATTACTCTAATTGCGATAATAGTTCTACTTACAAGTACGATAAACTAGTTATTTAAATAACACTGCGAGAGGAGTCACTGGAAGACACCGCGTCAGAAGCTCCCCGAGCCTCGACCCGCGAGAAAGAGAGCGGTCGAATAATTGCTTACCCTTTCTGGCCTCGCTGAGGTCAGCCGCGGCCCGCGCCGTCTAGTCACGCACACAGCAACACTTGGATATCGCTGGAGCTCTATAGTACGTAGCTTCTGGGCCACAACAACACCGTGTCGTCCGTGTCGCCGTCGCTTCGCCAGACTACCACAAGACTTCACCGCGCGTCGCCTTCCTACCACGAAACTTCACCGTGACTCTGCAGTATCGTTCCTGCACGGTGAGTCAACTTATTTCTCTGATTTTGTACCAACAAATAAACCGTACGCGGCCGCCTAGGTCCCTCGCCTGCTTCCGGTCCTAACGTCATGAATATATCTATGTCGGACACGGAAATTAACACAGCGGGCACACATAAAACTCCACCTAACTATGTGTTCCAACGTGTCAAAAGAAGCAGAGAGGATATGGATGATTCACTTATCAAACAACTAAATGAATTTAAGGAAGAGATGAAAATTATGCTCTCGTCTTATAACGATAAACAAGCGAAAGAGACACAACAAATTAACACAAAACTACAGGAGATTCAACAATCAAACGAACACATAGAAAAATCAATTTCGTTTTTAACAGCTCAAAACTCGGACCTTCAAGAGAAGATTAACCGACTCGATATGCAGTCCAAAGAAGACAAGAAATATATTTCTATTTTAGAAAATAAGATTGAGGACATGCAAACTGAAAGTCGAAAAAGTAATCTAATGATTAAAAATGTACCGAGGAAAAATGGCGAGACTAAGGAAGATCTTTTAGAAATGGCTATGTGCCTTTTTGAAAATATACAGTGTAACATAAAAAAACACGACATTAAGGACATATATCGAGTACGCGGAAAAACAGCGGAAAAACAAAACTCGCCCATTGTCGTGGAAAGTGGCTCCACAATCCTGAAGACCGAGACTTTGAAAAAGGCCAAGGCCTTCAACATAAATCATCAAAACAAATTAAGTTGTAAACACATGGGATTTAAAAGTCAAGAAGACACTCCGGTCTTCATAACGGAACATTTAACGGCCAAAGGCTCCCGACTCCACTTCCTTGCACGTGACCTAACTAAAGCTGGAATCTACAAGTTTTGCTGGACTGCCTATGGAAAGATATACATTAAGAAGGATGAAAATTCACCAACTATAATCGTAAGAAGTGAAGAACAGGTACATAAACTTTTGCTAGACAAATGACTAGTTTCCCCTAACCTCATAAATCGATTCCTTCTAATAGGGAAAAGGCTATTGTTACTGTATCATTTGAAATCATTTCCCACCGAATATCGGCTTAAGATTTACTCAACTGGTTATTATGGCTTCCCAGCCGTCATGCTCAACTATTTTTATATAAAACAAAACTACACGAAACATACACTCCTACCATACATATCTATCTTACTTACACACGATGTATCTACACGAAGCTACTACACACAAATACATAACACTAATATACTCATCTACGCACACGTCTTACAATACTGTATAATAAAAATACTGCCCACCCAAAAAACACAAACTAAAATCTCAGTACATGGCTACTTACTGTCTAAATACATTGAAATAAGCACTTACCTAATCTTAACGGTTATCTGGGGGCACGGGAGTGCCCCCGCCAAGACGAGCCAAGCGAAGCGCAAGGGCACTACCTACCTTTTCTCGAAGCACTTCGTCGTATTTTTGAACCTTCATAACTTGGGTTTGGATTATACCAGATAAACAAAAGTTTCGGGATATGATGTCAGTGGTTGACTTATTAAACCTATAAAGTTTCAATTGCATAGCTCTTATACTTTAGATTTTATTGATATCTAAAATACCCCGATTTCGTCACTGACTCACTTACTCACTGACTCACTTACTCACTGATGATCATCAATATTCTAAGGGTCTTCCTGAAGTCCTAGAAAGCTGAAATTTGGTATGTAAGCTAGTAATAGTACACAAACAACAAAAAAACTCTAAAACTTGGAACTTTTACCCTTCAACCCCTTAAAATAGGGGATGGAAGTTTGTACGAGACTTCCGCAGATTTTTATGCTAGAGTTCTGAAAATTGATATAGGGACTCCTTGTTATAAATAATAAAATACGTATTTCAGGATTTTCAGTAAATAACCCCCCAACCCCCCAAAAATTTTTTTTTATTTTATAAGCATCAAGATTCTAAGGTTCTTCCTGAAGTCCTAGAAAGCTGAAATTTGGTATGTAAGCTAGTAATAGTACACAAACAATTCTAAGACTTGGAACTTTTACCCTCCAACCCCTTAAACTAGGGGATGGGAGTTTGTATGAGACTTCCGCAAATTTTGATGCTAGAGTTCTGAAAATTGATGTAGGGACTTCTTGTTATAAATAATAAAATACGTATTTCAGGATTTTCAGTAAATCATCCCCTACCGTTTAAATTAAGTAAAACATAAAATGCGCGCGTACAAACTTTCATTCATTGTGCGGACGTTTTATCCATTTACCCATAGATGGCGTTCTGCAAATACGTCATTTTTCTGAATCGCGGTGTCAAGATTTTCCGCGGATTGATGACCCTCTCGATTTATTTTTCTACATTGTCGGAAGTTGGAGTTCAAATTGTTGTGTCAGTTGTTATAGTTGTTATTGGTTTCGGTACTTTCGGTTGTTTCATTCGGTTGTATTGTATGTTCGTTGTATTGTATGTTCGTTCTCCTCTTCGTAATCGTAAATATCGTTGATTGTGTTGAACGATTGTTTTGTGTGGGCAGAAGCAGTCTATCAAAAAGTACTCTGTGGGCAGAAGCTAGTTAAAAATAATTGCACAAGGTGTATTTTAGAGCTAGGTTTGATAGGCTTATCTACTGGTACCTATACAGCTAATTTCATTGACACTTGTCCAGTAGGTAGGTATATTTACATTAGATTTATTTGAGAGTTTCGTTACAGTTTGGCATTACATGGGCTTGTAACTAGATTAAGCTAGGTATATTTCGTTAGTTTGATCGTTGTCAATTTTCATATTAATTTAAAAGTGAACTGAACATGGTTTGTCAAATAGTTTTACTTGAAGTAGAGCTGGAACCCCGCCGCCATCGTGTGGTTCATATGCCGGGAGACGGTTCCTGCCTCTTCCATTCCTTGACATATTTAATGTATGAACAAATAGACGTTGAGGTAGCGTCTCAAGTCAGGACTGCTATTGTGCGGTATGTTGTAGGCCATTGGGATGAACTACAAGTTTATACTTGTACCGTCAATGGGGACACCTATCATGATTCCGAATCTTATTCACGGGATATGTTAAATCGCGCTACTTATGGCGGTACCTCCGAACTCATGGCTGCGGCAGCTACTTATCCATTCACTTTTGAAGTTTATCAAGACAATATTTTAAGAGGAAGTTTTTCTCATATCGGCGGACCTGTGAAACGGTTGCGATTCAGTGGAAGTTCTATAAGTGGCCACTACGACGTTCTTGTTCCGTTTCCGATGCTTGTTTCTCAAACATCAAATAATAATACTGTTGGTTCTTTTAACGACACAAATTTCAATATTGAAAACGACGTAGTTTCCGCTTCAAAAAAAGCAGGGACACGTAAAAAAAATAAACGAGGCAGACCAAAAACTTCTGAATTATCACGAAAGCAGCAAATTCGACAAGCTGCAGCCAACTACCGTAAAAATCATCCTGAAGAACGGAAAAAAACAATTCTAAATTATACTCTATCTCACGCTGAACAACATCGCGAATCCGTTGCGCGATACTCAGCCTCTCATCCAGAGGCCAACAGAGAGGCAGCTGCACGATACTCGGCTTCCCATCCGGAGGTTTACCATAAGGCGGTTGCCAAATACTCAGCCTCTCATCCAGAGGTCAACAGAGAGGCAGCTGCACGATACTCGGCTTCCCATCCGGAGGTTCACCGTAAAGCGGTTGCCAAATACTCCGCCTCTCATCTAGAAGTAAGTCGCGAAGCAGCTAGTCGTAAAAGATTAAACGAAAAATTACAGTTTAAGATAAAAAATGTTGAGGAAATAATAAAAAGTTTAAGTTCTAAATTAAACGACAGACTGGAGGCAGAAAGACTTGTTAAATGGTCTCTTTACAATAGACAACAAACATTAGGTAGTCTTTTAAAAACAGCTGAAAAAATTAAGAATATGTGTGTGTCAGCTTTAGAAAAGTTAAGAGAATGTCCGGAAAATATAACTACGAGTATTTATGAAAAACTTGCAATGTTTCTGGGAAAACTTGAGCATCGGAATAATCAAGAACCATTTTATGGAGAGTACGCGTATAAAGTTTACACTGATGATCAGAAGGCAATCGCAATTGATGGGACAGGCAAAGCTGTCTTTGAAAAAACGGAAAAGGATGGCAAAGGTTTAGTCTGGAGTTGTAATGACGCCACATGTGTTTTGGATGAACAGTTACTATTGAAACTAAAAAATATATTTGAAGAATTTAACTGTAAATCACCAGCAGAGATGTATCCGCTATATTTGAATAGTCGTCTCAAGGCTAATATTTCTTACATTAACAATGTAAAGTCTCATTCTCCACGACTAAGAACCTTAATCAGAGAAATGTATCAGTTACAAAGTGATTGCGATACGTTAAAAGAAATTGATAGTGCATTAAAAACTGTAAACGTGGATAAAATAAAAGAATTAGGCGAAAATCACGTACTTGGGAGTGTAGCTGTTGAAAGTTCCGAACCTCAAGAAATTGTAGAAGATTCCATTATCGAAGAGTTTAAAGATGGATTTAAATTACTTTCTAAAAAAAGCTTAGATACACCTAAATTAGAATGTATGTCTTGTAATAAACTTTACTGTTCAAAGGATATTTCTAATCTAAATCGTTTACGAAAGCCTATTTCTACAGATGTATGGATGCAGCTTATTGAATATTATAGTTCTAAAAATATAGACCATAGCCCACATATATGCCATACATGTCTTACAAAGGTTCGTGCTAATCAAACTCCAGCTACATGTGTTCTTAATGAAATGTTTGTCGGTACAATTTCATCGGAGATAAGCCAGTTAAATGATTACGAAAAGCTGTTAATACAGCGGGCAAAAGCTTTCCAAGTGGTTGTATCGATGAATCCAGTAGCCAACAAATCTTTGCCAAACCGAGAAATGGTGAAAAAATGTAAAGGCAGAACTTTTCATCTACCTTTGCCTTTACAGGAAACATTGAATAAATTGCCAAAACCAGAAGATCCTTTAAACATAAACCAAGAACTTTACATAATGGTACGAGGACGACCAACAAAGTCTAAAATTATTTGGGAAGATATAGTTGACATCAATAAAGTCTATGCCGCACTCTGTTACCTGAAACAAGTAAACCCACTTTACTCTGAAATAAAATTACCGAATGTCCCTAATAATTTACTTCATACAATTAATGATAATTTACAACATTTAGTCGAAACAAGTAATAATAATAATAATCAGGATGAAAATAATATAAATAATTTAGATACAATTTTGACACAGATAACGGAGGATAGTAACTTAATAGACTACGAGCAATATACCATATATCCATTGTATGAAAAAAGAAGAAACGCATTAATTTCAGATCTCTATCAAATGAAGACAGTTAATACGGTACCTATATATTCTACAGACAAGGATCTAGATGTGAAATGTTTTCCTTATTTGTACCCAGATGGAAAATACGGCCAGTTTCATACACGTCCACAGAAATTAACGTCAAGTGAATATATTAAAGCTAGATTGATATCAAAACATTCACGATTTAGATTAGATCAACAATATTTATTTTTTTTACTGCACGACACGAATGTCCGCCAGTTAAATTCGGGAATATTTTATAAAATGAATACAGTCAACCAAAAACAAAAAATAACTGCTGAACAATACTTACAGATGTTAAGTAATGATGAATTAGAAGGAGATCTGACTGCTATATTCGCTAGATTGAGAAACACTGAGCAGTACTGGAAAAAACCGAGGAACGACGTGAACTGCATGACGCAGCACTATGGACCAGCCACTTGGTTCCTCACTATGAGCCCGTCGGAGTGGTTGTGGGACGACCTAAGAGAATACTTACTGGAAGTCAACTTAAGTGAGATGGCCAATAAGACAACAAGTGAATTAGTAGCCCTAGATCCGGTATCTACTTCTCGTTTCATTAATAATAAGTTTCATGCAATATTAGATTTTCTCACTTCCGCCAGTAAACCTCTTGGAGAAATAGAGCATTACTTTTGGAGGCGTGAGTATCAGTCTCGTGGAGCCCAACATTTCCATATGATGTTGTGGGTGAAAGGAGCTCCTGTGCTTCATGATTCGCCAATTGATGAGGTAGCAGCTTTTATTTCTAAATATGTTACATGTGAAGTACCTAAAAAAAATCTTGCACCAACTCTTCATCAACGAGTCGTGGGATACCAAACCCACAAACATAATAAATATTGTATGAGAAGAAAGAAAACAAAGAAAGGATTTATATCAGTGTGTCGATTTGGCTTCCCACGACCCGTTAGTGATACTCTTACTATTAGAGATACAGCTGAATCAGTCGCGGCCAGAAAAGCTCTTTGTCCAAACAAACGCTTATATAATCTTGTACGCAAAAAGGAATCTGAGATGATAAATGATTATAATCCAGCTGTATTACTCGCATGGAACGGCAATATTGATATCCAATATGTAGGTGAAAAAACTGCTTTATTGAACTACTACGTCACTAAATATACGACAAAATCCGAAAAGACACATGCGCTCATTGATTTCGATGACATAAACTCTACAAAAAGCTTGAGAAGTCGATTGTTTAACATCGGGCTAAGAATGTTGTCAAACCGCGAGTGCGGTGCATTAGAGGCCAGTGACACGTTATTGGGTATCCCATTGTATGCCACTGATTCCCAAACGACAATAAGGTGGCTAGATGTTAACATGAACCGTAATCGAAGAGTCAAGTCTAAAACAGAAATGACAATGCTGAATCCCGATTCCACAAACATTTATTACGAATCGTGGATAGACGACAAATATCCAGCTAGACCAGTAGAGTTAGAAAATGTAAACTTGTATAATTTTTCTAAATCCTATGATGTCGTGAAAACACGCCCGGTTTCTAAACAAGCTGAATATTATACGTTAGATGGAGGGAAGACTTATTTAAAGAAAAGAGACAGACCTTATCTTATAAACTTTTACATGTATGATGTTGAGCAAATGCCTGAAAAATATTATTTTTCGATGCTTTTATTGTTTAAACCATGGCGTAACCTACAAGATTTGAAAATGGAATTTGAGACATATACTGAGGCTTTTAACTTTGCAAAGGGTGATATGAAAAATGAACTGAAACATGTCAATTTACGCATTGAATTACAAAATCAGCTACAAAAAGCTTTCGAAAAAGTAGAAACTAAATTGGCCGAACTAAATGAAGAGATTGAAAATGACGATGACGCTATAGGTCCTGATAATCCCTTAGATTTTGAAGCACGGGAAGCGGTTAATGCGATGGATGATTTTAATAATATAAACAATGACGGAGATGAAAATAATTTAGATGAATTGATAAGTAAACTTAATAAAGATCAAAAGAGTGTGTTCAATATGGTGACGGAAACTATGTCTAATGAAAGTGAAATTCTTCGTTGTTTTATAAGTGGCACCGGTGGGACAGGTAAAAGTTTTATTATCAAAATTCTTAAAGTGTGGGTACAAAAACATTTAAATAAAAAAGTAGCTGTAGCTGCTCCAACGGGTATCGCGGCCTTTAATGTTAATGGATTGACGATTCATAGGTTATTGCAATTACCCGTAGAACACAAACAAACACCCAAATACAGGCCACTCTCTGACGAGGTTCTCCAAGTTCTACGGTCGGATTTGAAAGACGTTGTTTTATTTATAATTGATGAAGTATCTATGATATCAAATATAACTTTGGCTTACATACATATGCGTCTGGCAGAAATATTTGATACAATAGATGAAGAAAACGGGTGGTTTGGAAAACGACATATTGTGGTACTTGGAGATCTTTTACAGCTTCCACCTGTGAGGGAAAATTCTCCTTTTGTAAAACTGTCACCTAGAGAAGTAACAAAGCTAATAGGTGCTCTTAATTTTCCGAATCTGTGGGAAGAACTTTTTAAGTATCAGGAGTTAACACAGAACATGCGGCAGTTAAATGATATGAAGTTCGTAGAAATGCTTCTAAGAATTAGAATAGGAATCACTACAGAAGGAGACCGCCGTATATTATCCCAACGTTTAATTACACTAAAATCAGGTTCTAATGAAGGTAGATTACACGAAATAGCCGAATATCTTAGTCGCCTTCCTGCAGATACAGTTTGTTTGTTACCAACTAGAAATATGGCTCAGCAACTCAATGATGCCATGTTGCAAGCTATTCCTAATCCGGAAATTACACTTAAAGCCACAGATAGTGTCGATTGTCCGAGATATCTTGTGAAAAAAGCTCGCGAGTCCATAGAAAAGTATGAGGAAGATGCTTCTATGACAGCAGGTTTAGAAAAAACTATAGTTATTAAAAACGGAGTGAAAGTAATGCTTAAACGAAATATAGATGTTTCTTTGGGTCTTGTCAATGGTGCTATAGGCATTTTTGATAAAGTAGAATGGGATTTGAACGACAAAAATAAAGCGAGAAGAGTTGTAATAATTTTTAATGACGGTCTTAGACACGAACTAGCACCTGTAAAATCTAAATTTGAAATTATCAACAGAGCATTCGTTCACCGAGAACAGTTCCCAATATGTGTCGCGTATGCTATCACCATACATAAAAGTCAAGGGCTAAGTTTGAATAATGCTCTCATTGATATCGGGTCATCCACGTTCTCTTGTGGGCAGGCTTATGTAGCTCTCTCTAGAGTGACTAGTTTGCAAGGTATTCACCTTATAAATATAGACTTCAGTAGTATTAAGGCACAACAGACCGCGATAGTTGAATATAATCGCCTAAGAGCCAAGTATCGCCCTGATCTATCGCTTATTGTAAACAGTAAGCCAACAAAGAATAAAGGCAAAGATAGAGAATGGGCTATGAAAAAAGGCACCTCTGATGTACAAGAAATACACCCCAAAAAAAGAAAGAAAAAATGAACAACAGAAAAAATACTCTTATACAAAAAGATGTGAAATCCCACCAAAAACATTTTCATGTAAAATGTTGCCAAGACAAGACCACATATGGCTCGCACTGCCAAAAAGTTATCAGATCTCATGTAGAGCCAAGCTTCTAACTCTACACGCCCTAACTTTACAAACTCTACACCTTAGTCAAAATATGTGGCTTGGCCGTTTCGCTACCATCACATGGGCGTAAGGTGAAAAATTTATTCACTGTTCATTACTTTTCTGTTATACAATAGTTTTTGTAGTAACGAAACGGCCAAGCCTCATATTTTGACTAAGGTGTAGAGTTTGTAAAGTTAGGGCGTGTAGAGTTAGAAGCTTGGCTCTACATGAGATCTGATAACTTTTTGGCAGTGCGAGCCATATGTGGTCTCGTCTTGGCAACATTTTACATGAAAATGTTTTTGGTGGGATCCAATTGACATTAAGTGTAAATGGATAATACACTACATACTGTCTCTGAAATAGATAGCATTGAAATTGCCCGTACGGTGGAATGCGACTCAACAGAACTCCATAAACATATAAGTGTAAATAAAAGCGACCTCACCATAATTTCTCAAAACATACGGAGTATTTACTGTAATCTTGACAACCTTGTGATCACTTTATCTACCCTTAAATTCGAACCGGACATTGTAATCCTAACGGAATGTAGACTGCATGCTAATAAAGCGACTCCGCAAATAGACAACTATCACTCGTATATGACTACTCGTCAGTTGAACCAGAATGACGGCGTGGTTGTATATGTTAAGGACTCTTTAAACCCTAAAGTTAAGGAAATACAGCTAGTTCAAGCATCCTGTCTGCGCGTGGACATTCTGGGTAATATTGTTTACTGTATCTACCGATCCCCCTCGAACTCAAATACCGACAGCTTTATTGACTCCCTTAGTACACAGTTAAACACATTAAAATCACAAAAAAACATTATAATAGCTGGTGACATAAATATTAACATCAAACACAAAGAGACCGAGTCATCCCAAGAGCACAGGAATAGAGTTAACTACCTTAATATGTTATCGTTTTTCGGTATACTTCCTGGACACACTTTGCCCACTAGAGAACAAAGCTGCCTTGACCATTTCATGCTTAAAATTCACAAAAGGTTCTCGGCAGCTATCGCTATCCTCCACACTACGGTGACTGATCACTACACAACTTTTATCTCTGTAACAAAGTTAAAAAATACCCAAATCGTAAATAGAACCACCACTACTCTTAATTATGAGCAAGCTTTAAAAGATTTACAGGAAAGGAATTTATCAGACTTGCTATTTTGTAATGATCCAAATTTATTAATCGATAGTTTTATGAATATGCTAACCTACGTTATAAATGAAAACACTAATATTAAAAATATTCCAAGCAATCAACGCATCATAAAGCCGTGGATTACCATGGGCATCCTTCGCTGTATCAAAAATCGAAATAAATTGCAAAAACAAAATCGCAATGACCCTCACAACGAAATATTAAAAATAACCTATACTAGATATAGGAACTATTGTAACAACCTAATCAAAAAATTGAAAAGAAAATATGAAAGAAATTTACTTGCACAATCAATACCTAACAACAAATTACTCTGGAAAAATATAAAAACCATCACATACTCAAATAAATTAAAAAGTCAAAACATAGAATTATTAAACATAAAAACAACCCCCATAGAGTCAATAAACTACGTTAATAATTATTTTGCTAATATTGGAAAACAAATTGCTCGAAAAATTTCTCCTGAACTAAATAATAATCCCAATAACCAAACGAATACTTTGGGGTCACAGCTTAATTCTTTCGTACTACTAGATACGGACGATACTGAAGTACACAATATCCTGGTGAATCTGAAATCTGACAGTGCCCCTGGTTGGGATAACATCTCGACAAAATTCTTAAAATACATAAGTAAGGAAGCTGTTCCCGTTATAACTCACCTTGTTAATCTCTGTTTGCAAAAGGGTGTCTTCCCGGCTCCGCTTAAACAGTCCGTTATTACCCCAGTTTACAAGGGAGGGGACAGCGACGATGTCAGCAACTACAGGCCTATTTCCGTTTTACCGTCGATATCAAAAGTGCTTGAAAAAATTATAAATATCAGACTAAACAATTATTTTAAGAAATTCAATATTTTATCTAATTCACAGTTTGGGTTTAGGCAAGGAGTATGTACTGAAGATGCTGTAACTGCGTTAAGTTCTCTTGTAGCTGAGCATCTTGACAAAGGAAACAGATGCCTGGCTGTTTTCTTAGACCTCAAAAAAGCATTCGACACCGTCTCTGTCCCAATTCTTGTAAACAAACTGGAGAAAGCCGGAATAAGAGGGACTGCTCTCAGTTTACTGAAAGACTACCTCTCCAACAGGAAACAAAGAGTAAAAATAGGACAGTACTCCTCTGACGAGGTGGATGTATCATACGGCGTCCCACAGGGTAGCATTTTAGGGCCTACCCTCTTTCTCCTATACATAAATGATCTCTGTAATATGGAAATAAATAATGCTAAAGTATTTTCGTACGCCGATGATACGTCTATTGTGTTCTCTGGCTTATCCTGGCACGGAGTTAAACTGAGTGCAGAGGCAGGAATGGCTCGAGTAGCTGAATGGCTAAAAAGTAACTTACTTTCTCTGAACACTACTAAGACAAACTACATATGCTTTAGTATCAGTAACCGAACGCAGCCTATTCAAGAGTTAGATTTAAAAGTACACGTATGTGGAGACATGCCTACCGTAAGCTGTAACTGCCCGTGCATTGAGAGGGTCGCTGTAACTAAATATCTTGGAGTCATGGTAGATCAAGCACTGTCCTGGTACCCTCAACTTGAGCAAATATCTGGGAGAATAAGGAAACTCAGCTGGATCTTTAAAACCCTCAGACATATTGCTCCAACTAATATAGAGAACTGTAAGAACCGTCCCAGAAACCTCCTAAATGAAATTTATGTTGCACTGGCCCAGTCTGTACTATTATATTGTATCCCAATCTGGGGCGGTGCAGCAAAAACTAAATTTATTGACATAGAACGAGCGCAGAGGGCACTAATAAAAATTATGTATTTTAAGAATAAAAGATTCTCCACTGCAAGCTTATACCAAATAAGTGATTTACTCTCTGTAAGGAAACTGTATGTGACACAAACCATTCTAAAAAAACATAAAACCCTACCATATAATGATAACGAAAAATCCAAAAGGAGAAAAGATTTAGTTGCCAAAGTTCCCCAAACTAAAACTAGATTTGCATGCAAGCATTACAATAAACGCTCTGCTCAGCTTTATAACAAAATTAACAAACATGTATACATATATAATAAAAGTTACCACGACTGTAAAAAGAGTATAATAGACTGGATAAAACCTCTTACCTATGAGGAAACTGAAGCACTCCTGGAACACGTTGAGTAGCCAATATATATATCACATATAACTATATACCATAACTTTAAACACAACACACATCATACACACCACACACATCACACACACCACACACATCATACACACATCACACCACACCATACCACACCACTCCACACTACACCACTCACCAAGCCACACATTACACCTCAACATCGCGCGCCTCACCACAGTTCACACATAACACCGTACTACTTACCACACCACATCACATGCAATAACAGACTGGGATTAAGTTAAGTTTTTTTGAGTTTTTATTTAGATTTTAATTTTTTATTTTTCCTAGGATTAGTAAATACAATCCCACCAAAAACATTTTCATGTAAAATGTTGCCAAGACGAGACCACATATGGCTCGCACTGCCAAAAAGTTATCAGATCTCATGTAGAGCCAAGCTTCTAACTCTACACGCCCTAACTTTACAAACTCTACACCTTAGTCAAAATATGAGGCTTGGCCGTTTCGTTACTACAAAAACTATTGTATAACAGAAAAGTAATGAACAGTGAATAAATTTTTCACCTTACGCCCATGTGATGGTAGCGAAACGGCCAAGCCACATATTTTGACTAAGGTGTAGAGTTTGTAAAGTTAGGGCGTGTAGAGTTAGAAGCTTGGCTCTACATGAGATCTGATAACTTTTTGGCAGTGCGAGCCATATGTGGTCTCGTCTTGGCAACATTTTACATGAAAATGTTTTTGGTGGGATTTCACATCTTTTTGTATAAGAGTATTTTTTCTGTTGTTCATTTTTTCTTTCTTTTTTTGGGGTGTATTTCTTGTACATCAGAGGTGCCTTTTTTCATAGCCCATTCTCTATCTTTGCCTTTATTCTTTGTTGGCTTACTGTTTACAATAAGCGATAGATCAGGGCGATACTTGGCTCTTAGGCGATTATATTCAACTATCGCGGTCTGTTGTGCCTTAATACTACTGAAGTCTATATTTATAAGGTGAATACCTTGCAAACTAGTCACTCTAGAGAGAGCTACATAAGCCTGCCCACAAGAGAACGTGGATGACCCGATATCAATGAGAGCATTATTCAAACTTAGCCCTTGACTTTTATGTATGGTGATAGCATACGCGACACATATTGGGAACTGTTCTCGGTGAACGAATGCTCTGTTGATAATTTCAAATTTAGATTTTACAGGTGCTAGTTCGTGTCTAAGACCGTCATTAAAAATTATTACAACTCTTCTCGCTTTATTTTTGTCGTTCAAATCCCATTCTACTTTATCAAAAATGCCTATAGCACCATTGACAAGACCCAAAGAAACATCTATATTTCGTTTAAGCATTACTTTCACTCCGTTTTTAATAACTATAGTTTTTTCTAAACCTGCTGTCATAGAAGCATCTTCCTCATACTTTTCTATGGACTCGCGAGCTTTTTTCACAAGATATCTCGGACAATCGACACTATCTGTGGCTTTAAGTGTAATTTCCGGATTAGGAATAGCTTGCAACATGGCATCATTGAGTTGCTGAGCCATATTTCTAGTTGGTAACAAACAAACTGTATCTGCAGGAAGGCGACTAAGATATTCGGCTATTTCGTGTAATCTACCTTCATTAGAACCTGATTTTAGTGTAATTAAACGTTGGGATAATATACGGCGGTCTCCTTCTGTAGTGATTCCTATTCTAATTCTTAGAAGCATTTCTACGAACTTCATATCATTTAACTGCCGCATGTTCTGTGTTAACTCCTGATACTTAAAAAGTTCTTCCCACAGATTCGGAAAATTAAGAGCACCTATTAGCTTTGTTACTTCTCTAGGTGACAGTTTTACAAAAGGAGAATTTTCCCTCACAGGTGGAAGCTGTAAAAGATCTCCAAGTACCACAATATGTCGTTTTCCAAACCACCCGTTTTCTTCATCTATTGTATCAAATATTTCTGCCAGACGCATATGTATGTAAGCCAAAGTTATATTTGATATCATAGATACTTCATCAATTATAAATAAAACAACGTCTTTCAAATCCGACCGTAGAACTTGGAGAACCTCGTCAGAGAGTGGCCTGTATTTGGGTGTTTGTTTGTGTTCTACGGGTAATTGCAATAACCTATGAATCGTCAATCCATTAACATTAAAGGCCGCGATACCCGTTGGAGCAGCTACAGCTACTTTTTTATTTAAATGTTTTTGTACCCACACTTTAAGAATTTTGATAATAAAACTTTTACCTGTCCCACCGGTGCCACTTATAAAACAACGAAGAATTTCACTTTCATTAGACATAGTTTCCGTCACCATATTGAACACACTCTTTTGATCTTTATTAAGTTTACTTATCAATTCATCTAAATTATTTTCATCTCCGTCATTGTTTATATTATTAAAATCATCCATCGCATTAACCGCTTCCCGTGCTTCAAAATCTAAGGGATTATCAGGACCTATAGCGTCATCGTCATTTTCAATCTCTTCATTTAGTTCGGCCAATTTAGTTTCTACTTTTTCGAAAGCTTTTTGTAGCTGATTTTGTAATTCAATGCGTAAATTGACATGTTTCAGTTCATTTTTCATATCACCCTTTGCAAAGTTAAAAGCCTCAGTATATGTCTCAAATTCCATTTTCAAATCTTGTAGGTTACGCCATGGTTTAAACAATAAAAGCATCGAAAAATAATATTTTTCAGGCATTTGCTCAACATCATACATGTAAAAGTTTATAAGATAAGGTCTGTCTCTTTTCTTTAAATAAGTCTTCCCTCCATCTAACGTATAATATTCAGCTTGTTTAGAAACCGGGCGTGTTTTCACGACATCATAGGATTTAGAAAAATTATACAAGTTTACATTTTCTAACTCTACTGGTCTAGCTGGATATTTGTCGTCTATCCACGATTCGTAATAAATGTTTGTGGAATCGGGATTCAGCATTGTCATTTCTGTTTTAGACTTGACTCTTCGATTACGGTTCATGTTAACATCTAGCCACCTTATTGTCGTTTGGGAATCAGTGGCATACAATGGGATACCCAATAACGTGTCACTGGCCTCTAATGCACCGCACTCGCGGTTTGACAACATTCTTAGCCCGATGTTAAACAATCGACTTCTCAAGCTTTTTGTAGAGTTTATGTCATCGAAATCAATGAGCGCATGTGTCTTTTCGGATTTTGTCGTATATTTAGTGACGTAGTAGTTCAATAAAGCAGTTTTTTCACCTACATATTGGATATCAATATTGCCGTTCCATGCGAGTAATACAGCTGGATTATAATCATTTATCATCTCAGATTCCTTTTTGCGTACAAGATTATATAAGCGTTTGTTTGGACAAAGAGCTTTTCTGGCCGCGACTGATTCAGCTGTATCTCTAATAGTAAGAGTATCACTAACGGGTCGTGGGAAGCCAAATCGACACACTGATATAAATCCTTTCTTTGTTTTCTTTCTTCTCATACAATATTTATTATGTTTGTGGGTTTGGTATCCCACGACTCGTTGATGAAGAGTTGGTGCAAGATTTTTTTTAGGTACTTCACATGTAACATATTTAGAAATAAAAGCTGCTACCTCATCAATTGGCGAATCATGAAGCACAGGAGCTCCTTTCACCCACAACATCATATGGAAATGTTGGGCTCCACGAGACTGATACTCACGCCTCCAAAAGTAATGCTCTATTTCTCCAAGAGGTTTACTGGCGGAAGTGAGAAAATCTAATATTGCATGAAACTTATTATTAATGAAACGAGAAGTAGATACCGGATCTAGGGCTACTAATTCACTTGTTGTCTTATTGGCCATCTCACTTAAGTTGACTTCCAGTAAGTATTCTCTTAGGTCGTCCCACAACCACTCCGACGGGCTCATAGTGAGGAACCAAGTGGCTGGTCCATAGTGCTGCGTCATGCAGTTCACGTCGTTCCTCGGTTTTTTCCAGTACTGCTCAGTGTTTCTCAATCTAGCGAATATAGCAGTCAGATCTCCTTCTAATTCATCATTACTTAACATCTGTAAGTATTGTTCAGCAGTTATTTTTTGTTTTTGGTTGACTGTATTCATTTTATAAAATATTCCCGAATTTAACTGGCGGACATTCGTGTCGTGCAGTAAAAAAAATAAATATTGTTGATCTAATCTAAATCGTGAATGTTTTGATATCAATCTAGCTTTAATATATTCACTTGACGTTAATTTCTGTGGACGTGTATGAAACTGGCCGTATTTTCCATCTGGGTACAAATAAGGAAAACATTTCACATCTAGATCCTTGTCTGTAGAATATATAGGTACCGTATTAACTGTCTTCATTTGATAGAGATCTGAAATTAATGCGTTTCTTCTTTTTTCATACAATGGATATATGGTATATTGCTCGTAGTCTATTAAGTTACTATCCTCCGTTATCTGTGTCAAAATTGTATCTAAATTATTTATATTATTTTCATCCTGATTATTATTATTATTACTTGTTTCGACTAAATGTTGTAAATTATCATTAATTGTATGAAGTAAATTATTAGGGACATTCGGTAATTTTATTTCAGAGTAAAGTGGGTTTACTTGTTTCAGGTAACAGAGTGCGGCATAGACTTTATTGATGTCAACTATATCTTCCCAAATAATTTTAGACTTTGTTGGTCGTCCTCGTACCATTATGTAAAGTTCTTGGTTTATGTTTAAAGGATCTTCTGGTTTTGGCAATTTATTCAATGTTTCCTGTAAAGGCAAAGGTAGATGAAAAGTTCTGCCTTTACATTTTTTCACCATTTCTCGGTTTGGCAAAGATTTGTTGGCTACTGGATTCATCGATACAACCACTTGGAAAGCTTTTGCCCGCTGTATTAACAGCTTTTCGTAATCATTTAACTGGCTTATCTCCGATGAAATTGTACCGACAAACATTTCATTAAGAACACATGTAGCTGGAGTTTGATTAGCACGAACCTTTGTAAGACATGTATGGCATATATGTGGGCTATGGTCTATATTTTTAGAACTATAATATTCAATAAGCTGCATCCATACATCTGTAGAAATAGGCTTTCGTAAACGATTTAGATTAGAAATATCCTTTGAACAGTAAAGTTTATTACAAGACATACATTCTAATTTAGGTGTATCTAAGCTTTTTTTAGAAAGTAATTTAAATCCATCTTTAAACTCTTCGATAATGGAATCTTCTACAATTTCTTGAGGTTCGGAACTTTCAACAGCTACACTCCCAAGTACGTGATTTTCGCCTAATTCTTTTATTTTATCCACGTTTACAGTTTTTAATGCACTATCAATTTCTTTTAACGTATCGCAATCACTTTGTAACTGATACATTTCTCTGATTAAGGTTCTTAGTCGTGGAGAATGAGACTTTACATTGTTAATGTAAGAAATATTAGCCTTGAGACGACTATTCAAATATAGCGGATACATCTCTGCTGGTGATTTACAGTTAAATTCTTCAAATATATTTTTTAGTTTCAATAGTAACTGTTCATCCAAAACACATGTGGCGTCATTACAACTCCAGACTAAACCTTTGCCATCCTTTTCCGTTTTTTCAAAGACAGCTTTGCCTGTCCCATCAATTGCGATTGCCTTCTGATCATCAGTGTAAACTTTATACGCGTACTCTCCATAAAATGGTTCTTGATTATTCCGATGCTCAAGTTTTCCCAGAAACATTGCAAGTTTTTCATAAATACTCGTAGTTATATTTTCCGGACATTCTCTTAACTTTTCTAAAGCTGACACACACATATTCTTAATTTTTTCAGCTGTTTTTAAAAGACTACCTAATGTTTGTTGTCTATTGTAAAGAGACCATTTAACAAGTCTTTCTGCCTCCAGTCTGTCGTTTAATTTAGAACTTAAACTTTTTATTATTTCCTCAACATTTTTTATCTTAAACTGTAATTTTTCGTTTAATCTTTTACGACTAGCTGCTTCGCGACTTACTTCTAGATGAGAGGCGGAGTATTTGGCAACCGCTTTACGGTGAACCTCCGGATGGGAAGCCGAGTATCGTGCAGCTGCCTCTCTGTTGACCTCTGGATGAGAGGCTGAGTATTTGGCAACCGCCTTATGGTGAACCTCCGGATGGGAAGCCAAGTATCGTGCAGCTGCCTCTCTGTTGACCTCTGGATGAGAGGCTGAGTATTTGGCAACCGCCTTATTGTGAACCTCCGGATGGGAAGCCGAGTATCGTGCAGCCGCCTCTCTGTTGACCTCTGGATGAGAGGATGAGTATTTGGCAACCGCCTTATTGTAAACCTCCGGATGGGAAGCCGAGTATCGTGCAGCTGCCTCTCTGTTGGCCTCTGGATGAGAGGCTGAGTATCGCGCAACGGATTCGCGATGTTGTTCAGCGTGAGATAGAGTATAATTTAGAATTGTTTTTTTCCGTTCTTCAGGATGATTTTTACGGTAGTTGGCTGCAGCTTGTCGAATTTGCTGCTTTCGTGATAATTCAGAAGTTTTTGGTCTGCCTCGTTTATTTTTTTTACGTGTCCCTGCTTTTTTTGAAGCGGAAACTACGTCGTTTTCAATATTGAAATTTGTGTCGTTAAAAGAACCAACAGTATTATTATTTGATGTTTGAGAAACAAGCATCGGAAACGGAACAAGAACGTCGTAGTGGCCACTTATAGAACTTCCACTGAATCGCAACCGTTTCACAGGTCCGCCGATATGAGAAAAACTTCCTCTTAAAATATTGTCTTGATAAACTTCAAAAGTGAATGGATAAGTAGCTGCCGCAGCCATGAGTTCGGAGGTACCGCCATAAGTAGCGCGATTTAACATATCCCGTGAATAAGATTCGGAATCATGATAGGTGTCCCCATTGACGGTACAAGTATAAACTTGTAGTTCATCCCAATGGCCTACAACATACCGCACAATAGCAGTCCTGACTTGAGACGCTACCTCAACGTCTATTTGTTCATACATTAAATATGTCAAGGAATGGAAGAGGCAGGAACCGTCTCCCGGCATATGAACCACACGATGGCGGCGGGGTTCCAGCTCTACTTCAAGTAAAACTATTTGACAAACCATGTTCAGTTCACTTTTAAATTAATATGAAAATTGACAACGATCAAACTAACGAAATATACCTAGCTTAATCTAGTTACAAGCCCATGTAATGCCAAACTGTAACGAAACTCTCAAATAAATCTAATGTAAATATACCTACCTACTGGACAAGTGTCAATGAAATTAGCTGTATAGGTACCAGTAGATAAGCCTATCAAACCTAGCTCTAAAATACACCTTGTGCAATTATTTTTAACTAGCTTCTGCCCACAGAGTACTTTTTGATAGACTGCTTCTGCCCACACAAAACAATCGTTCAACACAATCAACGATATTTACGATTACGAAGAGGAGAACGAACATACAATACAACGAACATACAATACAACCGAATGAAACAACCGAAAGTACCGAAACCAATAACAACTATAACAACTGACACAACAATTTGAACTCCAACTTCCGACAATGTAGAAAAATAAATCGAGAGGGTCATCAATCCGCGGAAAATCTTGACACCGCGATTCAGAAAAATGACGTATTTGCAGAACGCCATCTATGGGTAAATGGATAAAACGTCCGCACAATGAATGAAAGTTTGTACGCGCGCATTTTATGTTTTACTTAATTTAAACGGTAGGGGATGATTTACTGAAAATCCTGAAATACGTATTTTATTATTTATAACAAGAAGTCCCTACATCAATTTTCAGAACTCTAGCATCAAAATTTGCGGAAGTCTCATACAAACTCCCATCCCCTAGTTTAAGGGGTTGGAGGGTAAAAGTTCCAAGTCTTAGAATTGTTTGTGTACTATTACTAGCTTACATACCAAATTTCAGCTTTCTAGGACTTCAGGAAGAACCTTAGAATCTTGATGCTTATAAAATAAAAAAAAATTTTTGGGGGGTTGGGGGGTTATTTACTGAAAATCCTGAAATACGTATTTTATTATTTATAACAAGGAGTCCCTATATCAATTTTCAGAACTCTAGCATAAAAATCTGCGGAAGTCTCGTACAAACTTCCATCCCCTATTTTAAGGGGTTGAAGGGTAAAAGTTCCAAGTTTTAGAGTTTTTTTGTTGTTTGTGTACTATTACTAGCTTACATACCAAATTTCAGCTTTCTAGGACTTCAGGAAGACCCTTAGAATATTGATGATCATCAGTGAGTAAGTGAGTCAGTGAGTAAGTGAGTCAGTGACGAAATCGGGGTATTTTAGATATCAATAAAATCTAAAGTATAAGAGCTATGCAATTGAAACTTTATAGGTTTAATAAGTCAACCACTGACATCATATCCCGAAACTTTTGTTTATCTGGTATAATCCAAACCCAAGTTATGAAGGTTCAAAAATACGACGAAGTGCTTCGAGAAAAGGTAGGTAGTGCCCTTGCGCTTCGCTTGGCTCGTCTTGGCGGGGGCACTCCCGTGCCCCCAGATCTAAACACGAAAAATGTACTACATTGCATATTTACCCTTAAGGACACATTACACTATTATTAACGCTAGTTGGTATAGTGTATGACAATGTTATGAAAGAGCGGAGCCTTCTAATACAGGCATTCTTTGCTTAAATGGAGGCTCCAACCACGTATAAATGTAATGTAATTTTCTATTTGTCACAATAAACTATTTTGAATTTTGAATTTTTTTGAATATTGTTCTAAATGTAACCGTTACTTATTGTCTTTGTCACAATCTTAGCTTTCTAAATCATACTTTACTTTCTAAACCTAATCGACTACATATCTTACTTACTAGCCCTACTAGAAAATGGTCTTTATGTCATACTTAAAACTTAACATCTATGAATCTACTTTACAATATCAAACTTAAGCTACGTCGTCCGTAACATCCTCCCCCCGGCGCAGGGCTACCGTAGCCTAATCTTCCACGCAGAGGACGGCGAGCTTCGTAACTGGACGTCGCAGGATGCCCGCTGTTGTTCTCACGTCGGCTGACCGCACCTTGCCGTCTGGGCCGCTGTAGACTGCTTCCACGACGCCTCGAGGCCATGTGCCCCTCGGAAGTGATGAGTCGACGATTACGACCAGGCTGCCGACTTGAAGGGGACGTCGTTGGTCATCTGACGCCCCTCGGGGTACCAGCGTAGGCAGGTACTCGTCCACCCAGCGCCGCCAGAAATGGTCGGCGAGCGCTTGGGCGGTTCTCCACTGCTTGCGGCTCGCCTCCTCACAAGGCCCAGTGTGGGGAAGGCCTGAGGAAGTTCTGATGAGGAAGTGGTTAGGTGTGAGGGCCTCCGGATCCTTAGGATCAACAGAGACATGAGTCAGAGGCCGAGAGTTTATGGAGTGCTCGGCCTCTGTCAGCAGCGTCAGCAGCACCTCTTCCTTCAGCGCCTTCTGATGCAGAGTCGCCCCCAACGCCGTCTTAACAGAGCGCACTAATCGCTCCCATGCTCCCCCCATATGCGGCGCTCCAGGCGGGATGAATTTCCACTTCATTCGATGTTCTAGCCCAAAGTGAACGAAGCCCTTTGTCCACTCTTTGTACGCCGCTCGTAGTTCGGCGTCCGCCCCTCTGAAGTTAGTAGCGTTGTCAGAGTACATGACTCTAGGCCAACCTCTTCGCGCTGCCATCCGTCGTATCGCCATTAGTGCCGAGTCAGTGGATAAACTCGACACTAATTCCAGATGAACTGCCCTCGTAGTCAGGCAAGTGAACAGGGCTCCCCATCGCTTCTCGTGTCTCCTTCCTATGACTACTGTCATCGGTCCGAAGTAGTCGGTCCCACAGTAGGTGAAGGGTCGCGGCGCCTCCGTTATTCGTTCCACAGGTAGGTCCCCCGTGGTCGGCTTCACTGGAACGGCTTTTCTGACGCGGCAGAGTTGGCATCGTTGGGCAATGGTTCGCACCGTAGGGCGTAGATTAACCACCCAGTACCGCTGTCGTAGTTCGTTTATCACGCTTTCATTATTTGCGTGACCGGCTCTTCGGTGTGCATCTTCCACCAGTAATCGCGTGAACGGGTGTCTGCCGTGTAGGATCACCGGCGTTTTCTTTGCGTCTGGTACCGCTGCGTGTCCGATCCTTCCTCTAACTTTGAGGATGTCGTCCTCTATATAAGGGTCCAGTTTATAGAGGCAGCTCGACCTGGGCACCGGCTTCCCTTTCTGCAGCAACCGTATTTCTTCAGCGTAGTCGTCGAGCTGCGCCTGTTTTAACCAGAGTTTCTCGGCCTGTTCCATTAGGTCGACGGTCATCTGGCTGGTCCTGTCCCTGCACTTTTCTTTGAAGAGGAGGGGCATGGCTGTCGCTCGTAGTAATTTTTGATATGAAGAGAATCTGTTTATGTCGGGCAGGTGAGAAGGGCGTTCTCTCCTCTCTTCGGTTATCACGTACGTTACTTCGTCGTCGGTTGTGTCATACTTCGTTTTTTCTTTCGGCCAGGACTCTTCGTCGCCGTACAGGAAGGCGGGTCCGGTGAACCATCGGTCTTCCGGTTTCATATTCATGACGTAGTCGGGGCGCGTAGCATCGTCCGCTACATTGTGGTCGGTGGGCACCCATCTCCACTGGCTGGCGTCGGTTAGCTCGGCGATCTCACCTAGGCGGTGCGCCACGAATGGCGTGTACTTCACGGCGTCTTTCTCGATCCACCGTAGGACTGTTTGTGAGTCCGTCCAATATGTTACGTTTCTGGGCTTGTCCCTGTGTTCCTTCGTCACAGTCTCCGCCAGTCGTGCACCGATCACCGCTGCCTGTAGTTCCAGTCGTGGGATAGTAACTGGCTTGAGGGGAGTTACTCGCGCCTTCGCTGCAACTAACCTCACCTCCACTCTTCCGTCCGGCTTTTGGATCCTCCAATAGGCCGCTGCTGCATATGCCTGCTCGCTCGCATCGCAGAATACGTGCAGGTCTAGGAGGTCATCTGGATCTTTACCGTAGCACCTTGGTATGCGAACCTTTGTGATTGCGTCCAAACTCCGGATCCAGTCCTCGAAGTGCTGCGCGTCTTGTTCCGGGATTTCCTCGTCCCACCCGATGCCGTGCCTCCACAGGTTCTGTAGCAGGATCTTGCCGGTGACTGTGAAATGGCTGATGAGGCCCAGCGGATCGTAGACCGCCATCACTGCTCCAAGGGCTTCCCGTTTCGTCGGCGCTCTGTCCCTAGTCTTGATTTCAGGTGACAGCCGACTTAGTCCCGTGTTGAAGCCTAGCTCGTCTGAGCCAGTCTGCCACAGTAAGCCTAATGTTTTGTCTGTCTTTTGTTCCTTTTGTCCGAATCGTACTTCAGTGTTGTGTGCCCGCTCCTCCGGTGTAATGTTCCTCAACACGTCGGGCTTGTTGGAGCACCAACCTCTCAAATTAAAGTGCGCGTTCTGATGTATCTTCATAATTTCACGTGCCGTATCGATCGCTTCCTCCTCAGTCGCGACGCTGTCCACGTAGTCGTCCATGTAGTGGCTTGACGTTATAGCTCGCACGGCGTTAGGGTACTGTGCTGCGTACAGTCTTGCGTTGGCGTCTCGGACTGAATGCGCGATGAAAGGCGAACACGATGCTCCGAAGATCATTGAAGTCATCTTATACTTCTTCGGGGGTTTATTTCGTTCCTCCCCCCGCCAGAGAAACATCTGCGCAGCTTGGTCCTGGTTTCTTATCTTGACCTGGAGAAACATTTCTTGAATGTCCGCCGTAATGGCTACTGGGCGCTCTCTGAACCGGAACAGGATCCCGGGTAATGAGTTCAGAAGGTCAGGTCCTTCCAGTAGGCAGTCGTTCAGGCACACTCCACTGTATTGATGTACGGCGTCGAATACTAGGCGCATCTTGCCCGGCTTATTTGGGTTCACGACGGGAAAGTGCGGCAGGTACCACGCCTTCTTACTTGTATCTTCTGTCCCGTCGCATTCCTGGGCGTATCCTTTGTCAAGTAGATTCTTGACCATTGCGCTGTATTGTTCCGCGAAGCTCGGTGATGAATCCATCTTCTTCTCGATAGTCTTCAATCTTCTCAAGGCGCAGCTGTAATTGTTGGGCATCGCAGCATTTTCATCACGCCATGGTAACCCGACTTCGAAATGATCACCGACTTTTTTCATGGTGCTGTGAACTACGTCGATCGCCTTCTGATCTTCTGGTTTGATCTTCTTCGCTAATGAAACTCCCAGTGCATCAATCTTGAAGTGCGACTTCATTAAATCTTCCACACGACGTACATCATCTGTCTGCTTCGCTGCAGACACGTCGTATAAGTGTAGCACAACTTGTCCGGCTTGTTTCTTCAGCGTGGCGCGCGGCGCGGTCCCGTGGATTACCCATCCCAGTTGAGTGTAGGAGGCCGCGGGTTCATTCTTCCCGCCCATGCGTAGTTCACGTGTGACTATCAGGTGCCAATTGTCAGCACCTATCAGTACCTTCGGTACGGCTTCTCCGTAGAACGCGTCTCTTTCTATGTCCCGGAGGTGTGGATAGTTAATTAATGTCGACCTATCCACTGCCTGACTATGAAGTTTCAGATCTTTCATAGTTCGCGCGCGCAGCTCCTGGAGTTCACCGTCTTGGCCGCGTATCTGTAGCTTGACCGCTTGGCTGTATTCTTCACGTTGTTGTGAGGTCACACCTTGAATGCTGAGAGTCGAGACCGGCCCGCTTACGTGTAGACGGCGTGTTATTTCTTCGTCGACGAGCGATACCGTTGAGCCTTCATCTAACAGGGCGAACGTCGCTACCTGCCCGCCGGGCCCTTTTAATATCACCGGACATATTTTTAACAATACACGCTGTGGCACGTTGCTCGACGCGGAGACGGTCATTACTGCTTCCTGTGGCTTTGTGTTCTCGGCGTCGGTCGCTTTGTTTGTATCTTCGCTTGGCGACGCCTCTCTCTTTGCCGGCTCCTTATGTAGCAGCGCGTGATGCGGGCGGCTGCAGATCCCGTTTCCACAACGTTTAGCTCGGCAATGCTCACGTCGATGACGTTTAGTTACACACTTGAAACATACCTTGTTAGTGCGCGCCCATTCCCATCTTACGTCGATGTTCATCTTCAGGAACTTTGCACATTTAGGTACCTCGTGGTCACCGTCACAACACAAACACTCTTGTTTTATTTCTTCCTGTTTGTCAGACGTTGTGTACACTACTTCACGACCCGGTTTCTTCCTTGAGTTCACTGGTGTGGCACTTTTTATTTCTTTCTTTGAGGCGGGCGCGAGCGTCGTATTTGTGAAGGCGTATTTCATAGCTCGGTCGGCCTCCCGCATCAGGAACTTTGATAACAGTATCACTTCCGGTTCACGTGACGGTTCTACATTTTCCGAAGCGTAGTCGCACCATCTTGATTTTACGTGCGGGCTCAACTTCTCAACCACTTCACGCACTAACATCGGGTTCCTTAGGTATCCGCGGACGTCCATCTTAGACAGCACACACACTATATTTTGAAGCTTCACTGCGAACGAATTTAAATCACTGGCCGCACTTGTGAGTCGAGGTAGCTTCTTTAAGTCTTCCATTGCTCGATCCATAAGTATCTCCGGCCGCCCGTAGTACTGCTCCAGTGTGTTTATGATCGTTTGAGGATCAGACGCTGTGTATAAGAGTGCTGACACTGCTTCCCTTGCTTCACCTTTGATACAGTTGCGCAGTCTTGCTAAGTTTTCAACTGTAGTAAACTTGCATAGCTTCGATGAGTCGTCGTACGCTGCTTTGAATGGCAGCCACTCAATAGCCGCTCCGGTAAACGTAGGCAGCTCGGTCGCTTGACGTGGCGGCGGGCGTACTTGAATAATCCTTTCCAACGTGTCGGCCAATAGTTCAATTCCTCGTCGTTCCCCTCTGGTGGGTGAGCGCGAGGCCGATCGTTGTCTTCGGTGGTCATTCCTGGCAGGTGTGGCGGCATTAATGCACGTAGTGGGTTCGACGTAGGCGGCGGCTTCCGGGGCGGTGTGCGTGGCGGCGGGATGCGGTGGCTGCTCTTCCTGTAGCCGGTCCGCGCCTGGAGGATGACTTCGGTCAACATTTTGAAGCCATTCGTCCACCCTATCTTCGCTCATGCGCACCGAGCCCTCTTCGCGGGCGTCGGCCTCTGCCTCAATCGCTGACACTTCGTATTCCAATCGCTTGTTGACGAGCGCCTTTTCCAGTTCTAGTTGCTCGTTCCTTATCGCGGCGATCCTTTTCTGTGCTTCGTACTCTGCCTTTTTCACTCGTGCCACGTCACTGCTATACGACCTTCTGGAACGTATCGTACTTGCTGTTTCCCTCACAGAAGTGTCGCGTGCAGCTGTCATAGTTCTTGCCGAGTCCTGGGTTCGTAGTGCGGGAGACGTCACCGTGTAGTACGACGCGGATGGCGTGGCGATTGTGTTGCCATAGTCGAACGCGGTCGCGGTGGCTCTACTTTCCGGAGGAGCCGGCGCGGCGGACGCGCTACCTGTTGTCGTCGGCGCAACTCTCCCCGTCGCGGCGGTGACGGGGGGTGCGGTCGCGAGCGCGGGGGCGGCGGGGTCGGCCCCAGCCACGGGCGCACTGTACGGAGTGCGCTGGAGCGCGGACGCGATGGTCGACGGCGACCTAAGTGGATCTTCGAACGTGCGTGGGCGTCGACTGTCGTAGCCCGATTCCGACTCGTTCTCCTTGGCACTGACGCTTCTAGTCTTCATGCTTGATTTATTCATACTTGATGTCTTGAATAAATCTTCAATCTTCGCAAATCTTCAACTGGCGATCTTCTTAATTTCGATCCGGAGCGAAAGACCAGAATGTCTTGAATAAATCTTCAACCGGCGATCTTCTTAATTTCGATCCGGCTCGTAGGACCAGAATGTCGGGGTGGACTGTATATTTGTTGATGTTGAATTAAACTTCGGGGTGTCTTGTTTCCATAGGTTCTTGATTTATTTTCTTGACTTATTTTCCAGGGCGGCTTGCTGCTTGTTAAGTGACTGGCGAGTGTCCGTTGAATGACCACAAAAGTGCAGCAAACCACCCTTTTTATACAACTTGCGCTAGCCGTACTCTAGCACAGGTAGCAGGAGGCGGCGGGGTGCGCGGCCCGTTATTCCGGAGCGTTCCTTTGTCCTTTGTCTGGGACCGTGCTCTGCGCCGCCTCCCTCACAATCATACTTTCTAAAATGTAACCGTTAGGTACCTAACGGTTATACCAACCGTTAGGTACCTTATTGTTCTAAATGTAACCGTTACTTATTGTCTTTGTCACAATCTTAGCTTTCTAAATCATACTTAACTTTCTAAACCTAATCGACTACATATCTTACTTACTAGCCCTACTAGAAAATGGTCTTTATGTCATACTTAAAACTTAACATCTATGAATCTACTTTACAATATCAAACTTAAGCTACGTCGTCCGTAACATGTACAGATGATTATCACGATTCTATGAAATTCGTGAATTTCAGTAAATGGATAAATAAAAAACTCATGCATAATATACCACCAAATTCTGTCATGGTAATGGATAACGCAACTTATCATTCGGTTCGAGAAGAGATAAAGCCGACTATGGCTTCTACCAAGCCAGCTATGCAAGGTTGGCTACGACGGCATGACGTGCCTTTTGATGATAAACTTAGAAAAGATGAGTTATTTAAATTAATTAAAAGCCATTTCACAGAAGGTATTTACAAAATTTACGAGTTATTGAAAAGAAATGGACATGAAGTGTTGCGTTTGCCACCATACCACCCAAACCTGAACCCAATTGAGTTAGTCTGGGGTGTTATTAAAGGACACAAAAATGTATCCATTTTAATATGGACCAAAAAAATATATGTTGGATCCCTAGCTGGATATTCCGTAGAAAAGTGGGAGCATTGTGTTAACCATGTAATTAAAGTCGAGGACGAATACTGCAAACATGACAGAGTTCTAGATGATGTTGTTGATTTTATTAATAATGTGCAGAACAAGTCAGATGATTCTGATGATGGCTGCTTCGAAAGTGAAGAATAAAGTTCCAGTGATAAGGACATAAGTGATTGATTTATAATTGCATATAATAAATATTAGATAAGTTTATTACATAATATTTTATTTTGTTACTACACATGTCATAGTTGTTTCAAATAATTTTGTAAAGTCATCAATTAATTTTGTAATAAAAAAACACCACCTGTTCACCGTTAACCACTGTGACGTCACGTATCTTATGTACTGTTCAGTGCACATTTCTCCTCTTGTGTATCACTCTACGAGCGCCCGCCGCCTGCACCTCTCCCGGTCCCCGTTCTCGTCCTACCCCCGCGCCCCTATACCCTGCAATCGAGGACTCACTTAAGCGGTTTGCCTATAGCCGTAGTTATTTTATTGAAATTTCTGTGCTCAAAAACGGGTGATTGAAATGAAATCGTAAACTTTATTGATCATAATTTTCATTACAGTATCAGCCTTGCAGTGTTTGTAATATAATCTAGGAATAGGAACTCTCCTTTGGGAGTCAATAATTGATCTAAACGAGTGCTTCTACCTACAACTACAAAAAAACGTACATAACCATATTGTATTACCTAGGTATTTATTTTAGAATCACAGTTTCCTTTTTAAATCGAACCCGAACCTCACTGAAAGCAATGATCGGTTTGGCCGACTAGTCGGTGTTTTTGCAACAAAATTTGATCGATTCTTTATAATAATCGCGTTTTTTTTTTTGCGTAATAAATCGTTATGATATTATGTGTAACTTCGGCATTTCGTATCACAAAACTCCACCACAGACAATGACTCGGCCTTTTCGTGGGTGGATATATTACCAAAAATATATCAAAGTCGGAAAAATCTACCTGAGTCTTGACGTATATGTAGGGTATAAAAATATACGATGTAACAGGCTGCTAACCAAAACCCTGTCGACCTACATCGCAATAAAAATGTAGTAATTTTTGTTGCAAATTAAAAACTGAAACAATTTCGTTGTAAGCTCTTTCGTAATTACTAGGCTTTTGACAAAATACTGGCTAGTCCGGTAGACGAGAAATGTTATTTTGTTAATAGCTCGGCCTCGTCGTCAATCAAAAATAAATTAGGACCTGACTGTGTTGTGGCTTTTAAGAAATAGGAGCACTTTAAAACAGTGTGTAACTTCGTAATATTGATGATGACATGAGTAAAAGTAAAGGCTGGTGTTACTTTGACATCTACGATGTCTTGTTAGTAGATTGCGATAGAATATTGACCTTATGAAGTTTTTAGTTGTTTCAAACAAACAGGTGTGGTTGTTGTTGTGTTGTTTTTTGTTGTTGTTGTTTCAAATGGACAGTTAACTGTCCATTATGATTCATAATGTTATGCTTTTATGATTCTGCCAAAGTGGCCTATTTAGGCCCCCCTTGATGTTTTTCTTAATTTTTCTATTAATTGCACGACCCGTTTTCGTACTAAAAATAAACAAAAATACAAAAGAAAAATAACACAGAACCGTGCGTTTCTTACAACTTGAGTGCGATCATTAACAACTCCACAACCCAATTCCTTGACATCCCTTATTTAGTTTAGAAACTGGAAATACATTTTATAAAAGCAACGTAAAATACGGTGAGATATTTAATGAATATTTGAAATTAAAGTCCCTTTAGGAAGTCGTCACTTTGACTGACATTTGACGACAGCCTAACAATTTCGTCACTATTAGAACATAAAAAATTTATTAATCTCGGTTCACGGAACATAAAAGTCCAGGCCCTTTTATGAAAGCCCCTGTTCCACGAAACAAAACCTGTATTTACTCAGTTTAAACGTTGAAAAGTAATTCATGATTCACGTTTTCTCTTTGGAGCTGTTAAAATTAAGTCTTTTGATAGACATAAAATGTACAGGATCCATCTTCATTCTCATTCTGCGTACATTCAAGGTTTTATTATAAATCCGTGATGTACCTACTGTAGGCTTTTTACGATGCCAATTCGCCAAGACATATGTAAACGGTACTGCTCGTAAAAATTTTGCAACCTTACTTTCACACTCCAAAATCAAGAAATGGTGCCTTACTGCCTTGTGATAAATGTGAGTGGAGAGGTAAATCTAAGTTTGTATACCAAAGAATGTTATTCCCGTTAGCTAAAGGAAGGATCACCGATGGTAGAAGATCGTTAATATCTCGGGCACGGCTTTCTTTGAATAAAATTTGGGAGTTGTTAACAAAACTAACGTTTTGCGACAGAAGTGTCGGTGTCTATGTGGGTAGTTGAATATGCGTGAGTTACGAACTTTATTATGCTGTAGTGGTGGAATAAACGATGTTTACGGGGGAATAGCTCTTTTGTATGTTGCGTGAGTCATGTCATGTAAGAATAATTATATGTTTTGGTTATAATAAATTGGAATATTAGCTTGCTTTTTTAATTATTCGTCGGTTATTAAATATAAAAATAGCTGTTCCATTGCATACATTTTGACCGCATTAAAAAAGCCGTTTTGTTTTTATAACCGGCAAAAATTTCAAAGCAGGGAGTCCAGAATCGTGTACTTACTGGATTAATATTATAAATTCGAAAGTAACTCTGTCTGTCTGTCGGTATGTTACCTTTTCACGCCTAAACCACTGAACGGATTTCGATATTTTTCAGAGAGATAGTTGCATCCCGGGGCCTTCCCCATATAAATATCGGAATATCGGGATAAAAACTATCCTATGTCCTTACATAGGATAGTTTTTATCCCGATATTCCCACGGGACCGACACTTATGCGGGTGAAACCGCGGGGCGCTGTTAGTACTGTATACTCGCACCACTTTTTTAGTCTTCTCCTATGGTAATCTCTCAACAGAACTTGGTACTGTTTGTCTGTTTTTGACGAAAATACTAATGCCATCAAAAACATAACTTGTAAAAAAAGCCAAGTCTCGCAACTCAGTTCTTCTACCGTAAAAAGTTGTGAGATCCATGAAATACCAAGTCGGTTAATTTATTCACTCCCTACTTAAGGAACCTTCTGTCTTAAGTTATTACATAATTAGCTAACCTAACAAAATCTTGTAGTGATATTAAAAATCTTCTATGTTTTAAATAAATAAATTGACTTGGCCATCGCCATCGCATGAAAACACAACGTATCTCACAGTGCGATTGCCAAGTCAATTTATTAATTTAAAACATAGAAGATTTTTAATATTGATGGTCACTTGGCTTTTTTTACAAGTTATGTTTTTGATGGCATTATCTTTTTCGTGAATTTTTGTTCGTGAAGTGTCCCATCGTTCGTGGGACAGCACCACATTTACACTCCAAGGCGGAGTCGTCTATGAATCTCCGCCTGAACAGGTTTTCCTTGCTTCGGCCAACCTGGGTCCGGAGTCTGTTTAAAGACTTCCAGGTTACCCAAGGTAACTCATGTCCAGGTGGGAGGTCTTCAGCGGGTGGGACGAACGGTTCGGGTAAGGAAGCACTGTCTCGCCACAGCTTCAGTCTCTCTTGTGATGGTTCGCCAGTGAGTGGGACGACGCACTTTAAAAAACTGTTTCGACTTTTCAGCCTTTGTGGCACAAGGATGTTGTCGTGTGTCGGAGACCATTTGGCTCTTTCGCTGGAGCTTGCCACCGCTCTGCAAAGCACTGGTGGCGCTATTCCTGCTAGTGGATACAGCATTTGTACCGGGGTTGGTTTTAGGCAGCCAGTGATGATCGTTTCATTCAAAGCTGTATCCACCAGCTTTGCATGGGCAGAACGGCTCCACACGGGGCACGCGAATTCTCCCGCAGAAAAAGATAGCGCCAGTCCAGTAGTCCGCATAACTTCAGGCGAAGCACCCCATTTCGATGAGACCAGTCGACGAAGAAGACTGTTGCGAGTGTGCACCTTCTGCTTGATATTTTTGCAGTTTTTGCTGAATGTTAAAGACCTGTCCAGGGTAATACCAAGATATTTAGGGGAGTTGCTGAGCTCGAGGTACATACACCCCACCCCAAACGATGAGAGGTCGTGACTACTTAACCGTACTATCCTGTCGTTGCCATAGGTAAACTCACCAGCGCAACCGTTATGTCCCTACATTTTAAATCTGTAATATCTTCAAAAATATTCATTTAAATTACATGCTTCAAAGGGCCAAATTGATCTATAATAAATGCACAATGTATTTAAGGTACTTAATTGGATATAGATTAATGCTGTATTGCTTAAAATAGCTTCGTAAACAAGCCACTATTTCTCGTAAAAATTAAAGGATAAAAAATGGTTATTGTGGGTTATCCCTAACAGATAGACATATACCATCTCGGACTTTTTTGTAGACCTTTTTAAGGTGTGCAATACTGTAGTACATTATTTTGATCTATTTCGTAGGGTTCAGCTAGCTTTTGCAATATAAGCGCAAGAAAATCTGTTTATTTACGACATCACATTAGAAACCTCTAAAATTATCAGTGTTTCTCTACTATATTATGCATTATTATACAAATAAACCTTCCTTTTGAATCATTCTATCTATTAAAAAAAACTGAATCAAAATCCGTTGCGCAGTTTTAAAGATCTAAGCATCCATAGGGACAGACAGACAGCAGGAAGCGACTTTGTTCAGGTACACTGATTCATTAACTGCAAATGTAACTTTGTAATTTTATATATTTATATGGGATTACAAAGTTATTTATGTAGTTGGTGTATCTAGAAAACTGGAACGAAATTGCAAAATATTTTAGTTTTTCCTTGATTTATACACTAAACGCTAATTGTGTTCTAAATTTGAAGCTTCTATGTCTGCTAGAAGTGCCTTAGAGTTTTGATGATCGGTCAGTCAGTCAGTGAGTGACAAAATTAAGAAACTTTGGCTAGTTATAATTCTTAAACTACTGGTTCAAATAGAATGAAATTTGAAATATACCGTGTTTATACAATACCTGCTTGATTACTGAAAATTCAGGTCTCTAGTTTTATCCACAACGAAGTTATAGGGGGTCGAAAATGGCTTGAACTGCTTCGAGAAAAGGATGGTACGGCCGTGCCGCTTTTTGCTCGACTTGGCGGGGGCACTGCCGTGCCCCCCGATTTTCTACGGACAGATAAATGAAATTCATGCATAACAAGTTACGGTATATTCAAGACTAACTAATTAAAACAATGTGGGTCCAATAAAAATTATTTCACTCGTGAAGGTGGTACTAGCAGCGCCATCTAGTAGAAATGCAAGTAGTAGTTACTTAGATGCTAGACAGTAGTTGGTCATTACGGTCATTGTTTTAATTGTAATCATATTAATGTTTTATGATATTCAAAGTCAAGTCTGAGTGATATATCAATGCACAGCCTAAACCGCTGGTCCTAGAAACATGAAATTTGGAAGGTGTGTTCTTTGTGAAGAGTAGGTGACCACTAAGAAAGGGTTTTTCTTAATTCCACCCCTAAGAGGTTGAATAGGGGGACGGTGAAATTTCACGCGCATGAAGTCGCGGGTAGTAGTAGTAGCTAGTAATATTATAATATTCAAATATTATTTAGGTTTTTTATTCTCTATTCTGACACTATTGACAGACGATTCTAACCTGCGCCCGCGTCGCGTCGTTTGTAATAGACAAATAGAATATAGACAATACCTAGTCTATAGCATGCGGTGAGGTCTACCACAATAATTCATTGAAATTATCTTGAAAGCACTACGTTTTTTCGATAAAATGAAATTCCTATTAACACTTTAAATAAAGCTGCTCCAAAGTTCCGCCACAAGCGTTTTTACTATGCAAGTTTACCGGTGCATTTACTACAAAGAAAAGAGCACAATTTAGTAGTTTACAATGTCTGAAATTTGCCATAATTGCGTGTCCGAAGGTGTTCGGCGGTTGTATTTCAGCGCAGTTATATTACGGGGGTGCGCGGTGGCAGCGTGACGGCAGAACGTATCGTTGGACGCGCACTGGCCGATCGCACGCGGCCTGTGGCTGAAGCTGAAGCGGGAAGATGCATTGACTTGTTAATCGGCACATAGGAGAGGTAGGTTATTTTTTTATAGCTTTATTAATGTATTTCGTAGGACAGCAGGCTAGAGTACCTAGACATACAAATTATTTATTTATTTGATAACAGGGATAATACGAAACCATTCAAAACAGCATCACTTAGTTTTAGGGTTACTAACTGCTACTGCTGACTGAGCTGACGGAAACTGATTCTACAACGTCTGTCACTACGAAGTCTGTCACAAGCCTGTCTCTAAAACCGTCATAATTCGTCGGTTCAGTTGCCAAAAAGAAAAAAAAAAAAAAAAAAACTAGCCAATTAAATTTTACACAGAATACTTGTGTGCCCAATGTACTTTCACTAAATCGCAGTCGCTTATAAGCCGGTGCTGTATCCAGCCTTAATTTTATAGCTAGTTTAGGCAAGCGAGTTCCGGTGATGCATAGCCGACAGGCAATTTTGTAAAATAGTGCGCCTAATTTTTAGCAAAGCCAACGTTTTACTGAGGCTCCAGTAATTTTGTAGCAAGTGGCCGTGCATAGCTCTGCATATACTTTGGCAAACAACCGCCGTAATTATAGGCTTTTCAGTGTAATACATTTTTAGAATGTAATACATTTTTGTAATATGTTTGTGTTTTATTATTTTGGCTGTTTTGCTATTATACAAGAAAATTACAGCAATGTTTGATGGTGAACGCTGTAAAATATTCGTGGAAAATAGCAACATAAAATGAATTAAAAATTCACTACATATTTTTAATGAATTTGATTCCCAACCTACATACAAACAGTCACTGCCCCGTTGGTCTCGTGGTCGCAAGCGCGACTGCTGAGCGTGGGGTCCCGGGTTCGATTCCCGGGTCGGGCAAAGTGTTATTGAGTTTTTCCATTAGGAATTTCTTAGTAACAGCCCGGAGTTTGGAAGTTGGCGGTGTGATACCCCCGTGCCTCGGAAAGCACGTTAAGCCGTTGGTCCTGCGCCTGATCTCTCTCCGGTCGTGTCGGATTGCCGTCCCATCGGACTATGAGAGTGAGGGAAGAAGGAGTGCACCTGTGTCTGCGCGCATACTTGTGCACTATAATATGTCCCGCGCCGAAGGCTAGTCTCCGTTGAGATTGGCCGCCGTGGCCGAAATACGGTCTGGAGGCCTTTTTTTTAAACAGTCACAACACACTACAGTAGCGACTGAACAGGCTTATTTATCGATGTTCCCAAAGGGAAGCATTCCATTCTTGTCTTCACGGAAATTTTCAGAAAATATTGCCTAAATCACCTTGCTTGACAGATGAATTGGATTAGAGGTAAAATATTGGATATTTTAGTAAAAGATGATTAGGCATCTTTTACAAAAACCGTATAATGCAGAACACACAACTTTTAGACGATACCGACTTTAACACCATTAAAAGAAAACTTATAAAGCACGTACCTGAGTGTAATTAACTCCAGGTAAAGTTATGAATGCGGCGCGCTGAGCCGCGGTGGTCGACACGACGGACGGAGAACGTCTCCTTAATTACGAGGTGCTCTTCAAGAGACTGCTGTTTGAGTTAACTTGCAGACGAACATAAAAGGGGGTTTTATTTTATTTTTTATAATAAAGTTTCTAATTTGTTAATGTGATGGGGAATTATGATTGAGATGTTGAAGAAAATTATGGTAATGAACAGCTACACCAATGAAGTAGATAGGTTATCTTCTGAGGAAGGAAACAAAAAGAAGGTTCTGACGATAAGTAGCTTATTCTTTACTGACAAGCAACAATACAGGGCGGCAGGGACACACGATCTGTTACAATGGATTCAATTCTAGAAATTAATTATGTATTTATTATAGAATTTATACTAGAATTTATTCTGGAAATCCATTGCGTTGAAATTTTTCGTCGCTTATTAAAATAAATTAGGTGTTTCATACATTTTGACCGCGTAGATACCTACTTTTGTAGGAAACAGATGTTTTTTTGTTTTTATTATCGACAAAAAATTTCACCCTGCCACCCTGAATATAGAAAGAAAAAACCGGCCAAGTGCGTGTCGGATCACGCACAATAAAGGGTTCCGCAGTTGGAATCAATTTATCCCAAGAACAAACTTTAACTTTGTCGTTGAAAATCATGTTACATTGCAACTGCAAAGTTAAGTTCGACTATTACTCGCAAACTTGTAAAGCCTTATTAGCTGTGATAGTTTTTCTTTTAATTTCGTTTTATACACTACTGCAGTTAATTTTTTCACATATCCAAAAGCAACCATTTAGCTGGCAGGGGGGGGGGGGACACTTGACTCTAACAAAAATTAGCACTTTATAGCTTAATATTTCACAAATGAATCCCTGAATCGAAAAATGATTTTCACAAGCCTCAATATTTTTGAAAGACCTATCCAAAAATACCCCACACAATGAGGTAGGCGACGAGAAAATAAACATCCCCACTTTAAGGGAAGACGAGATACTTATGATATAAAAAAAATTCAAGATTTTATTTTACCACTTTATCGGCGTGATTAATATGTATGTATATCCATACCAAATTATAGCTTTCTAGCTTAGCCTAGTTTTTCTTAGCTACTAAGAGTTTCTGAGGTAAGCTGCGGACGGACAGACAGACATGGCGAAACTATAAGGGTTCCTTGTTGACTACGGAACCCTAAAAACAAGCAGGTACTGTTTTGCATCTAAGTGTTTCAAAACTTCTATACTTACTTCCCCCTTTATCCGTATGGAAAAAAAACTTATTTCCATAGTACTTGAAACTAGCCAGAAAGAACTAGGTACGAATGAAAACATGCAAGTTATATTATACTTTATGATGTTACTTTACTTCGTTCCTTAGTTTATAGATATTTGTTCCTTCCGTGTTCCGCCAATAAAATATAGTCATAACTTTGTAGTTATTAACTCCGTAGAACACAGATACTAAGGTGTGGGGAGAACATGATGCATGGTAGTGGATTTGTGTTGGGTTTTGTGCTAAGAAACTTAAATAGTTTAATGGTGATTTTCTATTACCTACGAAGCCAAGTTAATCTAGAGCATTATTTGTAACAAATAAGGAAACTAGAATACAACAAGATATAGATACACCGCAGCAGATTTCCTAGTTTTCTAATAATAATAACGTAAATGTTATTGCGGTCACCGATTTGTCTACCAACACTACGGTGTGTGCGACCTTAGAAACATATTTTTTTAACCGGATACTGATTACGTTGCGGTAATTAATAGCTATTCAGCATAAGACGTTACGTACGACAAATAGTGTACCATAATTATTATGGTGTTGAAGTAGTTCAACCTGTATTGTCCCACGTCAAAAGTCAACTCTATATTATGAGCTTTCGACTATTCCTTGTTCCAGTCTTGCCTTACTGATTTAATAAATCACATGTATTCTATACTAGCAGACCCGACAGGCGTTGTCCTGTTTTTGATTCGAAAGACACGTGGCGCCATCTATTATCATAATAACGTTATTGTTGTTATCCTCGGGAACAAGATTTTCGGGATGAAAGGTAACCTATGTCCGTTTTTGTACACCTGACAACGTATATGCAAAATTTCAGGATGATCGGTTCAGTGGTTTAGGCGTGAAAAGGTAACAAACAAACTTACTTTCGCATTTATAATATTAGTAAATTGTGTAATCCACACAAAAAAATAATTTTAAAAAATTAAACCGACTTCAAAAAGAAATAACTCAAAATTATGAAATAACTTTAATTTCGGAAGTCGGTGTCTTGGGATCTGTATTCTAGTTTAAGTTTTATGCCATCGACTTCCGAATTTAAAGTTATTTCATAATTTTGAGTTATTTCTTTTTGAAGTCGGTTTAATTATTTTTATTTCGTAATTTTTAGTTTTTGCACTAGAATTTGACCAAGGTTTTGAGATGTTTTCCCTTTGACACTACACCCGTAGCTCGTATCAATAAGCCAGGCCGTCACACTTACACGTATTAAGTAGTCCATATCTTGAAAATTACTGAATCGATCTTGATGAAACTTGCACTGTTCCCTAAGTTGAAGTAAATGTAAGCCAATAAAAAAAAATCGTCGCGATCCGATAAATAGTTCCGGAGATATGCGTGGACAAACATACATACATACATACATACGTCTACAAAATTTTGTATATTTGTTTGGAAGCCCTTATAGATTGTCATATGTGAATATAATGCAATTCCAATAATATTACATACATACGTATCGAATTGATAACCTCCTTTTTTTTGAAGTCGGTAAAAAATGCACAGGAAAAGTAATTATCATCCAGCAACATTCAAGCTGTGTATATTGCTACATTTTTTCCCCGGATGGTAAGGGTGGGTCTTGATTTATTAATCTGACGCAAAACAAAAGCTATCAGGCTTAATGGGTGCCACGGAACCCTGCTGTGTATTATCAACGTTTATAAACATTTAATATCCTGCGCTTGTGCGTAAATCTTGGAATACCATTAATATCAATAAGGCAGATGTTTTTAAATTTTCTGAGGTTTAATATTAACGTATTGAGGTAGGTTTGTAGTGGGATGTTAGTTAGTATTGTGGGTTTGAGTACATACTACAGAGGTACTAAGGCAGATTGTTTATTAGGTTGGCTGTATTTGCACAGTAACTTCAACATTTCAAACAGGCTTAGGATTCAGTAAATCATCATCATCTGCTTTACAGCTTTTTTTATAGAAAAGTGCGATAGCTACGTGGTCAAAATGTATAGAACAGCTTTTTTTTTTAACTGACTAAAATTTCAATGCAGGAGAGTTCAGAATATATTTTGCCTTCTTTTATACGTGCAGCCTGTAGGTAGATTACACTCAAAAATCGCTGTCTAGGTTTTATCTAAACATCAGAGTGCACTGAAGCAGCGGGATCTTCATTTTTATGGGTGGAACTCATGTAATTTCTGTGATTATTTGAGTTTCTTCAGGTGTGTTTTAAACCTCCTCTTTGAAGAAAATGTTTGAAAAATTTTTACTTGAGCTTACTCAAGTAAACATTTTTAAACTAAAAAGGTGAATTTGAATGCTGGCATTTCATAACATATTTCGCATCTAGTGTGCCAATGTCCAGTTATTGATTCCGAGAACTATAAAAACAGTGCATATAAATAACGTAATTTTTGGGACATATTACACAACCATGTGTCAATTCTACGTGTACACCTGTGCCCAACCCTTCGGGGAAACAAGCCCTAATTTTATGGACATTTTCATTAAAAGACTAGAAAAAAAAAACCGTGCGCCTCAACTCCGGAACTCCGTAAATCCGTCATTTGGTACAAATCCTGCTAATGATGCTGTTAGCGGCCGCGGACGTGACGAGATTAGACGCCATTCTTAAATTGCGCCTAATACCGGGAAATTAAAATGTTTATGTTTTTTTTATCTGATTCTATTATGGGGGGATGTTTCGACGTAATTTAAACAAGTAAAATTGTGGTTGACTTTCAAAATAATTATTTGAATAATAATAACTTTAATTTGTATGTTACTAGAATATTTTTATGTTTACGCTTTTAGTACGAGTAGGTAATAATATTATGACGCAGTAATTTTGCAGCATCTAAGTTCAAAACGTAATTATACCCTGAATAACCAGCTCGTTTGGCTTCCAAAAAGCTACAGAATAACAAGCAGGTGTTAAATTCATCCGTAATACAAGCTGTTAAACTTCATAGACACCTACGCTGAAATATAATTTTCAACCTGCAAACACACACCAATTAACAGCTCTATGTATGTCTGTGTCTAAATGCATGAAATATGCACGGTGCACACAAAAACTGTACATGTGTGCAGTACATGTTTTAATGTGATTATGGCTTCAGACGTATGCACAAACACAGTCGCAGTTCGAGTTAGTTTCGCACTAAAAGCATCGTCGAGAAGTCTTATGCAAATGGACTGCGCGGTCCAAGTCACAGATGTAGGTTGAACTTTCATTTCAAACTTGGGTATTAATAGTTATATATGCAACTGTTGTATAATACCTAAATATGTACAGTTGCATACAAGACTATATACACCCATAATATGAATCCTATTTAGAAGGTTCGGAAACTGTTATTTGCAATAGGTACTATTATCGAACAAAAATGGCGGCCGGCGGGATACGACGTGAATTCGAATAACCTTTATGTAATTTTTTTTAAATTGGCTCTGTGGTAGTGAAGCGCGCGTGCATGACAATGTTCTTTTTTTGAAAAGGAGCTCCATAATGAAAGGAGATGGATAAAGTGTGGCCCTGCACGGACAAAGACTTAATAATATTAAAAAAACTTATAATACTTGAATTTCTATCATGACTTTCATTTCTCCCCATATGTTTGTAGGAAAATATCAATTTAAAAGAGTATTATTTTGTTTGTTTTATTTTGATTACCATCCGTGAGTTTCAAACGTTGCTATTATTTGAAATAAGATGGTAATTAGTACATGTTCATCGTTCGAAACGATGTGTCTTTACCTGTATTTTAATAGAGTAAGAAAAATATATATTTATATGCGCGTTTAGTGATAACGGAAGTAAAAGTAAAAAAACCGGGCAAGAGCGAGTCGGACTCGCGCACCGAGAGTTCCGTACCATATGTTTCACATGTTTTTAAATTTTTATTGGCGAGGCCTATATTCATCAGAGAATTTTAACACTGTGCACTGCGTTGTAGAATATTGCAGATTTATGTCAGCGCCATCTCTTGACCGATAGTGGAACTAAAGTAACTTTTGTTGATGATTTCTGCAAAAGTGTGTTAATTAGAGACTTCTTTTTATTTTTCCTACTTAAAATCTTTACAACTTCTATCACATAGAATTATTTCAGATTTTTGTCTTTGCAAACTTCGGAGATAAGGGGGGTAACGGTATTATTTTTTAATTTTTCATCAAAAGTCGAAAACTATGGGGTTTAAAAAAAGTTTTTTTTTTTGAGAATGTGCTAATTGCGCTCTTTCATATGATACTCCACATGCCCTAGTAGCCCCACTTCGAATTTTTCAAAATATTCCTCCATAATATATATTATTTTATTAGTGATAATTATGACCTATGTTATCTAACAGTTTATGCCACTACCTACGAGTAACATCATAAAGTAGCAAGCTTTTTCTCGTTTCTACGCGGATTGACCTCGTAGAGCGGCTACGATGCTAGAAATCACTACGACATGAGAGTACCCGTGCAAGAAGCAAAACAGCATTTATTTTAAGTATTTCTGTGAAATCTGTCTAGACTATTTTGCAAAAAATGTACCTATGCTCACAAAAACGAATTTAAAAAAGTTTTTCAATAAAACCAACATTAAGCCCTAGTTCGCACGCACATAAAAATATCGCGGAGGGATTTTATCGTGCACTGGATTTTCAATTCTCTGTGTAGAGCCGAGCTTTGAGAATCCAACAGAGCGCATAACAGCGCAGCAAAAAAACACATTGTTGGATTTCAACTCACGGCGCTTAAAGCAGCTCGTTGAAAATCCAGAGTGTGAAAAAAATCGCCGCGGCATAAATGGCCGCGGGTAAAAGTCGCCGCGGGAAAAACCGCTTGCACCACAAATCACTAAACACATTTAACGCTAAACGAATTTAAAACATCATTCTGTTTCTGTCAATTGTTTGAAGATGACAGAAACAGAATGATGATTTAAACACGATTAGCGCTAAATGTATTGATCGATTGGTAGTACAAGTGGATCGAAATATAATTTTTTTGCTTGTTTGCTGGTCCGCTACCTGCCATGAATTGCATCGCAGGATCTAGTTCAGTTGTAGCGCGCGAGAGAGCCACCAAGAAGTTTTATTTACAATATTATCATGATCTCATTCACAGCTTCAGATCTCGGAAACTTTAACCTTTTGATCTTGTAGCTTAGTTTAGCTGGTGTTTAGTTGCATTAAAATTTAATATTATGAGACCTTTCGTAAGTATCTCTCTCAGCTCAGGTTTCCGGATGACATAGTACTGCTGTCGGACAACCAGTACACACTGAAGCATAATATGCTTAATATGACTATAATATTATGATAGAGTCCCTTAGTCATCACAGCGAGACCGTTGGGCTACAAATCAACTGGGAAAAACGAAAATTATGACCAATCGAGAAGAAATACCTATAACTATACAGTCTAAACCGCACGAGTACGTCGCAGACTGCGTTTACCTTGGACATCTAATCTCAATAAAATTCTGTACAGAAAAATCAATCGATCGCAGTCTGAAGAATACGTGGAACAAATACTCGGCTATGAAATACATTTTCAAAGACCCCATCCATACCCACAAAGCTAAAAACGAAAGCGATGAACACAATGATTTCAAAAGTAAGGATACGCCTGTCTGAACATTTTACATAGAAGTTCTTCGTTCGAAGTTCGAAGTTCGCGCGCACCACTGTCAACTGAGTCGCGTTGGCCCTAAAACCGTCATTTTAGGGTCAGCGCGTTGGTGCCATTTAGTCGCGCCGTTAGCCCGGTCCTTACGCTAGTAATATATATGTCAATGGATGAACATCTGCCTAACGCCAGTTCTCACCTACGCGTGTCAGACGTAGTGTCTCGAAAAATCACTCTTAAATAAAATAAGAAGCTGTCAAAGGGGAATAGAACGGAGCTACATAAACATCAAATTGAAAGATAGAGTCAAAAGTTCACTGATAAGAAAAAACCGGCTAAGTGCGAGTCGGACTCGCACACGAAGGGTTCCGTACCACAAGGCATAGAACGCCGAAAAAACCCTTTCTTTTCCCTTTAAATTGTAACTTTATTTTATTTTTATTATTTGTTGTTATAGCGGCAACATAAATACATCATCAGTGAAAATTTCAACTGTCTAGCTATCACGGTTCATGAGATACAGCCTGGTAACAGACAGACAGACGGACAGTGGAGTCTTAGTAATAGGGTCCCGTTTTTACCCTTTGGGTACGGTACCCAGGGATGCGGTCAAACAGGTCCTGACACTGAAATGGAAATGGTCAGGTCATAATATTCAGAGAGCTATGGATGAAAGATGGTCACAAATAATTTCAAATTGGTATCCAATATATAAAAAAGAGGGAAGGATAGACCTTTTAAAAGATGGAGTGACGACATCGTACAAATAGCCGGAAACTTATGGCCCAGACGGGCGAAGGATAGAGCCATCTGGAACGGTTTGGAGGAGGTTTTCACCGCAAAAGGCGGCCCTTACACCTAACAATACTAACCTTATTTAAGTACAAAACTAACATTGCTAACAAATAAAGAAATAAGTACACAACACAAAACTACATGTACCTAAGGAATAAAATAAAGCTAATAAATAAATTATGAAACCTTGATTTTTACTTAGTCTTCTCACGCACAATTGTTTCAAGGCAACGAACATAGGCCATTGACATACATAGCGTGAATTTCACCAATAAACTGCGGGGTAAATGCGCAACAATAGCAGTAGGCATGGCTTTCATTTTGACAGTTCAACGCCATTCATTGCGTTATTTACGTTGTTGAACAAAACAATTTTTCGAAAATCTGAAGTAATGGATTTGCAATATCCTTCAAAATTATTCAGATTGTTATTGTTAGTGTGTTAGGCAAATATATAGGGTACTGAACGCGATCAGCACATCTAAACCGCGTTCAAGAGCTGTCAGTGTCATCATTGTTGTGGAATATTGATTAAGCGACCCTAAAACCTCTAGAAGAATTGGATTGGAGAGAACATGAGGATAGAAAATTATTTTAGTTAAAACATGGTTATCCTATCAACAACCCTTTTTGTTTGCATTCGTGAATAATACGAAGTTTATGAGACAATAGTTTAAAGGAAACAGTAACTAATACTTCTCGAATGTTATAAAAAATATTTCTTTTCAGTCATTCTGAATAAATCTATAAATCCTTCATATAATTATCACTTACCAATGAGCACAAAATCAGTAAGTTTAAATAATTTAACCATGGCAGGGAGCCAGGATTCGCAACGATTAAGAAGAAATCCCAGTGTATTTACAACTTACTTGGAGATTACACAATAATTTACCATTTAATTTTTGTTTCGTAGAATTTATAAAAACGTGTCATGAACAAATAGCAAACGAATGCAGGAACAATATTTTATGATAACCATATTGATATAATATTATCGGTTCGAGTTGTGGTCAGGGGCCCAATAACCCACTTCATTGAATCGGTCGGAAACATTTTATCAGCACGGTTTGATAAATCAAATTATTGGTACCGGTATACCTAGTTTTGTACAGAGATTAATATTGGCGGTTATTCGTAACAAGGATTTATCATACTGTAAAGTTTAGCCACTATCGCACCGGGTGGAATTTAAATACATGAATAATTATACAGGACCCGCACCTACTTCGCGCGGTTTTTACGTCTTGAGAAAACATCGAGTTTTCTTTATTATAGTATAAGTTTAATTTCAATGTATTATACGAGTGCACATAAACCTTCCAGAATGCATTCTCTAAATGATGATGAAAACCGCATCGAAATCACAACGGATTTCGATGCGGTTTCGATGAAGTTTAGAAGAACAACGCGGTCACACAGCTGCCACGAAAAGCGACTTTAAATTAATAATATTTTATGTATAGTGTAGTGATAATGTATTTATTTAATACTAGCTTCTGCCCGCGACTTCGTACGCGGATGCTGTTGCTTATGCCAGCGATACGTTGTCGCTGACAACGACATGACAACGTAGTTGTCAAAATCGAAGATCTGAAACGTCTGATGTCGAATTCTAAGAGCCCGGGGACTGGAAAACACCGGGGTGAGCGAGACGATTCGAGACGTCATTTTCAGGCAATAATGAACCAATAAGCTGGTAAACTTGGCCTTGCACTTTGAATGTTGGCATAAATGGGTCTTCTGAAATCTGCTTCGCACCAAAATATGTCATTTGAAAGGCATTATTGTACGAACGGATGTTGTCCAAGAAATGTTTTGACTGTGGATGGTCACCAGTGATCTTAATATCTGGAGGATTTTGAAATATTTCAATATGTACTTTCCCACCTGAGCAACACATACCGTTTGTTTCTTTTTGCCATTTTAACAGCTTCACAAAAAGTACAATTTTGAACCACACCTCCGATGGCGGAATATGTGGTGTAGTCAATCATAGGAGTATACGTAAATGCACTCCGTTCCTTATCAACCCAAGGAAAGTCGCCATGCCCTACGGCTATATCTTGAGACACATCCGATTCTTCAGATGATATCGACATTCTGTTCAGGGATGTCGAAGTCGATCAGAATTCATACGTTCGTTGCGCTCTTCTTGTCTTTTCATGCCGTACTCCAGCAATTCTTTCTCTCTCACTTTCTAACTGATTATGAAAATTTTGTTGTGTGCGTGTTCGGGACAATGTAAGATAATCTCTATCAGTAGTTAGTCGCGCATCACGTTCATCACTCGTTTCAAAAGACCTGTTAGTAGATGAGCGAATACGCTGAAAACTCAAGCGTGATTCTGTATCGGTAAACGTTTCCGATTCGCGAGGCAATGCATGTCGTTCACAATCAGCGGTCAGTCGCCGCAGAGGTTTCCACGGATCGAGTTGCAGCCTGATGTTCTCGAACAGCATCAAGTCTCTCCTGACGCTCTCCGGTAGATTCTTGGGATCTTATGATCCTCAATCTTTTAGCCCCTTTGGAACATTGGGAAAGATTTGACCTCTTTCTAGGCATGGTTATAGTTTTATTGTGAAGAAGATACCTGATCAATTAAAGTCTAAGTGACTGCTCCTCTGCGTTACCGGGTAGGCTACCGTGTCACGAAGATAAATGGAAAAGGAAATTAAACACTCAAATAACATAAGCCCGAAGGCATATTTATTCGATAAAATAAAAAAATAAATGGTAGTTTTGGCCAGTAGAGTCAAATTTTCAATGATATACCATCGTCATCGAAAATCAGTCCAAGTGTTACCGCCTTCACCGCGTGGAGGTACTCCCAGCTTAAGTTATTTTATAATCCCAGCATATTATGTTATTTTATACAGTGAAATTAGTGATAGCTTTAATTTTCACATCAGATGTTTCTGATCTTCGATTTTTAGGGTAGGAAAACGGAACCCTATTACTAAGACTTCGCTCTTCGGCCGTCCGTCTGTCTGTCACCAGGCTGTATCTCAAGAACCGCGGTAGCTAGACAGTTGAAATTTTCACAGATGATGTATTTCTGTTGCCACTATAACAACAAATACTAAAAACAAAATAAAATAAATATTTAAAGGGGGCTCCCATACAAAAAAACGTGTTTTTTTCGGCGTTTTTGCCGTCTGTCTGTCGCCAGGCTGTATCTCAAGAACCGCGGTAGCTAGACAGTTGAAATTTTCACAGATGATGTATTTCTGTTGCCGCTATAACAACCAATACCAAAAACAAAATAAAATAAATATTTAAGGGGGGCTCCCATACAACAAACGTGTTTTTTCGGCGTTTTTGCCTTGTGGTACGGAACCCTTCGTGTTGGCCAGTTTTTTTATAAGTCAACAGGAAATGCCCATCAGACCGAACAACTTTTGCTAAGACGTCATTCCTATATATGTTATGGTGTAGCTGGGCTCTTGGAGTTCCACATCAGGTGTTCCAGATCTTCAAATTTATTCTCTCGGCAGAAAATGCTCATAACGTGGAACAATTTTTGCTATGGTACCATTTTTGTATCTCTTATAGTTTAGCTGGTCTGTTGCGGTTCTGTATCAGGTGTTCAAATTTCCAAGATAAATTATAGCCTATATGTTGCCCAGACATAATACCTATACAACAAAACAAAAATCATTCAAATCCTTCCAGTGGTTCCGAAGATTAGCGTGTACAAACAAACAGACAAACAGACAAACAGACAGAATTTTTTTTTCGGATTCGTACCCTATTACTGTTTCTAAACCCCCCCCAATTTTTTTTTTTTAATATTTTCAATGTACAGACACAGTTTTTCTACTGTTTTATTATATGTATAGACTTTAAACACATAAATGTACAGAAGAGGATTTAATGCCAAATAGATTTTTACATATAGATTAATTTATGTATTTTACCTATTGCCAAGAATATTTGCAATGTTGGATGTTGCAATCGCTTCCTCTTAGACCCTCCTAATAACCTATAACAAAACATAGGTACTAATGTTAGAAGTCAGTTCAGTTCAGTGAACTGACTTCTAGCATTAAAAGAAGGTAAAAACCTAATGAACTAAGTGAGAGGTGGTCCTCCCACTTAGTCCATTAGGTTTTTACCTTGTTTTGAAAATATATTGCAACAAAAGCTAGCTAAATAACTACACATTTCAACATTTCTTTTACCCTTTTCCCACACAGAAATAATGTACCAAATCACTTTGAGAATAAAACTACCCGTTAAATTAAACTCCTCTAACTGAATCCGGAGTTCCCAACAAAAAAGGAATTACAGAATATAAAGCTTTAAGTGTACTCCTAGTTTATACGAAAGCACCTCATTAGGACGATACCACATGAAAGCAAGCACCCATTGCTGTTCAATAAACAACCTTATAGGGATTGGTTTTGAGTTGAAATTGCAATGGTAAAGGTTGAGTATCATTGCCAAGTTTGTGACTAAAGGAAGTTATTTAATATCGATATGTTTTGTAGTTTCAAGGAGGCTCCGGTTTTATAATGATTTTGTGAATAGTAGCTTTAATTATATTTTACGCACACATCATCCAAATGAATACGTATTGGCAACCAATAAGAAGTCATCCTAGAGGGCAAGCACTGCTGGCATATTGATGCGTTACTAGAAAATGAAAATGGCGGGAATCGACCAAGATGGAAATAATCATCCCTCAATCTAATTTAGACATAATACCTATTTCAAAGCACAAAAGTTTTTCTTTTCTTGTACGATATAGCATACGGCCTGCTCTCAAATGCGAACCAACTAAAGAATGAACCTCCACACAATAACGTCAGTGTTGCCATTACTCGACAACAACAAGTTTATTTGTAGCGACAATATAAGTAACTACTCCTTAGAATTTACTGCTCCCAAAGAACTCGTTCATACAAAATAAAGCACGTTACACATTTCACACGCACTACGAAATAATAAAATAAAACCTTTTCATTCTTTTGCACCTTTGCATCCACCATTGTTAGTAACAAAAGAGCTGGAAAGAAGGAACGAAATAAAACCCTAGGTTTTCTCTACTACACGTTGTCCCTACATTTCTAAGGAACTTTCTCATTAGATCCATCACTCTTTTAAAAAGAACACTAGTGGTCTGGGTGAAAAATTAAGAGAAGGACAGAGTGATATTTTGTTGGCGTTGGAAAGAGATGAAAGATGCAGGTGACAACGGGTATAAATGTGCAAGCTTGGTGAAAGAATGTTTTGTGTCAGAACAAATACAGTCGGAGATTGTTTTGAGAAGCTTACTTAGAGAGTACTGAGGTTTAGATTGCCTGTTTCTATTGAGATAGAAGATTGAAGATTGAAGATTGTTTTTCTTAGTATTCACTATACCGTTTGCAATTTCCTAACATTAGCAGATTGTGAACAATTTACGAGTGTAACCAAAAGAGTTTTTGTACCTATTCTAACTAAATAAAATACTGAAGAGTGAAAATACAACGCTTAATAGAATATTGCAAACCGAGTAGGTACCTATCTATGTGTTAAGAAAGACTACGTTCGAAAACACTTTACTTTTTTCAGTAACATATCCCCCAAGACAATTGTGTGTGTGCGTGTTTTATGTAGGCAGATATTTTAGGGACAGAACTCACCCTATCTTAGCCTAGACCCTCTATAAATACGCCAGAGCACTTAGGCCGAGATCTATAAATGTTACTTATAGGCGCGGGCTTTCGCTTAGTTAAACGTGCCCTCGTACGACTATGTCTTGCACTTGTAATTTGACACTTGTGCGACAGGCACTGGAATAACGCTTATCCAAAAGTCTTGCTAAGTAACGTTTCTAGATCTCGGCCTCAGACCTTTACCGTTTCTCAGGTCGTAGGACGTCACACACTCCATTTACAAATGCCAACCACGACCACAAAGTAATTCCAAAGAAACAAAACACAATCTTTATTCTAAAACGTGTATTTCAACCCTAAATTAATGAGCATGAATATTTAACTCCATGTAAATGTATTGAGGTTTGTCTCCGTCTTGTGTTCTAACTAAGATGTCTACTGAATAACTATTGTAACACAAAGCCTTTGATTCTCTTTCTTAGGTTATTTTATTTCTTTAGGCCCAACGTCCACGATTCTACTCAAAGGTAACGTATTACATACTCAGATAACAAATGAGTAACCAGAATATCCGACACCGGACCGCCATTGAAATACTAGTCCGGTGACATTCTGGCTACTCATTGGATATTTGAGTTTACTTTCGACTCTTTTGAGTAGCCTTGTGGACGATGGACCTTATACTTGAAACTCGATACTGAAATGCCATTACTTGGTTTGCATTTAAATTCCAATTGTATTTTCGTGAAGAAATGTCTTCGGTTTGGTACCTAACCTATTTATCTTTTTTTTTCATTACATTCAGTTTTTAATTTGTCTTTCTGTGTATTGTGTTTAAAAATACCTACCTCTATTTATACTTCAGCTTCGTCCAAAGAGATAAGCAATAAATCACACATTCGCACCGCATTTATTTAATTATTTAACTCTACATTCCTGTTTTTATTTTTAAGTTAATTCTTGTTTTCTGTTGGAAATAAGTGGCTGTATTCATAATAGGTAATTACGCTTCAGGTATAAGTACCTAAGTTTGTTTAAAAATAATGATCGTTTTTTTTAAATAGATACTATTCTGATAAGCTTTATTTTACTCAAACGATATTTTTATTTGGTTACTAAGATATCCAGAAACTTGTTAAAAAAGACAAACGACGCAACACTAGTTAACTAAAATAAGTAGCTTCCGCTTGTTATTTGACGGGCGAAACTTCACATGCTGTATATTATTTTAAAGTAGTGTAGAAAGTGAAGTTCAAAGTACACAGTCTAGAAGTAAATTATAAGATTTAAAAAATAGCAAACACAATCGGCTAACTACTAATACCAATAAGTGGCAAAAAATTTAATAGTTTTATTCGACTGATACATAGTTGGACGGGTGAGAGAACCAAACAATTATCCACCCAACTGTATTTCTTCCTCAACACACACAGGTGAAGTCCACTCAATAAAACCGTTCCGTTTAAGTTGTAGAACTCAAGATTTACACTGGCGTAAACCGTTTTACAGGTAATAACCTCTCCGTATGGATTCACTCGACGAACATATTTTAGTGGCGCGTAAATTTTTATCACTTGCAATACGCTGGTTGTAAAACGAACAAAGCGTCGAGCCTAGAGCGTGTTACTGTGTGAAATTTTGAATTTATGTCTGTTGGGATGAGTTGGAAGATATTAATTAAAATTTTATTGTTCGTCTGCCAGTGAACATGGGCTCACATTATCCGCCAAAGAATTATAGTCAAAGAGAATTTTTTTATTATTATAATTTTTAACATACCTGTGAACATACGAATACCTACCTATATAGATGTACATCTGACTGTCTGGCTGGTGTCTGTGTTTGTTTCGGTGTTTTTTCTCATAATAGTCTGATAGGAATCACCTTATCTAGTTTTTAAAATATTATTGACGTATAAAAGTATTTTTTTAAACTAATTACAGAAATAAACATTATTTATGATTTATATCTTTAACACCCTTTTGAAAATAAAATACGAAGAACAGTACCATTTTATTAAAAAAAACGTGTGCCGTCGGGAGACGCGTCAGGAAGTTCCTTCCGCGTACTCGATATAAAAAATAAATATATATAGCAGAAAGAGACAGAGAAAAAGAGAACATCGCATGGAGAATAACGCTTTTCCTTACGTGACGATTTCGTCGTGAACTTCGTTCCAAAACATGAAAGAATCCGAAACATTGTTAAAATAAAAACAACAACATTATTAATATTTTAACAATATGAATGTTGATTAGTAGAGGTTTGGTCCGGCGGACAAAACCCCACCTTTGACCTTATGAATATTTTTATATAAGTTGATGGCATGTTTGATGGATAAGATAAACGCTATTCATATTTATATATAACTAGCAGCGCCCCGCGGTTTCACCCGCATAAGTGTCTATCCCGTGTCCTTCCCCGGGATGCTATCTCTCTGCCAAATTTTATCGAAGTCCGTTCAGTGGTTTAGGCGTGAAAAGGTAACATACAGACAGACAGACAGACAGAGTTACTTTCGAATTAATATTAGTATGGTATGGAAAAAAGTAATATACCCTCTAGGTATATTCCTTTTTTATGCCCCCCCAGCTGATCCTCTGGGTCAGCTGGGGGGGCATATAGAGTGCGTATGCTGATACAAAGTATGTAGGTTGAACTACTAAGAATAATTATTATGAGCTATTTATTATAAACTAGCTTCTGCCCGCAACTTCGTCCGCGTGAAGTTTCTATTTCCCCCGACCCACCCCGGCGCATCGCAATCGCAAAGCGATCATTCTGACTTTTTTTATTTTTGCTCGTCTCCTAAGGGTTATAGCGTAATGTAGATAGCCTATAGCCTTCCTCAAGAGTTGGGCTATGAAATGCAAAAATATATTTTTAAAACCGACTGGGAGTTCCAGAGATTAGCGCGTTCAAACAAACAAACGAACAGCTGTTCAGCTGTTGTTTATTAGTATAGAAGACACGCCTCTCATTTCGTTATCCCTAATCCCGTTATCGATAATCCCGGTAATTATGATCAAGTAGTAATCCCTGCTATTGTTGTGTTCTTAAACCAATAATCTTTATTTCGAAGCAGCTCGTAGGTACTTACACTGGCTTTCGCAAACCAATTAGAGGATTAAAGGTGAAGTTCCCATTACGTCCCAGAGAGAGAGTAAAAAGAAATTGATAGTACTCGCCTTCATCCATCTTTGAAAAGGACTCATTTCAAAGATTTTAATGAGAGTTCTTAGTTCAGATGAAATTTTTATTTAAATAAAATCTATTACTTACTGGTATTATCGTGATTTCTCATTTCTTCTTGATGGAAAAGCTTTTTCTTAATTCAGATCGAAGAATATCAATTTCATGCATTATGTTTTTTTCATGATTGTGTAAACGAAACTTGATAAATGATTAGTTTTTGAAAGGCATGTATTTCTTGTCTTTACTTTTGATATAAACATGTTAATAACAAAATAAATTATTTTCTGTCTACCCTCGTTTTAGGTCTGTAAATGGAAACAATTTACTATCCTTGCACCCAAGCGATTGTAATTCAGAAAGATTAAAAGAAAATTTATGGAAAATGGAAATTAAGTCCCGTCCTGACCTGCTACCATATTGGTCTGTGACGTCATATATTTGGATACAGCTCCGCCATCGCCAACCGATGCTTATTAATTAACTCGCCATTGATTTCTCTCCACCAATATGTATGGCGTTCTGATTTCCCATTGAAACACCCTTTATCGTTGTTTACAGTTTGTCGACGATGATAAGGTGTGATAAATTATTTTTGTTTCGAGGGATGATGGATGTTATTTTTTACAAAGGCGTGTGTTTTTGTCCGATTTTCCTCCGGATTTTGTTTTCTACTCAAGTAATGCTACACAATATTTTTCGACAGCAAATTCTTTTTGAACAATTTATGCTCTTCTTTGTGTCCAGATAAAGGCTTTCTTAGCGTTTTAAAGTTATACGAATAATGTTTCAGAAAATCCAAATGAAGTTACGTTGATGGAATAAAAACATCTCCAAAAGTTTAACATAAAACGCCTATAAATAAATAAATGTAGAAATTCTCCAAGTCTTAAGTACCCATGCGTCTGGTGGCTGGTGGAAAATTGAATTGCCTACATTTTGCGAATGCCTTACAATTTGCATTAAGATATTGCCATCGGGGCGACGTGACGTCACGAGGATGAGAGGCAAATGTTACGAGAGATGGCATACCTTCTATAAGTGCATAATATAATACCGCAACCTGCCAAAGACTTTGTGAAACGAATTATCGGAAATTTTCTTAAAAATTACTGAAAGTCGTGAATTCCAAGCGAACAATTTCTATACTGAGTTAAAATTTCCTGAAAAAAATCCAATCTGACATCTTGTTTTTTTGAAAAAAAAACAATTTTTTAGAAAAAAAACAATTTTTAGAGGAATATGATGTCATCAGTGCATTTAGTGATGTAGCTACTGTTTATCTGTCTGATAAAATATACTTTCAGCATCTAGAAACGCTTGTTTCATTATTTATTTCGACAAGCGCTCGACACAAAACACTTAAAATAACAATCGAATTACAAAGCTAAAACCCCACAACATTAAACATGCAACCTCTATCGTACGTCAACACGTCCCACGTTCATTATAATATCCCTCGCGATTGTATTAATAAAGTGAATTTCGAACGCATTACGTCGAATATCTCATTTTAAATTAATTTTCACATGAGCGTGAAACACTTAATATTCAGTGCTCATTCTCTCTTTGTGGAGATCAGAGGCACTGCAGCTGCTGGTGAATATTCACCTGCCCTGTAAGGAGCAGATCAGGTTGATGTGGCTTGAAATAACCTCTTTCTTTTGTTAATCTATAGGAAATATAAAATTCAAAGTCCCGACTGACTGATATATCAACGCACAGCGTAAACCGCTGTTCCTAAAGACATGAAATTTAGAGGGTGTGTTCTTTGTGAAGAGTAGGTATCCACTAAGAAAGGGTTTTTTTAAATTCCAATAAATGAAGTATACATAAACTGTTGCTGTTTGTTCTCCTGTGTGTGTGACCAGGTTAGGAACACCAATTTTGGTTTTGCAAGTCATCAGAGAGCTTACGAAAGGAATGAACATTACTCTGCGTCGCTGTCGCCGGTACGGTGAGGAGGATTATACTTAATTAATGAGCCATCAGGATCGGTATTGGTAATTTAGAAAATAAAGACACAATGGGAAAAAAGTAGACCGGCAGACGCGCATTTTTATTTTCCACAAAATAAAGATAAGGATCGCCGTGTAATATTATTGGAAGGTTGATAGACAGATATATATATACTTACTTATAGTCAATTCAATCCATAAGTCTTTGCAGATATTGGAACCTCAATAACTTGAAATACAAGGGCACAATAGGACCAATACACTGTCAGATCAAAAAAAGAAAAACAATCAGTCTTTTCGATATACAGGGAGTGTTTTGATACTTTAATTTCAGGTCCGTTTTTTATCCGGAGATTTATACGGTTGTACTTGAGCTACGTTTTAATCTCGAAGTGACAGTTCGGGTCGGGTCGATCTGACATCGGCCCGGGCCCTTATCAAACGAAACATCGCTAAACATTTATACGTACCTACTTGATACTTGGGACTTTATTTTCACGGATAATGCGAATGTGTGATTAAAGTGTCAAAGAGTTAAAATGTGACGCTGAACGAGACACAATATAAGTTTCATTGTTATTTCGTCTGGAGGTGTCAAGTGTCCAAAGGGTTAAGTAAAAATACCTATCAGTCTAGCAGGAAATCATAGCAGCCATTGCGGAACCCTCAGTTGACAGCACCTACACAAATAACAAGATTAAGTACCTTAAAGCGTAGGAATAGACTAGACATTTCTTAGAAAATAGTTTAGAAATACAGAACAATTATAATATCGACGTTAATGAGCAACCCCACTTTTTGTTGTGATGCCTCAAACAAACTAACAGCCACTATTTTTTAAGAAAATACATAATATACTCACATTTATATTTAAACCTCTCTAACCATAGGGAGGCTATTTTTGTACCCGTCTGTGTTGAACATCTTCTATATAAAGACTGCGAGGCCGACCTTGTACGTAACTACACTTCTATATAAAGACTGCGACGCCGACCTTGTACGTAACTACACTTTTTAGTTTGGAAGTACTTTACTTTATGACCCGTTTTTTTATAGCAGCAATTATTTTTTGGGTAACATAGTTTTTAGAGTAATTTCGAAAACCTCAAAGCCTACAAAACTATATGTGCAGAGAAAAAAATTGCGGGAAAAAATTGGTGGGATAGTGGGTGTAAGGGTGGGGAAGATCACGTGGCACCGCGTTGTTTCCAAGCAAAAATAAGGCGTAGTCGACGGAGCCCCGCTTAACGGAGCTCCAATTTCTGCCTACAGGGTTTAAAGGAACCTAACAAGAAAGGGATGACGGGAGCTCGTCTGCTTGCTTTGCTCCCCAACTTGAGCCTCCGTCTTTCGAACCTAACCTGTCCGAGTCGGGGAGCCCCGAGAACCGAGCTCGCTTCGCTCGCTCTTGCATCCTAAGTTCTCAATTTCCTTTTTATTAAGTCATTTATTATCTGTGGTAAAATGACAATTTTATTGATAACGTAAATAAGTTGATTTTTTTCTTGAAATTATTTTATGTTTTGTTATTGTGGTATGTACAGTCAACAAAGGAGTTAGGTATACAGGAGCGTCGGATATTGTTGAAGTTTACTAAGAAACCGATGGATATTCTCGAATAAAATTTATGTTTATTAATAGAAAACAAACAGCTCATTTACTAAATTAAATTTTAGTCCAGAACATCCATCGGTTTCTTAGTAAACTTCAACTATATCCGACGCTCCTGTATACTTAACTCCTTTGTTGACTGTACATCGTGAGAAAACCGGCATGTCCTAGAACCAAAAATCCGAACCGAAGATCCGCACTGGGCCCGCGTGGTGGATTACGGCTCACTCCCTCTCACCGAGAGGAGGCCTGTGTCCCAGCAGTGGGAACATTATAGGCTGATTATGGTTATGGTTATGGTTATATTATGTTTGCTGTAAGTACTTATGTTACATTTTGCAAAAGCGTTCTACATGAAGACTATGCATACCTACACTAGAATTTTAAGCTTCTTACGTGCGGATCATAAAGTACAGTGTAGCCTTTAGTATTTGTTTTAAGAAACTTGTTCCCAGCATCAATATTTATCATGTGTTTTTATTCTTTGTCAATATTCGAACATTTTATTATTGTTTTCCAGTTTAATTTTATTATTAACTCACCTTCTATATTCACAGGTTGCCCTACACATAATTATATGTATACATATATATTTATAGTTTGAGTAGAGTGTAACTGTATAATGTTGTAAACTCGTTAATACGCTACCTATACCTACGTTTTGTTGTTCGTCATGAAAATTCAAACAGAATAGGTATGAACCCCGAATAAATTAAAAAGTAAAACAATAGGCAACCCAATTCCATTATCAAATTACCGACCGATTTGTATCTCTTTTACATACATTTATTTTAAATCCAGCGCGCAGAATTTAATCCACGAGCTAAACAATACAAATTGTAAAAGTACCCTCAGATGACGCATAATTCTCACAAACAAACGTTTAGGAGGTGAAGTAGTTTAAGATAACGAAATTAATCGCATCGTATTGTGAACGTATAATTAGTTTTCAGAAAACAAGTTTCTAAATTAAATTCTCAGACGTTTTGTGAGATATTTCGGCGCGGAGCGGCTCGGTTGTGGAATATACGGGAGGCTAGTTTTGGTGCCGAAAAGTCATACAGGCTGGGGATTTGCATACACTATCTTATTAGACAAGAAGTGAAGTTTTATGTGAAGTTTCAAGCGAATGTGCGGTGCAGTTAGTGATGACGATTCCCTTGTTCACAAACTAAACTAAATTTAAGTTCAGTGCATCTTTTTCTATATATTTCATTAAGAAAAGGACGGAAGATACATTTTAGTTAGTCCTGTCAAATTAATCAGCGCCTGACACGTCTACTCCATACAAGTTTAGACATGATTTGACAACCTTGCCTAATAAAATTACGTCAATTTACATCAGGCGCTGATTAATTTGACAGGACTAAACTAAAATTTATATTCTGTCCTTTTCATAATGAAATAGTAAAAAAAGACGCACTGAACTTAAAGTTAGTTTAGTTTGTGAACAACAGAATTGGCACCATGCAGTGCCCTGTAAATGATGGCAGGGCCTCAGTAGCCAAGTACTAATCAACTTAGCTTAGTACAACAACACTTTCTAGTTGTAGTTGAGATGTCTCGAGATTGGATGCATTGCATTAACAGAAAAATAGATTGATACCAATGCGACGTACCAATTTGCCGAAAATAAATTCCAAATTGTCTATGAATGGCAATGCAATCAATGTTAGAAGGCCATTAGGGATATTGAAACCATGATTGACGCGTATTAGCATCAACTCGCGTCCGGAAGGCAGCGGAAACTCTCCGAGGTCAACGTTTGAACAATAAATTATTCTATAAGGAAACTCGGACTAGATATTGCAGAATATAATTTGACAGGTGCCATGTTATTTCAAAGAGTATCGAGTATTAAATAACTAATTTTGGCATTATTTTCATTTTGGAAATGTTCTATTATTTTAAAGATATTTTTAGACTTTACTATTACTACTTACCTTAAGAGTTTATGCATAATATTATGTAAGCATGAGTTGAAAATTCTTAAAAAAATCATCCATCTTCTTTTTTCCTGATCTCGAAAAATATGTGGAGTGTGCTCGTTTAAAAACGATTTATAACGTGTCTGTACCTATTTTCATCCCGTATATTTAGAATCTCAACTCGACCAATTGGACGTATACTAAATAGTGTACAATTTGCAAAATCTAAGATTCAAAGTTGATTAGTTTTCTTCGTAACTACTTTACCAGCGTCAATTGTTATTTACGTTTGCAGCTTAAGCTTGATAGCGCAGTCTACTAAGTTTGTACTAAGTTTATAGCGAGTAATATTTTAGTATTATGCATTATGTACTCATTCAAACGATAGTAGTGGTGGTTGTTGTTGTTTTGTGCATTAGTGGAAGATAGTCTTAAACAACAAAACTATCAACACTTTGTATCAGGATAAAGGGAATGGTTTATTAATTAGGCGAACAATACTAGATAGTTTTGTATGTTTATTATCCAAGGCAAAAAGACGTTTTCACAAAAAAATATAAACTATAAGTACACATTTTCTACACCACCCTTATGCACAGCTAGTAAATATTATACCTACTCGTAAATTTAAAAAAAGGTAAAACAATTCATCTAAAATATCAACTTTTATAACAAAGCAGAAAAAAGGTATTTAGTAACAGGTGCTTGTCGTGCTAGACAATTAGTTAGCGTCAGCTTATTGTTTTACATTGCAGATAAATTGGCGCTGCAGGAGGTTGCAGGCAATCTATTAGCCATTTTAATCTTGCTCCAATATCGGCGGACGTTCTCTTTATTAAAGAATGAAAAACTGAAAGAGAAACTGTTTATTCTGCTCAATAAGATGCACAGAAAAAAATAGCAAGCCCCAAACCAGCAATCGAAGTAGCCAAAGCTTCGTACTCGGCATTATGAGACCTTTCAGAATGTTTAGGTTTATAGTTGTTATTGACAACTGGCTTCTTCCCAAGGCTTCGCCCGCGAGGTATGTCGATAAAAACTATCCTATATCCTTCTCCGGGACGCAACCTATCTCTCTGCCAAATTATATCGAAATCCGTTCAGTGGTTTAGGCGTGAAAAGGTAACAGACAGACAGACAGACAGAGTTACTTTCGAATTTATAATATTAGTATGGATGTGGAGACAACAATACAACAATAAACGAAAACCAAATAAATACTTACTAGCTTCAAAATTAAAAAAAAAATTAAACAAATTAAATAGTAGTGATGGACTTTGGGTTTTGCCAATCTTTGACTAACTTTACCGACTACACTATTGGATACATTTGAGTGAATTTTCGTATGTAGACTGAGACGTCGTTAATATATGTTTTAAAAAAATATGTCAGTTTCCGACTGTTTAGAATAAGGATGGACATTGATTATAATTATCTTGTTCTGGAAGTATCTACCTACTTTTTAAAGAAAGACTTGCAATAATAAAATTGAGAACTAATCAGAGGGGTTTTTGTTTTTCAATGAAATAGAATAGAATACTCTTCGAAAAAAAAATCTTATGAAATCTTCGATGATCTTTCTTTTAACCAATCGTTGACCAACAAACCATGTTGCATGTCTTTTTGACAATATTTACAATTCTGCCTTCCACGTTCAGTACCTATGGATGTAAATTCTAAATAATAATTGTACTAGCATCACATAATTTCTGGAAGCACAGGGCCATTCCATTGCGATAAACATTTGGATACTCACAGAGGAAAGCGGCGTTACGCTTCCGTAAGATAACAGAAACTGTAAGGTTGAGACTTGGTGACAGGCGGAGCGAAAAGCGGGGTAATAAGTTTGCAGTTTCCATCTTGTATTTATCTATTCTTCAACGATATTATCCTAAGCTTGTTTTTCCACTCAGGATCATCGCAGATATTCCGCGTTTGCGATTCCTTTTGACTTTGTCTGAGTTTTGATAATTACCGACTTCAAAAAAAAGGAGGTTATTTGGATGATGGTTGATGCAGGTAAAATTACTTGATAATAATTATATTAGTTTTAATAATGCTGATTGGATATCCATATAAAACGAAACGATGGTCTTGGTTGTATTAACTGGAAGTAAAATACTTGATTTGTTTTACTGAAGGCGCTGCTGTCGGTTCCGCTATTCCAAACTACAACGCATATCTACCACCACCAAGACAGCATCCCAAACATCAATATTCATTAACATTCGTTGGCAACAACCACTCCCAGCTGACTTACAGCACTAAGTTTTAGTCACAACTGCATTCAGATCTCTTGTTCTTGCTAATTAAAATCCTAAAGTAGGTGTTCAAAAGTTATGTTTACAGCAAAATGCACTGGAAAACACTTTAAGAAGTAAGAAGCATCTATTTTATTTTTGTACAGGATGTGTAGTCCTCACGGTAATTTTTCAGCTATGGCGGCTAATCTCAACGGAGATTGGCCTTCGGCGCGGAAGATATTATAGTGCACAAGTATGTGAGCAGACACAGGTGCGCTCTCTCTTCCTTTACTCTTCCTTTGCTCTTCCTTTGTAGTTATAGTAGTATATTCCGATGGTACGACAATCTGACACGACCGGGGAGAGATCAGGCGCAGGACTAACGGCTTAACATTCTTTCCGAAGCACGGGGGTATCACACCGCCAACTTCCAAACTCCACGCTGTACAGAATATAAATGTGTCATGAAGTAAAACTCAAGGAAAAAATATATAAAATGAATAATGGAAGGCTATGTCAATATTAGCTATGATAGTAAATTTATTATTTTTCATGGTTTAAAAGAGGCACATTTGCACCATAAATCGCCCAGTAACTGACAGAGACAAAACGTTCGAATGAAATTAATGTTTTCAGTCATTTGTGGTGTAAACGGGCCATTTAAAGTCCATCCTGAACTCTAAAATCCACGAAACAAAAAACATCACAAAAACAAATAAGCCCACTTATAAAAACTCGCCTCCCTTCTTCCCCAGTCGTGTTTTTAACAACTTCCTCAGAGAATCATTTACATAAATTGACTGCAACACGTCGGTCCAGAAGAGAAAAGTAACTACCTACGTCAGTAATCATGAAGACTGACGGGAAACTTACTCTTGCGGTAAACCAGCCTATTGTAATTATGTTGCTCAATTTTGTTTTGAGTAAGTTGTAAAATGATAAAGAAGAAGGTTAGATTGGTTTGTAAAAGAAATTATATAAGTAATTTTATTACTGGTTAAACTTGGGGAAATGGAAACGTTAAATATTAGGAAAGAGCAAGAAGAGGTCTAATTGTAATCGGTGTAAAACTAGAACTTCAAGACTTATAAGTATGAAATACAAAAAAAAAATAAGAAAAAGCATTTTACAAATTCAATATAAAGTGATGTAAAATATTTCATCAAACCTAAACTTTTATATTAAGACATTTTTCTTTGACTCTGCTTTCTATAGACACTCATCTAAAAAATATAATAATCAGACTTATAAGAAATCTTTCTAGCTTTTATACAGCATCATATTGTAGTCTTTGCCTCTAAGATCCTTCAAAATAAAATCTCAGAGGTCTTCCATTCATAAAACAAAGTAGGCTGTTCTATTCAGTTCCATTCATAGTATTCAAAATGGCCGACATGTTGTCAGACAAACGGTATTTAATTATAAATAAGGCACGCTACACACGTTCGTGACTCATTGTAATGTTCGGACAATAGTCTCGGCTGGTAGGGATGGTACGTTTGACAAAAAATTATTGTCGATAAATAACACCAGATTATTATTAATGATAAATTTCTCCTTGGCATACTTTCAAGCACAATCTGAAGGATATTTAAAAAAAAAATCTGCTCAACAACGTAAATAACGCAATAAATTTTGTGGAATTGTCAAAATCATACTAACGTGTGTTACGCAATTACCCCGCCGAGCTGGTTTCCTCACGATATTTGTTCCATCACCGATGTCACTATTGTCCAAGATAAACTCAGAAAGTCACATTGCACTTGCCGGGCAATGAACGCACAACCTCAAGCATGAGTGGCGAGGCGTTTACCACTGGGCGATCACGTTTGTTGATAGACGAAAATGATTTACAAGCTGCTATTATTTACAGAAGGTAGAGCCGATCGATCTTGTCAAAACTTTGACAAACGTTTTACTACTATGCTACAATAAAGACTACTAAGTATATCAAGCTACTACAATCTGTAAAATTTCTTTAATAGTTTTTCAACTTTATCGGTAAAGCATAAGGTTCAAAGTTGATTGGAAAAATTTGACAGTTTCAGATAGCTTGATGTGCTGGCGTCTGTACTACTAAACTTTGACTAATACACACAACAAGTGAGCAAAGTGATATTTGACGAATAAGTTTACGTCTACTAAAATTCCTGTTATTTATTTTATATTCACTTTACAAGCAATAAAAAATATTGATGCAAAGACGCGTAACTATTCAGTGAAATTCAGATAAACGATCTAAATATTTTTTGCAGAGATCGACTACGGCGTAGCGCGTGGGATGACTTCAGCTACGTCGTAGCAGCCGCGTAGCAGTTTCAGTAGGTTCACAGTTCAAAAGTGGGTTCACATTTCACCAGATCGTATCCCCTGGCCGTGACTCGTATATTTATATAATATTGGACCAGTAAAAAACCTTATCCTTTTTTTAAGTCTGTTAAAAAATAGACTTTCTATCGACTGTCGATACGTATTTTCTAACGTTCCTAACGCTCTCAAAAGAGGCTCGCAAGATAGCAGATAGAAAGCGCTTCAATGTCCTTTGTGTTGCTATAGAATCCAGCCGTAAGTGGTTCAGCCGATGAACTAGTTTAATGAACGTTTGCAAGTTGCTTCCATTTCAATCTAAAAGTTGTTTGGCTTTCTCTATTCTGGCTTGTTTATTTATTGAATTAGTTATTCTGGTGAGTTTAGTATTGAATCAGGAGTCTAATTTTATTTTCGTTAGAGCAGTGGCGCTATCAATAGGCACGATAAGAACCAATAAACTATTTTCCGAGGCCTAAATATCGATAGCTTTTACTAAAACCATGCACCTATCCCAAAAGCTTATTTCGAAAGGCTGCATCAAACGTCAAATGACAATGACGTTTATTTCAAATAGACCATTCTAAAAGCGCTTTGGAATATCATTTACAAGAAAACGGGCTGCCTTAGTGCATCCCCCTTAAGTACTAATATTACGTTTACATTCATTAGATAATCATTTATGTGAAGACGATGCACCTATCTTTTTTACTTTCTTAATGACTCACTAACGAATAAACAACTGGAATACAAACCCAATAAAAAAAGTTCACGTTTAAAACTCAGTAAGTATAGAACTCAGAGTTTTAACAACTCCACAAAGCATTTAATACCGTCTTCAATTTGATGGAGCGCTCAACCCGCAGCGAAGGTTGTCATTACCTGTAAAATGTTTACAGCCTCGTAACCTCCATGTTTATGCACCAATCGGCAACGAGACTTCTCATTCAATGATTGCTTACATTATTTGGAAATGGTAATGAGCGATTGATGCTAAGGCAATGTGAGGGGACTTTTATGACTTTCTTAATAATTTCGTGTTTGATTGTGAAGATGTTTTATAGCCTGGGAAATGGTTACAGGTACACTTGAATATCATTACTGAGTAAGTAATGAACAAAGTTATCCGGAAAAGAAGCAGAGTTACCGATATAGCTTGCAGAGGTAGCAAGCTGCAGTGGCAGTGGCCGTTTGATGTTTGTCGAAGGACCGATGGCCGTTGGAGCTGGCGTGGAGCGGAGACCCCGTAGTGTGGGACGCCCCCCAGCTAGATGGACGGACGAAATTAAAAAGGTGGCTGGGATGGGACAGACTAGCTGCGGTAGGCAAAGGACAGAGTGTTGTGGCTCAGCATGGAAGAGGCCTTTGTCCAGCAGTGGACTGCGATAGGCTGAGTAGATTGATTGAAATAATTGAATAAGTTTTAGTGTACCTAGGTACCTATTTTTTCAACAAATAAGAGTACGGCTACGGATTACTTGAGGATTCATTGATCGCACTCCTATTATTTGTGTTTTAGAATGAACTAAGTTGTGTGCCTCTCAACATTGCAAATAACGAAACATTGAACTCATCACACAATCGATAAACTTTAAATCGATTAACTTCAACAAAAACGAAGCAGAAACTCGCTACGCTATTCATCTTTCAAGCTAAAATTAGTATTAAAGCAACGTTTTTGCTCGTACCATCCCGGCACCGTGATTGGAAAAAAAATGCTTAATATCCCGTCTCTTTAGATTTATAACCTATTCTGTTACGGACCTCCTTTGTGTGAAATTCCCATTACTAGCCGTACGCCCGTACAGCTATTTTTTATTGATGTTCGCTCAAAGAGATAAAACTGTAACTTAGTTTAGCTCCTATCCTGACACTGTGATGTATTTTTTAACGCAATATCCTTTGTGTGCATGATATACCTACGTTGTGGCTCTAGACTATTTTATAGATGTCTATTTGCAGACAGCAGAATATACGTTCAGTCACATTTTTATTCTCAGCTAGCTGTAACGGTTGTAAAGCTCTTACATCAATGCTCGTGCTTTTAAAGACATTTTCCCGTCTCTATCTTGCACTTGTAGTTTGAGAGTGACCGGAATAACGCTTAGCCAAAGTACGTGCTAAGTAAAGTTTATAGATTTCATAAAGACATTCGAGATAAACGTTATGTAAAAGATCGATAAAATCGCTTAGGTATTTCCTTTCTTCAAATGGATACATGAAAACAATAATTATATTATATGTTTTTAAACCTACGACGGATGTAAACATTGTAATGGAAAAAAAGATTTAAGTAATAAAATTTTGGAAAACCCCCAACTTAATGGAAATAAGTAACGAAAGATAAAAATAAAAATCCTTTGGGGGCTGCCGCTGCTATCTCTGGTCCCGATTTCAATTAAAATATAATAGCTAATAGATACTAATAGAGACTACATTTATTTACTTACCTAACGCAATTTCAATTAGTGACAAACTTATAAAATTGCAAAACTTCACTTCATTTTGGGGCATGGATTGGCAGCCTCTGGCAGATTTTTTATTTTGAAAACAGAAAGCCGTATTTAAATCGGACAAACCGTTTTGGAGATAAACGGCAAACATTCGTTTTTGACCAAATAATTTTTCACCCTGAACGCATACCTTCCCTTTCCGTCGTGGGGTCGTGGGTAACAAATAAGCAAGATATTTTTTTTATTTGCACGATGCACACACAGTTACAGTCTAGACTAAAACTTTAAAAGAGTACACAACCGTTAGGGTGCAGCAAGTAAACGTCAGCAGCAGCATCTAACTTATAGCTAGGTAGGTACTTATATTGCTTATCTACTAGATATTAAATATCACAATAATTCAAAGATTCAACGGTACAAACTCCTTGAAACCTGACACTAGTTATATTTCCCTCTTGAATAAGTGCTTTGAAGTAAATCTGTGAAATAAAATACAGCAGTATTCGATGGCCGGCTCCGTTACGAGGTGGCGCCAATAAATCGTTCTGTGTCCACCGCCTGTTTATCGAATACTGAAGTAAAACGATATGTCTCCTGTGAAATATCACGGAAAGTGTTTTAAAATTGCAAAAGGATTTCAATCGTGTATGCCAGTACTTTTAATTTTTTATTGGAAGATTTATTTTTCTTTTTTTTTCTTTTTACTATTCATTGGCAGGAACGGATAAGGTTTTCTTTAACTTGATGCTTTTGATTTTTGGTTGATTAATTGATTCTGTTCTTTATTATAGTGGGAAATTTCTTCATACCTCAAAAGGTATCTGGGATAGACTATGAAGAAACGAAGAAAACTGAGTTTAGTGGCGCAGCTTGAGAGAGACCTAGCCCAGCACTGGACTGCGATAAACTGAGTTTGTTGATTAATTGCTTCAAGAACCACCAAATGAATGTTTCATTCTACCGCAAATGTTGCAACACTATAGGTACCTTCGTTGTTACTTCGAGACCTCAACAAAACGAGGAATTAATGTCAGGTACCGCACAACTTAACTGTAAACAGTGCCACCACGTCTCATTAAATCTAGGATTTCCACTCAACCCTAAAATGAGTTCCAATTAACTAATCCACTCCAGTACAGCTCAGTCAGGTAAAGCATCTGATACCCTTTTAATTCGAACTAGCAGCCAAGTGTCAATGCTGCAGGACAAGTCGGAAGTGCCTGCGAAGGGTAGGTAAGAAAGTAATTTTACTTACCTCGAGAACTTGGCTACGAGTTTGTTCTTGGTGTGGACTTAAGAAATAAGAGGATATGCCACGAGGGATTTTGCCATTTTTTCTTAATAAAGATGTATTGTCGAGAATGTCACGCCGCGCCGGGCGACCGCGGGCGGGGAGCTGCGGTCGCGGAGGGGGCGCTCGACGTGCGGCCGCGCACCGGCCGGCACAGCACTGCGTCATCGTCCACGCTACTGAGCGATTCTTTCTCGCGATTCAAATCATTGTTTTTACCGTTTGTTTTTCTCTTGTCAAATATTATTATAATACAGTCCACTACCACAAGTCACCGTGTTTTCGTCCTCCCACCACCTTGAGGATATTACCCCGTTCTTCTTTAGTATTTTAAAGATTTTTGCTGAACCCGGAGAAAGTATGCTGTATTCTGATAAATTAATTATTCAAAGTTTTTCTACATTGTATCAAATAATAATAAAGCTCTACCACTTCTAATGTTGAAATTACTTTACCTCAAAGACTCGACCTAAGTTCAATATAATCAAAACACAAATTGAGGATGTAGAATGCAACAAGTAAATAGCAGGTTAGTGAAACAATTGTTTATTGATGTCGTTTACCAATCAATCTAGGTACCTAACTTTTGTTTACCAATCAATCTAGGTACCTAACTTTTGTTTACCAATCAATCTAGGTACCTAACTTTTGTTTACCAATCAATCTAGGTACCTAACTTTTCCCAACTATGTTAGGGTCGGCTTTCAGTCTAACCGGATGTAGCTGAATACCAGTATTTTATATACATGGAGCGACGGCCTATCTGAACTCCACAACCCAGTTACTGGGTAACACGATACCCCTTGGTAAGACTGGTTGATATCGTTTACCATTAATTTTTTTTAAACCAAGATTATGCATGTCTTATTCTCCGTATTCCAAGACTTCCACTCGTATTGTTGCAATAACAGAAAGTATAATTCAGTTTACAACTCAAAGAGGTTTTTGTTTTAATTTCAGAATGTCGGTACGCAGTTCCTGTATCTGAGATGTTTTATTAATGTTTTATTTAACACTAGGTATAATAATGAAGGTCGTTTTATGATTTATTTAGTTTTACCTACCTAAATTTCAGTAATTGCTAGCTTTTGCCTGCGGCTTCGCCCGCGTGTATGTTGAAATATATCCCAAGGGAACATACTAACGGGAAAGATTAAAAGGACCCTATTTGTTAATCCAGGTAATAATGTATTAATTTCGTAATACATTGATTTCTTAGAACTCTTTAGTTTACGTGGCGCACGCCAGTAAAGCTCCCAGTTGGCGTAATTTTTTTCTTCATCTTCAACAATCATCGTCATATTTTAGCCAGTTTACACAAAACGTTAATGAATTGTACACCTAAGCCTATCACTCCATTGTTGAAAACCGTATGAAAATCCGTTCGGTAATTTTTGAGTTTATCGCGTTCAGACAGACAGACGCGGCAGGCAGGACTTGTTGTATAATATTATATAATGTTTATAATTATTATTGAGTTGATAGTATCAATCAAATACTTTTCGGAAAGTTTTGCGGAAAGAAATTAATTACTAAGGCAAGGTTAGCTAATGACCGACTCCTATAATTTACGACTGTTATTGGTTAAAATTTAGACTCTCTTGCATCTTATCTTTAAACATAATGAAGCAAAGACCTCATAGCTTTGCATAGTAGACCCTCCTATACGGAAATAGCTATCACAGTATAAATTTACTTACGAATCTATGAATATGCCCAGTTTGGCAATAAAAAAAATACAATTGGTAAGCAAAATTATCCGTTTTTGTGTACAGAAAACCAAGCATTAATGAACTCAAGTGGTGTTAAACTATAAAGCACAAAAGTGTATCAAATATTCCAGAGTCCTCTACTTTTAAAACAGTCCTCATCCAAAACGAGAAACAAACTGAATTTAAAAATAAATAAAAGGCCCCATAAAGAGTCCACAAAACCCTAGTTATTATTATGAGGAAGTTAAAAGGAACACGGAAGGCTCATGATGCAGCAGCTTTTATTTTAACTACCACATAAAAAGGCTTTTCTTAGGAATTTACTATCAACCGAATGTGTTCCTGAACCACCTTACGATATACATAAGGATCCTATGCACGCAAGTAGGGAGCCTGTCACACCGTAGTGTAACTACCCAAAAAAATATATCTTAAAAATGTTCTTATTTTTGTAACTTCATTTATCTGCAATCACTACATTATCAAGTTTGCTAATATTTTCTATGTTATAGGCTGATTGCTCTTTTACTAACTTATCAAGAAACTGGAGAACGGTCTCAATCAGGTCCAGTTGAAAACCAGCGTCAGGCACTAGTTGTCTGGCCTTTTTGACGCAGCGGTGAGGCCCACTTTCCTGCTAATTTCTTACATCGGACTTTACACTTTTTATTTGATCATTTCTATATTTTTACCTGATGTATGTATCTGGTGTATTGTGTGTCTTTTAGTCTGTGCTAAATAAATCTATTTTCTTTCTTTTAATCTCGTTGGTCTTTCAATCTAGTGGTCGCAAACGCTACTGCTGAGCATGAGACCCTGGGTCGGGCAAAGGGTTTTTCAAACTAAAATATTTTTATTTGTGCAATAAAAATTAAACAAAAAGTACAGATGTTAATCGTAATAAAGTGAACGCTATGTCATGGTGTTTACGGCGTACAAATATTCGTTCGTATAGTAATTTTTAAAAGGTTTGATAAGTATACAAGACATGAGCAGTCCATATTTGTAGTAAATAACCAAAATGACACAATAAAACGCACACACAGAAAAATTCAATAACAAATGAACAATATTCCAATGAAAATGTTCCAAACATTTAACAAAATATGGCCTCTCTACTACTATTAGTTTCCAACTAAATGTTATGGATGGTATATGATAAGATCATAATTACGTCAATTTATCTTTATTAGATGCGACTGCGATATGTTACGATCGTTACATGCCAAATCAAACACGAATTGCAATTAATGAGGCTTGATATGGTTCATGATATTGATTTTGATTAAAACAGTACTCGAATAAGTTATGATTTGGCGATCTACTGTGTTTTTGTAGTTATCCGAGTATGATTTGCAGTAGGATTTTAATACGAAGATTGAAGACAAGATGTAGGATTTTGATTTTCTCCGAAAAAAAACCACGTTCATTTTCAAAATCTTTGCGTTTTTTATCAAAAAAAGATATTTCGATCAGACGGGCAGATGGCCGCCATAGAACAACGACGTAACTTAAAATTTGAATTGCTTTCCTAACAGGCCTAAGCTGAATTGACACGTGACCAACGTGTCAATTCAGCTTATTTGTTACACTCCGGTGAGCTCCACACCCCACATAAGCCACCCCCGTCTGGCGCGAGACCTCGATAACGACCGGCTTCCTCCACACCTGCATTTGACTCCTCACTTCAACTTCGTTCCAGTCCACGCCGCTCCAGCAAATATTTGCATGCACTCGAGAATTGAGCTCAGAAGAATTCCTTTTCGAAGGATTACCGTTTTGTATGTAGGTTACTGTGTTATTCTGGCTATTTTCTATTGCAGGATTGGCTATATCTGGAACTGCAAGCGAGCGATGGCTAAGTGATTGGAGTTATTTATGGATGAAATATTTCGGACTAACCGAAGTCGGAAGCTGGTTCTGCGGAATACGTTTGAAATGATTTTGTAACTCGGATAAATGTTATTTTATGAATGTTACCGTCTGCTGGAAAGATAAAAGTAATCAATATTCCAATACATCAAAAATCTTGAAGCAATTAACCTTTGACCGCATCCTCCCACGTTCCACAAACCCCATTTGAAAGCGATCGCATCAATCCTACTTTATGGCTATAACAACAATATTTTAGGTCGAGCAATAATCGTGTGGGATCAAGTCGCACTAATGCCGTAATTTCACTGGGCTTAGTTTTAGTAGCACTAAAATTTTTAGTGCCATAATATATGTGAAGTGCCAGTGGCCTCTGTTTACCCGGGTGGTATTGGATGGGATTTTTATAACCTGTTTGAATACAAGATGCGGACGTAAGCTTGTAAAGGGTTGTTAGGTTTAGAACGCATTTAGTTTTATCGTGAGATTGTTTAGGCGTTGGGTGGACTTAACGATAATGGAATTTTAACGTTTTGTTCTGTTAAAAATCAGCACAAAATACTTGAAATCTAGAAACATTTTGGGTCTCAACCGTCAGTATAATAATGGTGGCCTTGATTTATAAATCCGTGATTGAATTAAACGCAGCTATCGGAGATTACAATAAAATTACAATATGTATTTTCAGGATTCAACCTGTCGATATTAAGCAAATAGAAGAGCATTACTACTAAATCTTCAGCAATAAATATAAATTTCGAGCGCTGCATTCAATAATGCAGCGCTCGAAATTTATATTCACTCCAAGATCAGAATTTCAAAATACACAGGACATTATAATATTCAAATCTCTTCAGTATCCGAATAAAACATGCTGTCTTCGTATCCAATTGAAGTCAAACTGGAATGGAGTACATTTTCAAATGTTCACTAGATTCTCAATCGCTGTTCTCGATCGGTGTTCTCTGATTCATGACATGTTTGAGCATGTCTTGTCGCTTGTCGTTGTGTTTAACAAGTGTGTCTACTGCATTTAGATTTAGATGGAACGTTTCAGAATTTATAGTTATTCAATGTGTCTTCAATATTTTATTCTAAAGTTTACACTTTTGAGGCTTTATTCTAAACAGTGCTTCGCAGTTGGATTTGCATCAACTTATTCATTCAAACTCAATCTTCTTTCTTCAAACTTCATCTTTTGTGTATATATTTTATAAATAAATCTTCTGTCGATCTACTCGTATGTGCCACAATTATTTCTTAATTATTGAATCATGATTTAGAATCATTGTGACTACCTATTTATAGTTATCTTTTGTTTTTTTTTCATCGTGTAAAATATGCAGGGATTGCCTTAGTGTTAGATAAAAATGTGAAGTTCCATGTAAAAGTAACTCGAAAAAAGTAATAGTCATTATTAGCTAATGGACTTTCAAACCCTGACATTTGCTTCCGTCCCAAGCTTCTAATCATCCTACTATTGACTCCCCCTCTATTGGCAGTGGGCAGTAATAGCGGTTTCAATATAACAATACCGAGACAGATTCGACTTCCGTGCAATTAGTCCAATTGATCGATCTGCGGGTACTTAGGTACTACGAAACCCATTCTAGATTTATCTTTGGTTGAAATTTTATAATTATTTTTGAAAATAAACTTCAACTAAAAAATCTTTTAGCATTGCTTCCATTGCACAGTAGTTCCTTGATATCGAAACATTTTGACTATTTTGAAAACTCTTCTTAAAATTCTTATTAGAAACTGGTACTGGTACCATTACAAGTTTTCGCTTGCTTATTGATTGTCTACTCTGTCAAACTCAACGCATTTATTTCAATTAAACCATTTACAGGCACTTTTGAGTTGTCAAGGAGTCGGTGATTAAGAAAGATGAAGCTAGTTGCCCATTCCAAAGCGTAGTAGGTTCCTATGGAGAAGAACGTGCAAGAAATCTTTGAATCGAGATCCATCAGTAGAGGTTTAACTAGCAGAACTAAATTTCAGGTTAGCGCACTGCGATCCAGTTGTTCTGATTAGCGTGTCCGATGGTCGGCGGCCATTTGCAATTTCAGATGTAATGTCTCGTTATTATTGGGTTAGGTGGCCATATTGGATTCGTGTACAAGTTACCATAGTGTTCATTGTTAGTTCTAACGCAGGCCCATATATATATAAATACCTTTTATTATAAAATAGTAGCCTAAATAAGCTCTGTAGCTTAATAATTGAAGATGATATTTTGAGTAGATGGAAATAAATATGTGTAACTGTGAGAATACATTTTTAAGGAAAGATATATATTATTTTATTGTTAGGCCCACTTACCTACTAGTTGATCAACATCTGAGTTTATGTAGCTGGTGTAGCAAGATAAGCTTTTATAAAAAAGGGGCTAAAATTAAAAACTAAAAGAGAAATTATTATATGGAAAATAAAGCTGGGCTTCTATCGTGCTATCATTTAAATTTTATTTCAGTTAACGTTTCCCAACGGGGCTTTGTTTGCAGAAGTAATAATTAGTGCTCACTGAATGCATGGTTCTTTTATACGATTTCCTTTTGCATATGCGTTGCATTTTTAAATAAAATGTTATCCACTACGCTAGCCCGTAGTCGGAAATTAACGTTTATTTGAGGATCCGGTCAGTAACGTTGAAGTACCCCTATTGAAAATTCAGTATTGAATTTCAAAAGATCAGTCAGTCCAGTACCATGAATTTGCAAACGTTGTAGTTCTCTCTGTTGACCAGGCTAACATTCTCGGAACTATTGTCGGAGCTGTTTTAATAGATCCTCTTCGTCACTAACTGCAGAAGCCTTTGTGTAGTAACGAGCGTTTGATAGGCATGCTACGATACAGTATCCAAAAGGAAACTATGTTTTTAGCAAAACAAAGTTATCGGTACCTCTCTACCTTGACAAAACGACGCTATCATTTCTCATGTAACCATAAAGCGTCCATAATGAAGTTATTATAAAGTCTCTATTCGAATGTGTGGCACGTGTAGGCTTGCCGTTTAGCTAGGTATATTGTAAATTGGCTATTAACATCGGCGCGGCGAGTTATTGGGTCGTGGGCAAACACGGAATGGCAAATATTGTCCGATTCCCGCGACGTGATTATCAATTTGGGTTCTGTACGAGTGGTTTGGAATGAGTTATTAGTTTTGATGAGAAGGTTTCTGCTCATTTTAGAGTAAAGCGTTAATACATATACAATATGGAGTAAATAACACGGCAATAAATGAAAACACAACATAGGAATATTTTGAAATAATCAAATAAATCCTAACATCGAAATTGAAAACGTGATTTTTTATACAAATTAAATACATAGCGGTGCTGGACCGACTGTGGGTTTCGCCAATTTTTGACTAGCTTTAGTCACTAAAGCTAGTCAAAAATTACCTATTGGAAATATTTGTTTGAATTTTTGGTTGCAGACTATTAGGAACGTCATTACATATACATAATCAGTCTATAACGTTTCCCCTACTAGGACACAGGCCTCCTTTCTGTGAGAGGAAGTGGGCCGTAATGTGGAACATAATATGTGACATCCACCAACCCGCACTGAACACACGTGGTGGATTACAGCCCACTACCTTCTCAGAGAGGGGGCCTGTGTCCCAGTAGTGGGAACATTATAGGCTGATTATGCATATGCTATGCTTTGTTATAATACATTTTATCTTTATATACAAAATTCAAAGTCCTGACTGACTGATAGATATATCAACGCACAGCCTAAACTGCTGGTCCTAGAGACATGAAATTTGGAGGGTGTGTAGTGGATACTAAGAAAGGATTTTTTGAAATTCCGCCCCTAAAAGGGTAAATCGGGGGGTGGGTGAAATTTTACGCGAACGAAGTAGCGGGCAGAAGCTAGTAATACATAGCTGCCGCTTCAAAACAAAACTGCACACTAACTATTGAAAACTTCTCATTGAAATAAGACAATGTTTTTAAGTCCGAGAAACTTTATCTTTATTCAAACCCAAGTTATATTCCAGCGTGACCCGAAAGAGTGGCAAGTTTCTGAAGCACACTGTATCCCGCGATTTATGACCTCATGTGGAAGAACTCGCATCACCAATATAAAAGTTTTCGAGTCCAGTTTTATTTTGGCGTTGTGTCTGTAAGCACTTTTGTTTTCAGCAGAGTTTGATTATATTGTATGTAAAAAGGTTGATTTTAGAGTTCAGTACCTCAAAAGGAAAAAACGGAACCCTTATAGGATCACTTTGTCGTCCGTCTGTCCATCTGTCTGTCAAGACCCTTTATCTCGGCAATTCGTAAAGGTATCGAGTTGAAATTAAAACCATACTCAACTCTACAATCCCGTGAAGCAGTGAAAAAATCAAACACCTAAGTTAACGTAAAAAAAAGATACGGCCTTTTATGCCACACAAAAGTATATTTCAACACTCTCAAGGGAATCCAGATTTATAAGGTACTTCCCGTTGACCTAGAATCATGAAATTTGGCAAGAAGCAAGATCATGGTACAAGTATAGGAAAAAACCCTCGGTGCGCTAGTCCGACTCGCATTTGACCGATTTTTTTTCTACCAGATGTTACAAAGAAAGAAAGTTTTTAGTGATCTATTCAGATTTTTAGCTATCTAAGTTATCTTTCAAAATAATAGCGTCTGCTTCAGAAAATTTTGTAAAACTTAACAATATGGTTTAACTTACAAATTCATCACTTTTTAGAACTTAACATAAAAAACAGCCCGCAGGGAAAACCTAATCCAACCATCCTTTGTTTTTCACCCATCCAACATTTCGGCTACTCACAAACTTGATTTAAAACTAAGTTACCAATACTTAGAGCCAATCTTTGACGTCTAAAGCTCGACAGTATAATAAGTCTGAAGAAGCCAACTTAACCACTTTGGCTATAAAACATACTTTGCGAAGACCTCGAAAGTTGGATACAAAAAGTATCAACGTTGAAGTAACCTGCCAGTAAATTCGAGGCAAAAAGAAAGTTAAGTCGCGGCTAAAGGCCGTAGTTTAAATGTAAATCGGACGTCCCACCGAAGATCACGGTGTTTGGAAGGTGCGGATTTTCAAACACGCTGCGGTCGGGGAAAATGTAGTGTTGGTTTTTTTTTTAAAAAGGACAGTTTGTATTTTTCCTTGTTTATGGTATATGAAGCTTACTTGGAATGAAGATGACAAATGCGTCAGTTCTGAATAATTAATACTCATATTTTCAGTTCAGAATATATAAGTGCACAGTTACCCTCTTACCATTACACAATATTGTAAATAACTAACATTGTAAAGTTATAATAATTCATATTCATAAAAACGGCTTTTAACTTGAACAAAAACCATTTATACAAATTGATCAAACTGAAGCAGCATTCATTTGTTCTAAAAAAAAATATTTTTATTTATTTACTATTCATTATTAAATACATAGTGCGGCGCTACTGTTCGATTAAAATACATTTAGGTGTGCGGTGTGCGCAGTGCGGTATGATACATTTTATTGCATTATTTTTAGTTGCGTTTTGGTCCGAGCGACACGGCTCGGGGGCCCGGGGGCCCGAGGCCAGCGAGTTAGGAGTAAACCCCAATTCGATGAGTATTTGTGAATCAGAATACTGTTTGTTGTTTTTTTTAACGCGAGCTTGTTGTCTTTTTTTCACGTTTTCGGTGTAAATTCGTTGTTAGATACATACGTTCAAAAGTATCTTTTAATTGCCTATTTGAATTAAATTATTTAACTTTGACATTGAATACTATTGAGAGTGGCTATGAAATAGAAGTATAGGTAGAATCTCACGAATTTTAAACAATTCAAATAACAAAGGTTCCTAAAGTTATAACTAATGCTCTATTTATAAAACAATTGAGTTGTATCTAAGCAGAATGTTACTTTATCCCGACTGATTGGAGGATGATGTTATTTCCAAGTGTAAAAAGTAAAAAAAAAAAAACACGTTTGGCGCGACTTTGTTATAAAATTGAATAGGTGCCTACGCTTTTTTCAGTCGTTCACAGTTCAAGCGTATGTTGCATTTCCCAGCCTATTTTGCCAATCGTATTAAAGAATTTTGCATTCGGTCTCCATCATAGAATGAATTGAATTTCACCTAAAATGGATTGACCGAAGTCTGAAAATGAATTTAAAAATGGATTTTATAATTGCCAATTTCCCATTTTTCGCTAGTGGAGGAATTGTTATTGTGGTTCACTTTTATGACCAGTTTCCACAATTTTTTTATCCCAATTTTTTTTTCGAATCTTTATTAAGACTCGCATCATTATTCTAATCTAGTTAATCAATTATAGAATTAGTAGGTTGAGCATGCCTATTTTATCGATAATTATTATAACACAATACAATTTATATTAAGCTTTGGAGCTTAATACTGACGGTATTACCATTTCCTCCATTGGTAGAGGAAGTGGTTATACCGCCAGTCTCTTGGGTACATTACCAGTCGACAGCGATGCGGATGAATTTTTCGACGCTATATTTTAGTTATACTCCCACAAGGTGGACCGACGACCTTGTGAAGGCCGCAGGAACCCGTTGGATGCGAGAAGCACAGAACCGGTCGAAGTGGAAGTGCTTGGGGGAGGCCTATGTCCAGCAGTGGACGTCTTTTGGCTGAAATGATGATGATGATGATGATATTTTAGTTTGTGTATAGTTTTAGTTAAGTTAGGATTTAATTTTGTTATTTTTATTAATTAACTAGCTGCTGCCCGCGACGTCGTCTGCGTGAAGGCTCTACAGCACCAAAAATACCTAAGATGCCAGTGTCGCTATAGCATTATAAAGTAAACAACTTTTAAAATAGCATTAAAATATAAGTTTTTTTTTGCAAGCGAAGCAAGTGAAGAGAGTTATATGGGAATCCTGCTGAGTTCAGTCTGAAGGAAATAGAGGAAATAATGCAGGAATACATTCCAGGACACAAAAGAGTAAAAATACGTTCAAAGGTATCATATATACCTTACAACACTTCCCTATAAACTACGTTGGTAGTTATGCTGCCAGGAGTCAAAATGTGTGATGACGCGGGAGCAAGCAACGACGTACAGTTGCCCGTGTGAGAAGCAACTCGTCCTGACGTCGACACCCACTGCCCTCAGTGTCTGCCCCTGCGACTTATTGATGGTCATCGCAAAGCAAACACTCACGGGGAGCTGTACGCGCTTGAACTGGAACGGGAAGTTATGAGGTATGAGGGGAATGCGTGGTATAAATACTGCCTCGCCGACGCCATAACCCGTAAGAATTTCCGCCTCAATGGTGTGTCTGTGGAGCGAGATGACTTTAAGGCGGGTCCCGTTACACAACTTCGGAGGAGATAGGTTCCGAAGAAGCATAACCGGGACACCGCTTCAGCTTGAATGCGCTGGAAGTCCACTTGCTGACAGGGAGTTCAGAAATTCCACGGGATAATGTGTGGCGTCATCTTGCTTGACAACAGTGTTTATCGAGGTGTAGACCACTTCATTCCCCTCAATTTCCGAGAGAATGCATTTGTTAATTGCTGCAGCCTGATCATTTTTGGGCGTCAAAATGGCCCGCTCACACACCCAAGAATTCTGCTGGTGCGGTATACGACTGAATGTCCCCGTATACACAGCGAATGAGTTCTTCTAAGCTGGAAACCACTCTACCGAGAGACTCTGGAAGCACCACCTGTCTACCTCTCTCTTCTGGTAGAGTGCCTTCGCCAAGACTTAGAAGGACATCGGAGAATTCTTGAGCGCGTGCATTGCCGCCGAGCCGAGCTCTCATATTAATGGTCAAGCGCAGCGTACGAACTCGTGACCACAACGAAGATCGTTTCAACGAAGCATTCACCTCGTCAGTCCTCGATCCTCGGCCATCGTACACTCATCCCATACGATCAGAGAGCAATCCTTGAGCACGTGTCCCTTATCGCTGTTACGTGACACACCACAAACAGGTGTTTCGGCGCTCTCTAAATCGATGGGAATTTTAAACATGGCATGTGCTGTCTTGCAGTCCCGGAAGCAGTGTGGCAGCGATTCCCGACGACGCTACAGCAATAGCAATTTTGCCTTGCCTCCTGACCTCTGCAAGTATGCCAGTGGTAACAAATGTTTTTCCTGTACCACCAGGAGAATCCAAGAAAAAAATTTTACCCTGGTTTTGCCAAACGCTTTCAAGGACGGTGTCATAAATTTGTTTTTGCTCTGTAGAGAACAAAGCGACATGGTCATTTCGTATGGTGGTCATTTCGCCGTCTCCGACTTCCGACTCGTAGAAAATCTTCAGACAGATGATGGCGATACTTCTCCCACAAAGCTACCGGGTTCGCGACTCCACAAAACACCAAGCAGAAAAAACACAAAACACAAAACAGATGACGCATGCGGCTGGGACTGTCACTGACGCTCGCCTGCGCGAGGGTGTCAGCCCAATTTTGGTCACCGTCGAGAAGGTGACGTGCTACGCAGGCTGCGCGGTAAGTGGGAAACTCCACGCCATCAAATGTCCTCAGAAAGGCGAAAGACTTTGCCTCGGACAGTGTGAAGTAACAACCGCAGAAAATCGCATTCGCCATTATTCGGATGCACGGTATAATTTAAGTTTATAATTAGGTATACGACATGAAAATATATTAATTACCAAGCAATAATCACACAGATAAATACCAAACAAAAGTATTAACAGTCAATGTTTATTTTGTACTAACAACATGAAATTGATGAAGAAATGATCATCATCAATGAACATAACTTTTTTGTAATACATAGCACCGCACTTTTTTTAAATTGTCTTCCTCAACTCTGCTCAAGATTTTGAGGGTTTTCTTGGAACTTGAATTTGTCAAAACGAACTATACGATACAACTTTTATGAAGAAAATGCACATTACCATCTATGAATTTTAAGAATAACTAACTACTAACCTCACCAACATGATCAAATTTAAATTATCAATTTCCAAAAAGTGTTGACATGTAACTTGATTTGATTTTTATGAAATCTCATAGATGGCGCTGCTTCAAAATTGTCTTATACTACTAACATTCATTAAACTATGTTTCTCTGCCCAAGTTACTTTAATGGCGTAAAAGTTTTTATAGTGTAAAGCTAGATAATAGCATGACTTACTCAAAAACAACATTTAAATATGCGTCGTTAGATTACACGCTGTCACAGAATGCGTAAGAAAATTAAAGATTCACAGCTCCTCCTCGTAGGTGATAGCGTGATAATATGTAGCCTATATGTTGACCCGACGATTTTATTATATACGATTTTATTATAATATATGTGTTTATATTATTTATTTAAACATTATCATTTTTTTTTTTTAAATAACACAGACATAAGGATCAGAATTATTTCGTCATAAAGGCAAGCCTTTACGACGTGATTAAACACTTAATAATGTTTTAAAGATAACAATATGATTTCGTTAGTACTATATCGCGCCAATAGATGTCGTTACATGTTTCCACTTATTGCAATAAAAATTGTTATAGAATGCTTTAAATTGATTATATCTTTTGATAGACTGAAGCGATTGCGATGAAACAAAGACTAATCACTGCTCCGAGTTCTAGACTATATTTGAGTATAAATATGAACCATATTGGTTCAGTACTTTTTACGTTGAGCCTGTTCAAAATCTGTCACATCCAAACAGACAAACAGACAAAAATTCCAAAAATTGAAGAAATGGCATCTGTTGGTTATCCTATAACAGCCCAACTATTTTTTATATTTTTATTTTCAATGTACAGAAACGCCTCGTCTACAGATTTATTATATGTATAGATATAGATTAGGTATTATTTTAATTTGGAACAATAAATGTAGGATGAGTGTTTTTAATGTAAGAGTGAATGTATTATTAGGAGGAATGGAACGTAACGCATGAGAGAGAGAAGGAACGACTGTGAGAGGGAGTAGAGTAGAGTGATGGCGGAAGACAGTTTGGGAAGGGAACGTTACGGGAGACACACGGTTAGAGGAAATAAGTTTTATTAAACCATTTAGAATGTTTATTTAAGCATTTTATTTGCCCCACACTCCCACATTCTACATAAATTATAAACATCTACTTACAAATAAACAGAACAGAGGAAATAAAATGTGAAGATATTTATTATTTTGTATATTTAGTTAGTTAGTAATTTAAAGTGAGCAGTGCCGTGCAGTGCAGTGCAGTGCAATTTAAATAGAGGCAACGGCCGCGACTTACGAGTTGTAGATTTTATGTAAATAATACTTGGTGTAAATTATTTCATCACCACTCTCAAAACCGACATGCCCTAAAACAAAAAATTTACCAATAAAAGTCACGTGACATCTATCAATCTGCACTGGGCCCACGTGGTAGATTACAGCCTACTCCCTCACACCGAGAGGAGGCCTGTAACCCAGTAGTGGCAACAGTATAGGCTGATTATGAGTCATTTAATTTAAGTATTGTATTTAAGTAATTCATTTAATGAATATTCAATAAAGTTATTTTAAATATTCATTTTTTTTCATTAAAAAAAAATACGCAGTACCTACTAAGGTACTGCGTACTACCAACTCTTAAAAGTTATAGAGGAATGAGGAACAGGGTGTAAGTATAAATATAAATATCTTTCGGATGATGTCGAGACGTTGTATATGCCAGTCGCGCGGTAAACTGTGCTTGCGCGATGCAGAACTCTTGGGTGACGTCAGTGTGATACGTAATTCGCATACATGTGGAGTTGTAGATGCCGCCGGCACAAAGTTATGCTTAGACTTTATAACTTTGTGGCGGCATCTGATCCACATCACGTTGTGCGACTTTTAAAAGTAATGTTATACAACTTTGGTAGCAGTTGAAATGTTTTAAACTCAATGTTAACAATTGTTTACGAATACGGCATCTGTTGTGTTAGAAAATAATTGTTTTGGAATACTAATGGGAACGCTTTAACATAAGTCACGTAAGGGGAATTTATGTTTGAGTTATATTCGCAAATAATGTTTGCTTGTTTTCCGAAGACATCTTGAACTTATAAAATAATTATGTATAATAACAATGTTTAATAGAGGTAAGTATCGTATTACCCAGTAACTGGGTTGTGGAGGTCAGATAGGCAGTCACGCCATGTAAAATACTGGTATTCAGCTGCATCCGGTTAGACTGGAAGCTGACCCCAACATAGTTGGAAAAAGGCTAGGCAAATGATTATGTTGAATAATGTTTAAAAGTTATTTTGCGATAAAGTGAATAAGTAGGTCTTTAATAAAATTTAAATTAAAAATACCTTAACTTTAGCAATCATAATATTACTTACCTACTTTTCTTCGAAAAAATTAAAATAAAAAAAAGTTTTTAAAAACAAGCTTTTATTTAAATAAGAACGTAACCCAAAAAATAAAAATAACGCGAACTTAAAAGAAAAAAATAAATTTAAGTGACACTGTCATTTTAAAATATATATAAATTTTAAAAGCTTGAGGCACTGTTATTGTGTAGTAGGTACACCTGTGTAACGGATACCGTACATGCCTCAAGCTTTTAAAATTTATATATATTTTAAAATGACAGTGTCACTTAAATTTATTTTTTTCTTTTAAGTTCGCGTTATTTTTATTTTTTGGGTTACGTTCTTATTTAAATAAAAGCTTGTTTTTAAAAACTTTTTTTTATTTTAATTTTATTTTTGACTTTTTAGTCTTAAAGATTTATTAATATGTATTACTTAGTGTAATTTTACTAACTTTATCGTTTTTTACTGTTCAAGCCCTTTCATTTGATACCCATATTAAGGGGATTGAGAAAAAATGAAATCCGCCATCTTGGATCGGCGGCCATATTGAATTTAGTGTGATGTTATTTACTTTATCGTTTTCTACTATTCAAGCCCTTTCATTTGATACCCATATTAAGGGGGTTGGGAAAAAATATGTAATCCGCCATCTTGGAGCGGCGGCCATATTAAATTTTATGTAATTTTACTAACTTTATCGTTTTCTACTCTTCAAGCCCTTTCATTTGATACCCATCTTAAGGGGGTTGAGAAAAAATATGTAATCCGTCATCTTGGAGCGGCGGCCATATTGAAATTATTACAATATTGAGTATTGCACATTGTATTGTTACCAGAACTAAAGGTGTATGCAAAATTTCAGCTCAATCGGATACCAACAAATGGTCGAAAAATGGTTTGCAAATTTTGACGGACAACTTACATACATACATACATACATACTTACATACGAACAGTGCAAGCTAAATAAAAGCTTGTAATAAAAGCTTGTAAAAACAAGCACGTTTTTACTCCCAAGTTGTTGCTAACTATCTAAACTAATAATAAATCTGAAGAATTTGTTTGTTTCTTTGAACGCGCTAATCTCTGGAACAGTCGAGCTTGAAAAAGAGTTTTTGCATTTGATAGGCCATTTTCTAAAGAAGGCTACCATCGCAATAGAACTTTTAGGAGCAAAGCAAAAAAAAAAAGTAGGAAAGAACGCTAAGCAAAAACGAAATAATAGCCTAATAGCGCGGGCAGGCGATGCGGTGCAACGAGGTGAGTCAGGAGAACAAACACGAGAACGAAGTCGCTGTCAGAAGCTAGTTATGTATAAAAAGGAAGAAAAGTACCTACTTAATCAGAATAATATTCGGAAATTCGATTTCATTGATGCTCCGTATCCTTACCTAAAATGCGAGACCAAAATTGAGTTGCGTAGGTTCGTTTCGAAAAAACGATTACTTATAAAATAAATTAAAGATTACTTACCTACCTACCTACTAGTGCAAGTGCTTAGAAAAATCAATAAACTTTAATTTACGAAAGAAATAGGAAACGTTTATGCCTGAATGAGTACTGTGACAGTTAATTACAAAGCTACACCTTAGACTGAGGCTCGAGGCGGCACAATTTCCGTGTAATATCCGCCGTATCCGCTGGTATCCGCGCCGTATCCGCAATCCGTACGTTTTCGATCAGCGAGATCATGCCAGCACTACGGATATGTAGGTATGTATCGTATACCTTTTGTTTTTTGTAGTCAATAATTTTTGTTATTAAATACTACGGTGTGTAGGTAATATTTTGTTTTATAATCATTTTATTTTGGGTTATTGGAGGACTGTAACATTTACTTTCAGGATTAGTGATGACGATTCATGATTCAATTATTTGATGTCTGGTACCAAATAGTACAAAAACTTGGTAACCTTCTGCTTTTGCTTCTTTCATTGAAAAGCGGTTGAAAGGGCAAGGCTTTACTTTGTGTAAAGCACTAACACACAAACAGCTATGGCTGCGTACTACGCATGCGCATACTCATGGCTGCTATATGGCGTCATGCTATCGGGAAATAGTGTTATCGTAGATGAACTATTCATAATGCAAAAGAAGTGTAAAGAATTCTAGCCCAAATAGTTAATACGGAGAGCTGCAAATCATACTTTATAAAATATCAGATTCTAACTCTGCCGTCAATATACATATCTACTTGACATTTGCGTATTTGTTTTTAAAAATATCGACAAGTTTACTAAAGTAGAAGATACGCACAACGTCAACACTCGACATAGAAAGAGGTTATGCGCTCCATCCTCAAGAATAGCCCATATTTTATGGTAATAAAAATATATAAGTTGCCCAACATATTTAAAACGGAAAAATCAGTAAAAATATTCCAAAAAAGGCTAAAACTATACCTAATCCAAAAATGTTTCTACTCAGTAAAAGAATATTTAGTCTAGCTTAAAATAGCGATTTTCCCACTCCCCTTCACAGAAAGGAGGCGTCCCAGCAGTGGGAACATTATAGGCTACTTTTGCTATATCTTCTATACATATAATAAATCTGTAGACGAGGCGTTTCTGTACATTGAAAATAAAAATAAAAAAAATAGTTGGGCTGTTATAGGATAACCAACAGATGCCATTTCTTCAATTTTTGGAATTTTTGTCTGTTTGTCTGTTTGGATGTGACAGATTTTGAACAGGCTCAACGTAAAAAGTACCGAACCAATATGGTTCATATTTATACTCAAATATAGTCTAGAACTCGGAGCAGTGATTAGTCTTTGTTTCATCGCAATCGCTTCAGTCTATCAAAAGATATAATCAATTTAAAGCATTCTATAACAATTTTTATTGCAATAAGTGGAAACATGTAACGACATCTATTGGCGCGATATAGTACTAACGAAATCATATTGTTATCTTTAAAACATTATTAAGTGTTTAATCACGTCGTAAAGGCTTGCCTTTATGACGAAATAATTCTGATCCTTATGTCTGTGTTATTTAAAAAAAAAAAAAATGATAATGTTTAAATAAATAATATAAACACATATGTAGTGTATAGACATATATAGTCTGTGGTATGTCTGTGGTGTATGTGTGGCTGTCGTCTCGAGCAGCGCGCGCGCGGGGTCGCGGGGTGGGGGCCACTGGCTTAACGACCGCCGTGGAGTGAAGACGCGGGAACGCTTGCTGCGAGCCGATATCAGTGTGTGGTAGATTGTGTGTAATTGAGTTACTTGTTCTTTCCTAATCAACCTCAGAGTCCTGGTGGACATTACAAGTGGCGACGAGGATAAACTGTGAGTTTTTACATTTAATAACAAAAGAAAGAAGAGGACATACATGGACAAAATATTTATACTATCCGACTACAATCGTTGAATACATAAAACTTACGGATCACGAGACACTGGCTATAGATTCATGCATGACAGGCTTTTATCAAAGTGATTATTGTGTAGGTAACTAGGTGAGTACCCGCTGGGTTTCTTCAAAGATGTTATTTCATTCGGTCATGCCCGTGGTGGGTGAGTACTGAGTAACCTACAAGCTACCTACCTACCTACCTACCTACTTGAATTCGAGCCCCAGTTGTTTTTATGATTTTCAACTACAGATAACTGATTTTTATTTAGATATAGATAGATTTCGTAATGCCGATATAACCACACGGCCTATGGCACAAATGTAGGTACTACATCTAACCATTCAAGAACCTGGAACGCAAGCAATACTCCCAGACAAAATCACAAAAAAAAATAAAAAAAAAATAAAATACTGCGGGGTGGAACGTGCTTGCTGTCACAGTTTTCTCAATGTCTATTTGTAGCTTTGTAGTGGATGGACATTTTAGGATTTTCCGGGCGCGTCTATTTGCAGCAATGTACGCGTGAGTGGGGCAGGTAATAGTTACTTACTAGGTATTCTAAATGAATGAATTGGTTCACGGTATTTATTAGTACTTACCTATAAAATAAAGTGTGTTTTTACTGTTATCATTGTTATTCTAATGTTGACTGTACATAACATTTTGATTAAGAAAAATAGAAGTAAATGTAAGGTAACTAGGGACTCTGTTGGATACTAGGTCTGATTTGGTGTCACAATAAAAGACGAATTGCCCTGCGTTCCGAGATGGAAAATAATCTATGTGAGCGTGCTTAAACCCGTACCGAATTAGCGTGAGCGCGATAACGACGTCCCGTGGGTCGTCATCAGTGTTGCCAGTATGATTTCCCAAAAATGGACGTTTGGCTTTCTGAAAAGGTACGGTTTTTAACTTAAAGGTACGGTTGGGTCGGGATACTTCTGTAAGAACTAGATAAGTTTTTTCTTCTTCGAGTTGGCTGTCTGCGACCATAGGTTGGAAAAAAAGTGATAGGGAATCGAATAATCAAAGGGATATGGTAAAGTAGTTTATTACCGATTGCCATTAACGAACAAATTCATTTGTAAATCAATTATAGAATGAAGTAAAGTCATTAAATTCGTTAATGATGCAATGAATAAATTTTTTTTTGATAATAATTTATCATAGGAATAATGTGATGAGGAAGTTCAGATATGAAGCGATATTATTCTCTATATTTAAAGGAACAAAAAGTATTGTTTTAAATAAATCACTAGTATAGAAAAGGTACGAAAAAGGTACGGTCTACACTGAGGTACGGTTGTGTGATGAATAGTACGGAAAACCGTACTTTTTGGTACGGTCTGGCAACGCTGGTCGTCATGGATGACGTCATGGCATGCACCATCTTGCGATAACGCCGACCATGCCCTAGAATAATATCACCGTGGGCGCTGTCAAAAATGACAGTGTGTGTGTGTGAGGATGTGTCAGTGTGTTTTGTTTTGATTTGCATCTTATCATAAAATTAAACTAACGTGGCATTTTCGAAATTATGCTTCTGGCTGATAGTCGCCACCTAACCAAAGAAGAAGAAATGTGGTGTTTATACAAAGAAATACTGTAGTAATATCGTTTTTACATTGAGTAAGCGCTGTGAGCGCGCTCACGGGCGTTCCGAATTGTTGACGGCTCTCAGCTGTCTGGATCGGGACGCATGTGAGATGATGTGAGCGCTGTGAGCGATTATAGCTAATTCGGAAAGCGCCCTTGGTAATATCAATACTTAACTATTGTTGCGTATATTCCTTCTATAAAAACAAGCTACGAAAACACTTTACACTTAGCAGGAAAGAGGACAATATTAATGGGTAAGTTATATATATAAAAGTAGCGAGCGATGCGTGATGGCGAGAGGTTTTATTCGATTGTTTCGATTGTTCAACATCTCGATGGTTCTCGATTGTTTCGACTTGGACACGAGTCTGACTCGGTCGGTTCGGAGCCAGAGACACATTAACAGCTGTGTCGTGTTGTGTCGTGACTCGGGATACACCAATCAAACGAATCTGTTCAGGACTACGTCAAATTACAACGAGTTTTGATTAGCTAGGTAACACTGCGTCAGATCAGAAGGCGTCACGAGACGCCACGACATGTAAGTATGTTTCCGCCATAAGCCGTATTGCGACTGGCGCATGGCGCGTTCATTCGAGAGTTGTTCATCGATGGTTTAGTTTCGCGAGTTCTTGACTTGCGTTATGATTGCGAATCCAACTAATCCTTTCAATAAGAGCAATCTAAAATAATCAATACCGCGACGGGAATAAAATGTAAGTAGTTAACTTACTTACGAATAATTAGATAGCTAACATGCAACTCGAGTTGATGCATGCAATCGACTGACTTTGGTGACCGAGCGAGACTCGGTGAGTGGTCGGTGAGTGTTGGTGAGTGTGTGGTTTTCGAACAGTCGAAAACTAGCAATCGATTCCATTGACTCGAGACAATCGGAAAACATCTCGATTGTTTTGTAGAACGGCGAGTCGATGGTTGACTCGATGGTTTATTTTAACGACTCCGATTCTTTCGATTGTTAATGAACGAAATAGGGATGTCCCGACATCCTATGTAAGATAGTGATGGGACTTGTGGCGTTCCAACAGACTCACTTAGCCGTGAGTTACGTAGGTATTATTTTGTTCGAGTTTTATGTAGGTATCTATGGGTGTACATCAGGGGAGTGACATACCTGCATATTTGTCAACCATACCTACCTACCTATTATGTTCATCGAGAATCACCGGAAGTACCGTGCTGTGAGCGAGTTAGGCTACGGGACATTTCGGGATGCATGAAGAGGCCTCCGCGTGTGGCGCGGTTGGTTCCGCCAGTTGCTTGACTGAACCGGGCGCTCGGCGCGTCCTAGACACCTTGTTTGGCTGGCCAATTCTTCCCTTGCGGGGCGGGGGAGGGGCTGGCGCCCGTCTGGTTTGCGACCGCTGTCCCACCGGCGCCGGGCAGCCTGCTGTGTTTCGTTGCTGCGTGGGAGTTCCGGTGCCTGGCATTCAATTGCGACTGGGCATTTAAATTGCGACTGGGCATTCAATTGCGACTGAGCATTTAAATTGCGACTGGGCATTCAATTGCGACTGAGCATTTAATTGCGGTATGAGATTTGAAAAAAAGGTATGGCATACTTCGCGGAGTTTACCGGTATAGCATTAAATTGCGGATACCGGGCATTAAATTGCGGAGTTTACCGGTATAGCATTAAATTGCGGATACCTGGTATTAAATTGCGGAGTTTACCGGTATAGCATTAAATTGCGGATACCTGGCATTTAATTGCGGAGTTTACCGGTATAGCATTAAATTGCGGATACCTGGCATTGAATTGCGGATTTTACCGGTATAGCATTAAATTGCGGATACCTGGCATTAAATTGCGGAGATCTATCGGTATGGCATTGAATTTCGGAGATCTATCGGTATGGCATTAAATTGCGGAGATTTACTGGTATAGCATTAAATCCCACATGGCATTAGATTGCGATAGCGTGTTAAAAAATCGATAAATATGCAACATAGTTACTTACCTGGTCAACAGGTAGCCTCAAAGAGCACAGTACACCTTAGAGAAGTTCGAATGAAAAGGGGAGGTTGGTTCAGCCTCTGTCCGTTGGGAAAAAGGGAAAAGAAGTCTGAACATTTACCTCGAGGCGGCAGGCATAGACACACAGAGCTAGTCTTTTAGTGGTCCCGAGTTACATTACAATGCATGGATTTGGTCAACAGACTAAGGAAAAAAAAAAACAAAAGCTATGTAATTGTTACTATAATTAAATACTAGTACCAACCAGTTAAAATAATAAGTATATACTTTGAAATAAAATGTGTGCAAAGTGAAAATAAAAAGTCACAATAACAAGTAAACTGCTGTTTGATGTTATTGCAATGATTAATTAGAATATCATATTTTCTTATGATATGATGAATAGAGATCGATAAATCAATTTTGTTTGACAAGAGAAGTTCCCTTCTTCTGTTAGAGTATAACTTCTTAATGTGGTAAAGGGTGAAAGGTCAAAGGTCACTAAGTTACAGGTGCCATGTAACATTATATGAAACTAAGACATTGTACTTATAACAATAAAGAATGCTTACCTATTCAAACATAGGTACATCTTTCTTTATATAAAGCGGAGTCGGATTGGTTGCACCCTTTGTGGCTCGGGACGGCTGGACCGATTTTGTGGTCTTTGATTTGTTGGATTGGTCTCTGCCCCGAGTGGCGGAGTGATGAAAAGAAAGTGGAGATGATTCATTTTCTCATACACTTTGTGTTTTGACTCTGGTGCGAAGAGGGGTTCGCCGGGTCAGCTAGTAAATACATAAATGTGCTGTGAGAGTGTCTAGCTTTTAAGATTTTCATTATCTTAATAGTAACTAATTATTATAACGGTGGTCTAGTTCGTCTACTATTTGCAAGCGCTACTGCTGGGTGTAGGGTCCTGGGTTCGATGCCCGGGCGGCAACAGGGGTTGGGGGGTTTTTCCATCAGGCAGTTATTGGAGCTTTGTGCAAAATTCATGTCTGTAGACTCGCTCCCTGTTGCATGAGATTTAGCCAGGACTGGCTAAGGTAAGGTAAACGATACTCTATTTCGCTGTCTGGCCCGGCAGGTGGCAGTTGGGAACAGGCGTGATGTTGGGTTATGTGATTATAATTCTTATTTTATCATAAACTTGATAATACTGCCCTCTGTGAGGTGCTGTTACAAGTATTACAATGGTCGGTGTGAAAGTATGGATGCCTTTAATATGAGATCAGCACCATCTTTTGTATTGTTTGTCACATTAGGACTCAGCATGTATTGCTGGAAGATCTGTTGGAATTCAAATTAAAATGCATTTATTTGTACACATAGGTACATGATGAAGTACATGATATATTACATAGTGGTACATGATGGTATAAAAAAAAAAAAAAAAATGTTTTATCACTATATGCTGCCTTGCAAGGTGTACAAGTACCTATTGCTTACACAGTAAGTAATAGGGGTACAAGAAGGCCTAAATAATTATAAAAATACTGCAAGTCATTGAAGTACCTAATCTCTTACTTAATATAGCTAAATTTCAAGGAAACATTTTGTATTGTTACTTGGGTTTTAGACGTAACTAACAATTGCACAGTTATTATAGTAGGTAGGTAAGTTGGTTAGGATGCAGCTTTACCCAATATGCTGGAACATGATACGGTTGAATGATTTTGATGATTCAGTGTTTAAAATGGGTATTAAACCACAAAGTTAAATAAAATAATATTAGTTTAATTTACCAACATGGAAAAAAAAGGTTTTGTCTGATTAAACTTCTTGAACTACGTACCGGAAATGTTGTCAAGTAGTGGGTACCTAATAGGTATTGAAGTGGTTAAAAGTAATGATACTACTAAATTAACATTGATCCTAAAAAGTTCGCATTGACTTATAATAATGTCTTATAAATCAATTATTGTTAAATACTTGTATTTAAACTGGAAAAGAAAAAAAAAAAAAAACAACTGTGTGATACTTATACTAAACAATCATAACAATAGATTTTATTTCAGCACAACAATGGTGGTGAAATGACAGTGTGTGTGTGTGAGGATGTGTCAGTGTGTTTTGTTTTGATTTGCATCTTATCATAAAATTAAACTAACGTGGCATTTTCGAAATTATGCTTCTGGCTGATAGTCGCCACCTAACCAAAGAAGAAGAAATGTGGTGTTTATACAAAGAAATACTGTAGTAATATCGTTTTTACATTGAGTAAGCGCTGTGAGCGCGCTCACGGGCGTTCCGAATTGTTGACGGCTCTCAGCTGTCTGGATCGGGACGCATGTGAGATGATGTGAGCGCTGTGAGCGATTATAGCTAATTCGGAAAGCGCCCTTGGTAATATCAATACTTAACTATTGTTGCGTATATTCCTTCTATAAAAACAAGCTACGAAAACACTTTACACTTAGCAGGAAAGAGGACAATATTAATGGGTAAGTTATATATATAAAAGTAGCGAGCGATGCGTGATGGCGAGAGGTTTTATTCGATTGTTTCGATTGTTCAACATCTCGATGGTTCTCGATTGTTTCGACTTGGACACGAGTCTGACTCGGTCGGTTCGGAGCCAGAGACACATTAACAGCTGTGTCGTGTTGTGTCGTGACTCGGGATACACCAATCAAACGAATCTGTTCAGGACTACGTCAAATTACAACGAGTTTTGATTAGCTAGGTAACACTGCGTCAGATCAGAAGGCGTCACGAGACGCCACGACATGTAAGTATGTTTCCGCCATAAGCCGTATTGCGACTGGCGCATGGCGCGTTCATTCGAGAGTTGTTCATCGATGGTTTAGTTTCGCGAGTTCTTGACTTGCGTTATGATTGCGAATCCAACTAATCCTTTCAATAAGAGCAATCTAAAATAATCAATACCGCGACGGGAATAAAATGTAAGTAGTTAACTTACTTACGAATAATTAGATAGCTAACATGCAACTCGAGTTGATGCATGCAATCGACTGACTTTGGTGACCGAGCGAGACTCGGTGAGTGGTCGGTGAGTGTTGGTGAGTGTGTGGTTTTCGAACAGTCGAAAACTAGCAATCGATTCCATTGACTCGAGACAATCGGAAAACATCTCGATTGTTTTGTAGAACGGCGAGTCGATGGTTGACTCGATGGTTTATTTTAACGACTCCGATTCTTTCGATTGTTAATGAACGAAATAGGGATGTCCCGACATCCTATGTAAGATAGTGATGGGACTTGTGGCGTTCCAACAGACTCACTTAGCCGTGAGTTACGTAGGTATTATTTTGTTCGAGTTTTATGTAGGTATCTATGGGTGTACATCAGGGGAGTGACATACCTGCATATTTGTCAACCATACCTACCTACCTATTATGTTCATCGAGAATCACCGGAAGTACCGTGCTGTGAGCGAGTTAGGCTACGGGACATTTCGGGATGCATGAAGAGGCCTCCGCGTGTGGCGCGGTTGGTTCCGCCAGTTGCTTGACTGAACCGGGCGCTCGGCGCGTCCTAGACACCTTGTTTGGCTGGCCAATTCTTCCCTTGCGGGGCGGGGGAGGGGCTGGCGCCCGTCTGGTTTGCGACCGCTGTCCCACCGGCGCCGGGCAGCCTGCTGTGTTTCGTTGCTGCGTGGGAGTTCCGGTGCCTGGCATTCAATTGCGACTGGGCATTTAAATTGCGACTGGGCATTCAATTGCGACTGAGCATTTAAATTGCGACTGGGCATTCAATTGCGACTGAGCATTTAATTGCGGTATGAGATTTGAAAAAAAGGTATGGCATACTTCGCGGAGTTTACCGGTATAGCATTAAATTGCGGATACCGGGCATTAAATTGCGGAGTTTACCGGTATAGCATTAAATTGCGGATACCTGGTATTAAATTGCGGAGTTTACCGGTATAGCATTAAATTGCGGATACCTGGCATTTAATTGCGGAGTTTACCGGTATAGCATTAAATTGCGGATACCTGGCATTGAATTGCGGATTTTACCGGTATAGCATTAAATTGCGGATACCTGGCATTAAATTGCGGAGATCTATCGGTATGGCATTGAATTTCGGAGATCTATCGGTATGGCATTAAATTGCGGAGATTTACTGGTATAGCATTAAATCCCACATGGCATTAGATTGCGATAGCGTGTTAAAAAATCGATAAATATGCAACATAGTTACTTACCTGGTCAACAGGTAGCCTCAAAGAGCACAGTACACCTTAGAGAAGTTCGAATGAAAAGGGGAGGTTGGTTCAGCCTCTGTCCGTTGGGAAAAAGGGAAAAGAAGTCTGAACATTTACCTCGAGGCGGCAGGCATAGACACACAGAGCTAGTCTTTTAGTGGTCCCGAGTTACATTACAATGCATGGATTTGGTCAACAGACTAAGGAAAAAAAAAAACAAAAGCTATGTAATTGTTACTATAATTAAATACTAGTACCAACCAGTTAAAATAATAAGTATATACTTTGAAATAAAATGTGTGCAAAGTGAAAATAAAAAGTCACAATAACAAGTAAACTGCTGTTTGATGTTATTGCAATGATTAATTAGAATATCATATTTTCTTATGATATGATGAATAGAGATCGATAAATCAATTTTGTTTGACAAGAGAAGTTCCCTTCTTCTGTTAGAGTATAACTTCTTAATGTGGTAAAGGGTGAAAGGTCAAAGGTCACTAAGTTACAGGTGCCATGTAACATTATATGAAACTAAGACATTGTACTTATAACAATAAAGAATGCTTACCTATTCAAACATAGGTACATCTTTCTTTATATAAAGCGGAGTCGGATTGGTTGCACCCTTTGTGGCTCGGGACGGCTGGACCGATTTTGTGGTCTTTGATTTGTTGGATTGGTCTCTGCCCCGAGTGGCGGAGTGATGAAAAGAAAGTGGAGATGATTCATTTTCTCATACACTTTGTGTTTTGACTCTGGTGCGAAGAGGGGTTCGCCGGGTCAGCTAGTAAATACATAAATGTGCTGTGAGAGTGTCTAGCTTTTAAGATTTTCATTATCTTAATAGTAACTAATTATTATAACGGTGGTCTAGTTCGTCTACTATTTGCAAGCGCTACTGCTGGGTGTAGGGTCCTGGGTTCGATGCCCGGGCGGCAACAGGGGTTGGGGGGTTTTTCCATCAGGCAGTTATTGGAGCTTTGTGCAAAATTCATGTCTGTAGACTCGCTCCCTGTTGCATGAGATTTAGCCAGGACTGGCTAAGGTAAGGTAAACGATACTCTATTTCGCTGTCTGGCCCGGCAGGTGGCAGTTGGGAACAGGCGTGATGTTGGGTTATGTGATTATAATTCTTATTTTATCATAAACTTGATAATACTGCCCTCTGTGAGGTGCTGTTACAAGTATTACAATGGTCGGTGTGAAAGTATGGATGCCTTTAATATGAGATCAGCACCATCTTTTGTATTGTTTGTCACATTAGGACTCAGCATGTATTGCTGGAAGATCTGTTGGAATTCAAATTAAAATGCATTTATTTGTACACATAGGTACATGATGAAGTACATGATATATTACATAGTGGTACATGATGGTATAAAAAAAAAAAAAAAAATGTTTTATCACTATATGCTGCCTTGCAAGGTGTACAAGTACCTATTGCTTACACAGTAAGTAATAGGGGTACAAGAAGGCCTAAATAATTATAAAAATACTGCAAGTCATTGAAGTACCTAATCTCTTACTTAATATAGCTAAATTTCAAGGAAACATTTTGTATTGTTACTTGGGTTTTAGACGTAACTAACAATTGCACAGTTATTATAGTAGGTAGGTAAGTTGGTTAGGATGCAGCTTTACCCAATATGCTGGAACATGATACGGTTGAATGATTTTGATGATTCAGTGTTTAAAATGGGTATTAAACCACAAAGTTAAATAAAATAATATTAGTTTAATTTACCAACATGGAAAAAAAAGGTTTTGTCTGATTAAACTTCTTGAACTACGTACCGGAAATGTTGTCAAGTAGTGGGTACCTAATAGGTATTGAAGTGGTTAAAAGTAATGATACTACTAAATTAACATTGATCCTAAAAAGTTCGCATTGACTTATAATAATGTCTTATAAATCAATTATTGTTAAATACTTGTATTTAAACTGGAAAAGAAAAAAAAAAAAAAACAACTGTGTGATACTTATACTAAACAATCATAACAATAGATTTTATTTCAGCACAACAATGGTGGTGGTCTTGCCCGACTAAAGTCGTGGGTTCGAAACCAGGCAGACATTTTGTGTATTTTCACTCATCACCACTGTTCATTAACGGTGAAGGAAAACACCGTGAGGAAACCGGCATGTCTGAGAACCAATACTTCGAAGACATGTGACATTACCAGTACGGAGAGTATCCGCGTGGTAGATAGACATCCGTTAAATTGGACGCAATGGGCATCCATTAAATTGGACGCATCTGACATCCATTAAATTGGACGTAACAAAGTGGTGAAGGAAAGCATAGCGAAGAAACCATATTATGTAACAATCCATTCAATTGGATGTATCAAAACGGTGAAGTATCGGTGAAGGAAAGCGTCGCGAGGAAACCATAATGTCTCCATTAAATTGAATTTATCAAAGCGACAAAGGAAGAACCGTGGGGGGCCGGCGTGTCCTGGAGCTAATACTTCAATTCAAGAAACATGACAACAACAAACATCTCAATTCAACAATAATAAGGGAGGGATGTAGTGTATAGACATATATAGTCTGTGGTATGTCTGTGGTGTATGTGTGGCTGTCGTCTCGAGCAGCGCGCGCGCGGGGTCGCGGGGTGGGGGCCACTGGCTTAACGACCGCCGTGGAGTGAAGACGCGGGAACGCTTGCTGCGAGCCGATATCAGTGTGTGGTAGATTGTGTGTAATTGAGTTACTTGTTCTTTCCTAATCAACCTCAGAGTCCTGGTGGACATTACAACATATATAATAAAATCGTATATAATAAAATCGTCGGGTCAACATATAGGCTACATATTATCACGCTATCACCTACGAGGAGGAGCTGTGAATCTTTAATTTTCTTACGCATTCTGTGACAGCGTGTAATCTAACGACGCATATTTAAATGTTGTTTTTGAGTAAGTCATGCTTATTATCTAGCTTTACACTATAAAAACTTTTACGCCATTAAAGTAACTTGGGCAGAGAAACATAGTTTAATGAATGTTAGTAGTATAAGACAATTTTGAAGCAGCGCCATCTATGAGATTTCATAAAAATCAAATCAAGTTACATGTCAACACTTTTTGGAAATTGATAATTTAAATTTGATCATGTTGGTGAGGTTAGTAGTTAGTTATTCTTAAAATTCATAGATGGTAATGTGCATTTTCTTCATAAAAGTTGTATCGTATAGTTCGTTTTGACAAATTCAAGTTCCAAGAAAACCCTCAAAATCTTGAGCAGAGTTGAGGAAGACAATTTAAAAAAAGTGCGGTGTTAAGTATTACAAAAAAGTTATGTTCATTGATGATGATCATTTCTTCATCAATTTCATGTTGTTAGTACAAAATAAACATTGACTGTTAATACTTTTGTTTGGTATTTATCTGTGTGATTATTGCTTGGTAATTAATATATTTTCATGTCGTATACCTAATTATAAACTTAAACTAGCTGCTGCCCGCGACGTCGTCTGCGTGAAGGCTCTACAGCACCAAAAATACCTAAGATGCCAGTGTCGCTATAGCATTATAAAGTAAACAACTTTTAAAATAGCATTAAAATATAAGTTTTTTTTTGCAAGCGAAGCAAGTGAAGAGAGTTATATGGGAATCCTGCTGAGTTCAGTCTGAAGGAAATAGAGGAAATAATGCAGGAATACATTCCAGGACACAAAAGAGTAAAAATACGTTCAAAGGTATCATATATACCTTACAACACTTCCCTATAAACTACGTTGGTAGTTATGCTGCCAGGAGTCAAAATGTGTGATGACGCGGGAGCAAGCAACGACGTACAGTTGCCCGTGTGAGAAGCAACTCGTCCTGACGTCGACACCCACTGCCCTCAGTGTCTGCCCCTGCGACTTATTGATGGTCATCGCAAAGCAAACACTCACGGGGAGCTGTACGCGCTTGAACTGGAACGGGAAGTTATGAGGTATGAGGGGAATGCGTGGTATAAATACTGCCTCGCCGACGCCATAACCCGTAAGAATTTCCGCCTCAATGGTGTGTCTGTGGAGCGAGATGACTTTAAGGCGGGTCCCGTTACACAACTTCGGAGGAGATAGGTTCCGAAGAAGCATAACCGGGACACCGCTTCAGCTTGAATGCGCTGGAAGTCCACTTGCTGACAGGGAGTTCAGAAATTCCACGGGATAATGTGTGGCGTCATCTTGCTTGACAACAGTGTTTATCGAGGTGTAGACCACTTCATTCCCCTCAATTTCCGAGAGAATGCATTTGTTAATTGCTGCAGCCTGATCATTTTTGGGCGTCAAAATGGCCCGCTCACACACCCAAGAATTCTGCTGGTGCGGTATACGACTGAATGTCCCCGTATACACAGCGAATGAGTTCTTCTAAGCTGGAAACCACTCTACCGAGAGACTCTGGAAGCACCACCTGTCTACCTCTCTCTTCTGGTAGAGTGCCTTCGCCAAGACTTAGAAGGACATCGGAGAATTCTTGAGCGCGTGCATTGCCGCCGAGCCGAGCTCTCATATTAATGGTCAAGCGCAGCGTACGAACTCGTGACCACAACGAAGATCGTTTCAACGAAGCATTCACCTCGTCAGTCCTCGATCCTCGGCCATCGTACACTCATCCCATACGATCAGAGAGCAATCCTTGAGCACGTGTCCCTTATCGCTGTTACGTGACACACCACAAACAGGTGTTTCGGCGCTCTCTAAATCGATGGGAATTTTAAACATGGCATGTGCTGTCTTGCAGTCCCGGAAGCAGTGTGGCAGCGATTCCCGACGACGCTACAGCAATAGCAATTTTGCCTTGCCTCCTGACCTCTGCAAGTATGCCAGTGGTAACAAATGTTTTTCCTGTACCACCAGGAGAATCCAAGAAAAAAATTTTACCCTGGTTTTGCCAAACGCTTTCAAGGACGGTGTCATAAATTTGTTTTTGCTCTGTAGAGAACAAAGCGACATGGTCATTTCGTATGGTGGTCATTTCGCCGTCTCCGACTTCCGACTCGTAGAAAATCTTCAGACAGATGATGGCGATACTTCTCCCACAAAGCTACCGGGTTCGCGACTCCACAAAACACCAAGCAGAAAAAACACAAAACACAAAACAGATGACGCATGCGGCTGGGACTGTCACTGACGCTCGCCTGCGCGAGGGTGTCAGCCCAATTTTGGTCACCGTCGAGAAGGTGACGTGCTACGCAGGCTGCGCGGTAAGTGGGAAACTCCACGCCATCAAATGTCCTCAGAAAGGCGAAAGACTTTGCCTCGGACAGTGTGAAGTAACAACCGCAGAAAATCGCATTCGCCATTATTCGGATGCACGGTATAATTTAAGTTTATAATTAGGTATACGACATGAAAATATATTAATTACCAAGCAATAATCACACAGATAAATACCAAACAAAAGTATTAACAGTCAATGTTTATTTTGTACTAACAACATGAAATTGATGAAGAAATGATCATCATCAATGAACATAACTTTTTTGTAATACTTAACACCGCACTTTTTTTAAATTGTCTTCCTCAACTCTGCTCAAGATTTTGAGGGTTTTCTTGGAACTTGAATTTGTCAAAACGAACTATACGATACAACTTTTATGAAGAAAATGCACATTACCATCTATGAATTTTAAGAATAACTAACTACTAACCTCACCAACATGATCAAATTTAAATTATCAATTTCCAAAAAGTGTTGACATGTAACTTGATTTGATTTTTATGAAATCTCATAGATGGCGCTGCTTCAAAATTGTCTTATACTACTAACATTCATTAAACTATGTTTCTCTGCCCAAGTTACTTTAATGGCGTAAAAGTTTTTATAGTGTAAAGCTAGATAATAGCATGACTTACTCAAAAACAACATTTAAATATGCGTCGTTAGATTACACGCTGTCACAGAATGCGTAAGAAAATTAAAGATTCACAGCTCCTCCTCGTAGGTGATAGCGTGATAATATGTAGCCTATATGTTGACCCGACGATTTTATTATATACGATTTTATTATATATGTGTTTATATTATTTATTTAAACATTATCATTATTTTTTTTTTTAAATAACACAGACATAAGGATCAGAATTATTTCGTCATAAAGGCAAGCCTTTACGACGTGATTAAACACTTAATAATGTTTTAAAGATAACAATATGATTTCGTTAGTACTATATCGCGCCAATAGATGTCGTTACATGTTTCCACTTATTGCAATAAAAATTGTTATAGAATGCTTTAAATTGATTATATCTTTTGATAGACTGAAGCGATTGCGATGAAACAAAGACTAATCACTGCTCCGAGTTCTAGACTATATTTGAGTATAAATATGAACCATATTGGTTCGGTACTTTTTACGTTGAGCCTGTTCAAAATCTGTCACATCCAAACAGACAAACAGACAAAAATTCCAAAAATTGAAGAAATGGCATCTGTTGGTTATCCTATAACAGCCCAACTATTTTTTTTATTTTTATTTTCAATGTACAGAAACGCCTCGTCTACAGATTTATTCAATGTACAGAAACGCCTCGTCTACAGATTTATTATATGTAGATGTCCTTCTAAGTCTTGGCGAAGGCACTCTACCAGAAGAGAGAGGTAGACAGGTGGTGCTTCCAGAGTCTCTCGGTAGAGTGGTTTCCAGCTTAGAAGAACTCATTCGCTGTGTATACGGGGACATTCAGTCGTATACCGCACCAGCAGAATTCTTGGGTGTGTGAGCGGGCCATTTTGACGCCCAAAAATGATCAGGCTGCAGCAATTAACAAATGCATTCTCTCGGAAATTGAGGGGAATGAAGTGGTCTACACCTCGATAAACACTGTTGTCAAGCAAGATGACGCCACACATTATCCCGTGGAATTTCTGAACTCCCTGTCAGCAAGTGGACTTCCAGCGCATTCAAGCTGAAGCGGTGTCCCGGTTATGCTTCTTCGGAACCTATCTCCTCCGAAGTTGTGTAACGGTACCCGCCTTAAAGTCATCTCGCTCCACAGACACACCATTGAGGCGGAAATTCTTACGGGTTATGGCGTCGGCGAGGCAGTATTTATACCACGCATTCCCCTCATACCTCATAACTTCCCGTTCCAGTTCAAGCGCGTACAGCTCCCCGTGAGTGTTTGCTTTGCGATGACCATCAATAAGTCGCAGGGGCAGACACTGAGGGCAGTGGGTGTCGACGTCAGGACGAGTTGCTTCTCACACGGGCAACTGTACGTCGTTGCTTGCTCCCGCGTCATCACACATTTTGACTCCTGGCAGCATAACTACCAACGTAGTTTATAGGGAAGTGTTGTAAGGTATATATGATACCTTTGAACGTATTTTTACTCTTTTGTGTCCTGGAATTTATTCCTGCATTATTTCCTCTATTTCCTTCAGACTGAACTCAGCAGGATTCCCATATAACTCTCTTCACTTGCTTCGCTTGCAAAAAAAAACTTATATTTTAATGCTATTTTAAAAGTTGTTTACTTTATAATGCTATAGCGACACTGGCATCTTAGGTATTTTTGGTGCTGTAGAGCCTTCACGCAGACGACGTCGCGGGCAGCAGCTAGTACTTCCATAATGCATTTGAATATTTGTGCCCACTCTCTCTTACCGAGAGGAGGCCTGTGTTAGATTTATTTGAAATCTAATGCTTCTATGCGAAGCTCATAAATAAATATAGCATTTCCGGTACAGATAATTTATATCACAGGCACCAAAAATTGTCGCACTGAATATTGGTGGAACAATGAATCTGGTATTAGCGTATAGCACCCAATATAGAGCAACAGTGTCCGCTCATAAATTCGCTCTCTATAATAATGTCACGCGCGTTATTTACGACATGTTTCTAATGAAAAATATTATTTTGAGCCCATTTTAACGTTTATTACGCTTTGTCCTCTGTGCTATGATAGTTTATGATTTACTGCTTTGATTCTCGTTGGGAAAATGGATGAGCAAGGTCTCTGGTTTTGTCTTATTTATATCATCGAACCCTGACAGGCGCTTTATGTTGTGTAAATTATTTCATCAACACTGCTCTCGAAACGGTGAAAGAAAACATCGTGAGGAAACTGGCATGTTCTAGAACCAAAAATTCTAAGACATGTGACATCTACCAACCCGCACTGAGCCCGCGTGGTGGATAACGGCCCACTCCCTCACACAGAGAGGAGGCCTGTTTCCCAGCAGTGGGAATATTGTAGGCTGAATATATCATCGAATGATCGAAATGGAAAATGTTTCGTAATCTTATATAGGTAGGAGTCGCGCGCGCACATCCCTGGGTGACGTGCGTAATTACGAGTGGCAGTGGCAGTGAGTGTTCTGCAAACAAAGAAAATGACGGACACATTAAAATGTGTCTCTTGTAATATCGTGATTGATGAGTTTGTTGGCTAACATACAAAATAAGATTGATGAGGAGAGTCTAGTTAAAATATGTGTGTCGACGTTTGACAGTAAACAAATTAAAAAGTCAAAGTCGTTATTATTTGAGTCGATTCCAAGTGATTTAAAACGTAAACCTACACGTAAGGGGCAAGGTAAAGAAGATCGTACTATGTACGACATAATTAGCGTCTTTAGGGTCATGGACAGTGATGTGATGCCATATTTGTGACTCGTCTAGAGAAACTACCTCCAATAAACTTTGACCGTCTGCTGGACGTTCCTGATCTATTGAAAAAAATTGTGATACTTCAAGAGGAGGTAAAGAACTTACAGAGTACTTGTGTCAGAGTAAGTCAATTAGATGACCTTAAAAGCGTAATGCTGGAGTCAAAGACGCAATCTCCACCCACTCACCATAATGTAAATACAAGAAGAAGGTGCATGCACGTTGGATGAAAGGGACTCTGGAACTCAGCGTTGTGAGAGCTTAATAGTCTCGGAATCATCACATGCGAGGTATAAGTCAAGCATAAATAAGGTCAGCGCTTTGTAGCTGATTTGAATAATGGTGGCCACCATTAATATAATATAAAAACCCTTGGCAACATATTGCACGAAGCGGCAACAGTGAGTCATAGCAGTAAACGTAGTCCGCACTCGGTGTCGATGTCGTTCGTTCCTCACGAGATAACAGACCGGTTTGCCGGTCAGCTGTTAAGCGAGCAGCGTAAACAAACTGCGGCTGATGATGTTGTCATACTGAGTTTCGAAGAAAATCGAGTTTAAGAGGAAGGATGGACGGAAGTTAAAAAGAAAAAACGTTACAATTTGAAAAACCGTCTAACTGGAATGATAGGAGATGCGAATGATTCTGTAGAAAACTTTCGAGCTGCGGAAAGAAATGTTTGTGTTTTTATAACGAACGTGCACAAAAGCGCCACAGAGGCTGATAAAGTTAATTATATTATGAGGAAAACGCAAGTATCTGTTAAATTAGCGAACATTGTCGCGTCGCCGTCGTGAAATCGTGATTTCAATTCGCACCTAACGGAACTATATGCTAAGGAACTCTCAAGTTTTAGTGTTGGACATACATTGACACTGAGTTGATAAGTCTTAGTTCAGATACCCACAGTTTTATTAGTGATGCTCATGGATCGCAAAGGTGGCTTGATCATTATTTAGTCACAAAGGCAACTGCAAGGCAACTGTGCCTATTTAATTGTTAAGCATTCTTATCTATATACGTATATAAAATTCAAAGTCCTGACTGACTGATATATCAACGCACGCCCTAAGCCGCTGGTCCTAGAGACATGAAATTTGGAGGGTGGGTTCTTTGTGAAGGTATCCACTAAGAAAGGGTTTTTCGAAATTCTACCCCTAAGAGGGTGAAATGTGGAGTTGAATAGAGTGACCTGGGGAGAAAGAAGACAAGTAGGTACAGATTTATGCTTATAGCATAAAATGTCATGAAAAATTGCGACTTATTGACTTCTCGGATGACTTTAAAGAGTGTAGTGATCTGACTTGTAATGACCCTTGCCACTGTCGTGTAATGTATGGTAAAATTGTTAGTGCACTGTGCGAGTCGGCTACCGAAACAATAACTTAAGGGGGAAATCCTAGAAAGCGAGGAACAGTCGTGGGCTGGAACATGCATGTGAGCGGCGCGCATAAGGAGGCTAGGCGTAAAATTTAATGCTGGCTAGATAACGGTTGCCGACATCATCGGGACGTATTTTTGATGAAATGCGTGAAGCTGGAAGGATATAATATATGTCTCGGTTGAAGTGGTGGACACTCAAATTAAAACGGATATTCTAGCTTCACAGCATTCAAAGAACGATTTTAGATCTTTTGGAAGCATACAAATAGACTAAAGGGCAAGCCTGGCCTCCCTGTTTGCGTCGATGGCGTGAGTGATGCTAGATAAATAGCTTACCTTTTTGTAGACCATTTTAATGTGCAGTCACCATTGCTAACATTGTGTTTATGATAGCAAGCAGGCTTGATTGTGCGTTTGTGAACCACTGCTGCAAGGTTAGGCTGGGCCTGTCACCTTGCAGCAATGATGTCACAATCTGTTTTCTGTTTTTGGTTTTGTTTTTGCCTTTGTAAGTGTATTACTAACATAGTTTGTAAGGACATATAATTATTGTTACTAACACTATGAGTCTTGTTGCTCGAATGATTATTATTAAAGTCGACCAGAGACATTAAGTTATTTACATAACAAGTCGACCTTCTAATGCTTTATTATCGTACGGTTGAATGTCACTTGCACGGCATAACGACAAGGTGTATTTCTCTATGCGAAAGTTACCCCGAAACTCAGAGTCGTTACTTAAAATTAATAAATAATTCACATTAATTGACAAGTATAAATTGGAATGCTGTCACTCAAAAATATGACTGTCAGTCTTGTTGATAATTTTGTGCCAAAATATTGGTTAATCAAACTTAATGATTGATTAATTTTTAGTAAATTTTCAATTTAATGTTAAAATTGTGTTTTTGTTTTAAGTACGGTATACTTTCATAAGCATAGGTATAAACAAAAACATGTTTCCAATACAGTGTCTTTTGTGTACTTTGCTAAACATCATTCCACCATAATATCAAACTAGGCTTGCCATTTAATTTAATACAGTTGTCATGTGTAGATAACATTTGACTAAACAATGTTCCTAAATAGTATACAACATTCGTTGTTAGGTATTTAATGATGGTTGGCGTTATTTGAAAATACTAATCGAATGCAAATTGATCTAACCAATAAACACAGTTTCTTATATTTCGTTTTGTTAATCGGTTGAAGATCACTGAATGGGACACGATAGAAGTTTTATTGTTATTATGTCTGGTGTTAACTTTCTGTAAGGGAAAACCATACAGGCGATGTGGATGCATTGTAGTAGCTACAGATGTGATTTTTTTTGTTATATTATGGCTAGAAATTGAATGAATATTTAGATGACGGCTGATGGAATACAAGAAAAAAAAGTTATTGGCTACTGTGAAATAACAAAACATGTATACAGAATGCGTAGACGTAGACTTATTGATTCGCATTTTTACTCCTACCCTACTTCTACACTACTCCCATAGATATATTAATTTTTTCTCTGCGTAAGAACCATCCTCGTACTTCAAGGAATATTCTAAAAAAAGAATTAGCGAAATCGGTTCAGCTGTCCTCGAGATTTGTGCTTAGCAACACATTCAGCGATTCATTTTTATATTACTTATAGAAGATTATAGATATATCTCTCCTAAAATAGATTTTGATATTACTTTTCCATCCAATCCATATTAGTGGTCAGGGGTTACACGAGAATGTATCACATCTCAATTATAAACCGATGTCTTTATCATACGAACGCAACTATTCCAACAAAAAACAATACCCACAATCGAACAATTGATCTCCCAGTGTATTTATGTTGTATGTGTAGATACAATAAATAAAATTAATAAGAACCGTATGACGGCATTCCACTCGTAGTGCAAGTTGTTGAAACGGAAAACAATTTTAATAACGTCTCTCAAAGACAAGAGCGAGCCAGTTCGTGTGTTCAACATTTAAATTAAAGTGCTGCTAGAACTCGGCTCACGAGGTTTGAAAATGGAAACAATACTGCTACTAAATTGGGAACGTACTGTATTGTATTTTTATAAAAAAGTTGTTTTAGACAAACGGAGGGACACTTAAGAAGAACGTGTCATAATCACATTATCGATCAAGTAATACTGGCCGAGTCTATGAGACAATCACAACTTAATTAATCATAATCATAAATCTATGTTTTATTTATTTATCTCAACGTCATATTAGAGGCACTGATTAATATAATGCACAATCTTAAATAGAGAAACGTGGCTGAGATAGGAGAGTCCTGAGTTACAAATCACCCGGCTCTCTTTGATAGGACATTCTACTTTACACAACGGTTAGAGTTGAGACATTATATAATGAAATATTAAAATTGCAATTAAGTAGATATAAACAAGTACAAAATTCAGAAACAAAAACATTCTAAGAAATGTTACCTAAGTGCTGTCGGATCAGCTATCACATCAGAAAAAGCCCTGGGGGGGTTTGACTGGCAAAGCCAAGAATACGTATGGGATAATACTGTTTGGAATGTTTTCAAAGAAGGTATGTGAGTATTGTGATCAATAACATTCAAATTCAATTAGAATGAAAGATACACCAAAATCTCATTTCAAAATCTGTTTCGAGGAACCAGAAATCTATAAATCTGCATAGAATAATTATTACCCTAAGTAATAATAATAACATACGACTTCCAGTCCTGCAACATACTGTTGCAATCCTATTTCGTCCCAACATGCCGCTCCCTCGCCATAATTAGGGCACTCTAAAGAAATTGCAGTTTCGCAAGAAGTTCAGTTTTAACCATTTACGATTGAAGGCTCCTTCAAAACACGCGACACGCGATAAAATCCGTTAAACAGTTTTAGATATAACGTCAAAAGATTCTAGAATATATTATGTATAGATTATTCATATATAATTGTGTGACATTAGTTCCGATATTATTATACAGACATTTTTCTAATATCGCGTTGAGTTATTTAGATAATTCGCTGTGTCAAAACGCCATGCTTATTATAACACGGTATCATTTTCATTATCCATTCCATCAGTAATTTCAGATTTTTGTTCAACGTCGATTTACTTGTAAATATTCCCAAATTATTTCTTGAGGTTACCATCATCATCACCACTTTAAATTTATTTCTGCGTTTCTGACTTATGTAGCTTTTAGAAGCCTTTTGCAAAGAAGAATTTTAGCGGAACTAATAGAGTCAGTGACTATACTTAACGTCGGTTATATATTAACATACATGGCAGACAGTGGTTTATCTACCTTATTCTTGAGTCCGATTCCATTCTCGATGTTGGGTTACTATCACTAACAAAGCACTAACTTGATTGAAACAATGAACAAGATGGATCAAATGATTGATTGGGGTAACAAATTAGTGATATATTGGATTGTAGTACGTGGCTGTGGTCGTAATGTTCAGCTATTATGATGATAGCTTCAGGAGAGGGGATATATGTCTTTCCTAGTAATGGACTGTCAAATACCTACGTCTATTTATGCTACGGTTTTCTAGAAGAGCGGTGACCGTCACATAGCGTCCGCAATTTACCGGTGAATGACGTCACTGAAACATTATTAATTATAGTAAGTTGATGTTTTTCTAGAGAGCGTTTTTGACACCAAAAAACCCTCACCGTACTTAGTCACACGAAAAAATGTCCATGCTGAAAACAGTGAGCTCACACATTATTAAATAGCGTTTCCGTTTTCACACAATAACACAGTGTCGACTTCATTGCCAAATGAAGTCGGCACTGTGTTATTGTGTGTCAGAGGAGTCAAAACTGTTTTTTGACGCGGCAGGTCGAATCTAACAATTTAAATCTATGCCGCTGTCATCATTTTTATGACAGCTGTCACGGCGGCTGTTATGTGCGGTCACCGCTCTTTTAGGAAACGGTTGCTTATGTTACCGTATCTTTAGAAACAGAAGTATTTGATAACATCTGCGCAAAAATTGTCTTCCTAAATCACTCATCCAATCAGGTCGGCCTACCAGTTCTATTTAGTTTCCTCATTCATCAATGCTGACGTAATGGAGCTCTAGAAATGCATAAATCACATTGTCCAGTGGATTGACGGCCGCTTGATTACGGATTACCCGAGTAATCCGCTGCGATACCGATCCAATACCACAGATTTGTCATACTGCTTTTATTTAGGCGATGGCGTTTATTTGAACTGGGGATTGGACTCATGCGTGTCGAGAATTGTCGGGTTTGGGATTTATGTTTTCTCTTTTAAGTGAGTAGGTTTGTTAAAAATATTTTATTTTCTGAGTAAATGAAGGAACTGATAAAGGCCAACATTTAGCATATTCTGGACCCCGTTGGCGGGGATAGGAAAAGCTTTTAAATCAAAGGAATATGCCTAGCCCTTTCCTAGCTTTCCTACTACATGGGACATAAACAAAACTGGTCAAATGTGTGTGTACTAAGGTGCCTCCCTGCCTAACCCTTCGGGATGTACCTACAGGTGTGATGTTATGTTTATGTGATGTTTGGGTTTGCTTCCATCTAAAGCCAGGAAAATTAAGCCACTGAGTGTGAAACTCTGAGTTTTACATTCCGTTACAACTGAATGCAATATTAAGAGACTAATGAGAATTCATCGCTACATCGATCGCATGGTGAATTTTTCCAGCATAGTTTAAATTGGAGACTAACCCAAATAACAGATATTGCTCAAAGAACAACAAAAACATGCTTGCACTTGATGCCGAATCTAAAATGAATGAGACTTCCATATTCATGGAACTTCAAAAGCACTCATTTGCCGACCATTAGACAGTGCCATTCAGTGCAATGGTATAACAAAAGGCACGTTCGCATTCAAATCAAACTGAATAACGTTTAATCTTCATAGAATATTCCAATGCTAACGAGATCGCGAGAGATTTCCAATGTCCGCCTCCGTCTCTCACGAGGACTCCAAATGAACTAATTCCATTATGAAAATCTTTTTCTTCGTCAAATTGGAATAATCCTGCTTTTTGTTCGGATTAAAAACGATTTATCAAAAGAATTGTTTGCTGTAAATAAAATAGGATCGGAACGAGATGAGGCTCGGATTGCCTGTGCAGCTGTTACAAGAAAAATTGTCTGTGCTGTAATTTGGGACGCTCCTCTTCCTCGTCAGCCTGTATTGTTTAGAATCGTATTAAATGCAATGAGGCTTGTAAATGTTTGTGTTAATGTTAAGGTCGGGATGAGGAAAACGGTTTATTTATGGTCTTGTTTGAATATAATTTCGAAATGAGAAATTGTTTTGAGTACGTCAGATCTTTATGAATACCTATCTTAACGGAATAAAAAAAATGTTTTTATAGCATTTATAATTTGATTTGTCATTCAGTAATATTGAGTTGAAAAAATACCTTATATTTCTCTTAACTAATTAATATTTAGATCCAACGTAGCTGTAGAAGCGCTTTACTTTAAGTAAGCAGTGACTGACAATTTATTTCTTAAAATTATTCCAAGATAATGTTTACTTTCAAATGAAGCCATTAATACTTGCCGAGTGAAACATGCAAACACTCATGCAAATAATCTTCATCAAACCCCTCGCATAAAGTCAGGAAACAATTTGAATAAGACTTTACATTACCGTTGTCAATAGGTATAAGCTTATATTATTATTTAAACGGTGACATTTCTAATGTTACAAGATAGCTTCAATGCTGTTATGTATCAAGACTACTGTGGGTTTGGATTGAAACATTTTGGGAAATTTTGTCGCAGACCCGCACTTTGTTTAATGCTTATTATTATTATTACTTTTCGGTCTCTCTCGTATAGGGTAGACGAGAGAGACCGAAAAGCAGTACAGCCGTTTATTTCCGAACTTTGGGTACCTACATCGTTTTTTAGCACAAAGTATTTAGGCCAAAAGCTAATCATAAAATGTCCCGCAGCTCGCACGAAAATTAAGTTATTGGTAACGCTAATATTTACTTACTAGCTGCGCCCCGCGGTCTCACCCGCCTAAATGTCGATCTCGTGGGAAAAAAAAGTAGCCTGTATGTTAATCCAGGGTGTCAGCTACCTCCATACAAAATTTTATATAAATTGGTTCAGCCGTTTGAGCGTGAAGAAATAACAAACATATAAACACACACACACCCACACACACTCACAAACTTTCGCCTTTATAATATTAGTGTGATGTCAAACAATAATTAAGTATGTTACAAAATAATCATTTGATGTTTGTCAACTTGCAGGAACATTATAGAATGCTAAAATCGTTTGAATAAAACACAACTAGAAATGAGCCAAGTTCTAACACAAAGTAAGCTAACTAGCTATTAATTTGGTTAGTCATTAGAGAGGCGTGGGGATCATTACGAATTTGAATTAAGCTGGAGCGTTCCATATTCATTAATCCGATCCTACGGCTACACACGCCGCTTATTCGCGGCAGGCAGTTGATGTTACTGTAATAATAAATTCTACTTAAACTTTATATATTTTATTTAAATTCTGCTCGCGACTTCGACAACGAGAAACTGCCCCCAACCCCGCGCAACGCATCGCATCGCTTAACGTTCTTTCTTATTTATTTTTTCTTTTTGCTCACTTGCTAAAAGAAAAAAAAACAGACTCTAAAAATCGACTGGTAGTTCCAGAGCTTAGCACGTTCAAACAAAATAATAAACAAACTCTTCAGCTATATAATAGATTTATGTCAAGAGTTCTGCAGGACTGATAATGTCTGTAATTAATAAATATCTGTCATCAAAGTTCACTTCAGCTGTTGTAATTGCCTGGTTGACTAAAGTAACAACAGTTAGTTCAGTCAACAACAAATGCAATTGAATGCTGTTTTTGAAACTTTAGGTACCGTTTTGCAAACAAACAGCATTCAATTATGAAAACCGTACCTAGCCTGCAGTACCGTATCGTGCGCGCGCACCTACCTTAGTTAACTATGAATTAAGACTACACACAGAGCAGTGGTGGCCCAGTGGTGATGGCCCCGACTTAACGAGTTGTAGGCCGTGAATTCGAACCCAGGCAGGCGCTTTAATTTATGTAAATATATTAACTTCATCACCACTGCTTTCAAAACGGTGAAGGAAAACATCGTGAGGAAACCGGCATGTCCTATAACCAAAATTCAAAGACATGTGACATCTACCAACCCGCACTGGGCCTGCGTGGTACATACTTAGATTACAGCCCACACCCTCTCGAAGATAGGAGGCCCGTGTTCCAGCAGTGGGAACAATATAGGCTGATTGTAGTATAAAACAATTATTGTTATTCCATAGAGGTTTCTTTTTAGAAAAGATTTGTCGAAACCCCCAAGGGTCAAGTTGTAAAAACATCGGGCGGACAAGTAACATAATTACACACATCAGTACCTACTGGCTATCCAAATAATAAAGTTTGATTCTGTTTAATATTCTAGTGCAGTCGCCGAAACGTCCCGACATCGCTTTAACATTTCAATAGCAGCAAATGGCGAACGATATAAAGTCCAGTTAGGCTTGTTGCAAAGCGGCGATTTTGCGTCAGGCACGTTCGGTTAGCACGTAATAGGTGGATGTGGACTTACATGGATACTAATGCATGAGGCAGGAGAGGATCTAGATTACAGGGGTTAATATCTAGGAAAGTAGTTAATGTAAGCATAATCAGACTATATTGTTCCCACTGCTTGGACACAGGCCTCCTCTCGGTGAGAGGGAGTGGGCTGTAATCCACCACTCGGGCCCAGTGCGGGTTGGTAGACGTCCCATGTCTTCTAATTTTTGGTTCTAGGACAGACCGGTTTCCTCACGATAGTTTCCTTCACTGTAATACTTAAGGGGCTTACAGGACCTCAACACAAAAAACGCATGTTTTAGAAACAATAAAAATATATGATCTATTACAGTAAACAAAATCAGAGAAATATATGATATTCTTTAGGATAGGTATATGCTAGGTAGATAGTGTGTTGAAAACATAATACAACTAATTTGATATGATAGAAAAAAATCATGAAGATACCTCTAAAAACTTTCTTTTTACAATAAAAACCATACTATATACAGTTATTATGATTTTTTGTCAGATTATTTTACAAGCAACATACTAAAACAAGCAACAATCTATTCTTTGGACTAAAAAATTAAAACACTAGTTGTTTTAATTTTTTAGTCCAAAGAATAGATTTTTTGTAATTAAATAATTGCTTCTTATATTGCAATAAATTACCAGCGTTTTTTATGACGAAGTTAATACACATCTTTTGCTTGCTTGATGAATGATGGGAGAAAGATTTCTGTTGTTTATGTTTAAGTTGGTATTGTAGAAAGGAAATGAAATATTTAACTGACCCTCTAAAAACTGATTGACCTTCTAATGATGAACGCTTTTCAGAATTACACAAAAACCCTAAAAAAATAAGCCTCTTTTTTTAACTTTTATTACAGTTCGTCGCAGTAACTAAGCCAGGCTACCGCGGCCAAACGAGTTAGGTTAGAATCAGTCACGCGCTAGCCGAATGTGCCGTAGTAACTAAGCTAGGGCACCTCGACTAAATGGTTAGAACTGTGACCAACTGCGCGCGAGTCCACCAGCGCTACATCCAACTGCGCGCGAGTCCACCAGCGATACATCCAACTGCGCGCGAGTCCACTAGCGCTACATCCAACTGCGCGCGAGTCCACCAGCGCTACATCCAACTGCGGGCGAGTCCACCAGCGCTACATCCAACTGCGGGCGAGTCCACCAGCGCTACATCCAACTGCGCGCGAGTCCACCAGCGCTACATCCAACTGCGCGCGAGTCCACCAGCGCTACATCCAAGTTGCTTAGCTATTTAGTATTTTTAGGAATTTTTTGAGGTTCACAAAAAGAGGCGCCATCATTATATTAGAGTGTTCAATCATATTTTTAGAAAAGCAATATGGCATTTATTTGAGGTTTGATTAAATACATACCATTGTAAAATACCATGTTAATCTCGTGAGAACGATGCTAATTAACTTTTATTATCGACATTAGGAAGGACGAAACAAAATAAATTTATTTGATGTATATAATATTCACAATATATATATACCTTACACAATATTCACCTACAACAAAAAACAGAAAAAAGTCTTAAAATAGTATTGTGTGCCTCTCGGCTGCTCCAAATAGGCCCAGTTCAGCATATATGCCAGACAACTAGTGCCTGACGCTGGTTTTCAACTGGACGTTCGGGTGCATATTTTGAACATTGTCGATCTCTTCAGCTGTCTGCTGCATTAAACATGGAACTATAATAATTAATCAAATTTTAAAACTATGATCGCCAGATAACAGCTGTTTCATTACGACTTTAGTTTATAATACTAGGTATATGGATCGTAAAATATAATATCGGGCGATCATCAAAGGCTAAGCAGATGATGATCACCAGATAACAGCAGTTTTACGATCCATATACCTAGTAATATAAGCTAAAGTCGTAATGAAGCAGAATACTTTAGCCACATGTGATTCGAAACTAGTTTATTGGGTTTATATAATGATTTGATTTGCGCTAATACATTTCATTGGGTACACAATTTGTGCAGAATTACATAAAGAATAAAATGTTTTCTTTCCCAATGCAAAACAAAAATTTCGTCTCATCCTACGATATCAAGTGCTCGAAGTGACCGTCATTTTGGCGAATACATAAATTGATTCGTTTCTGTACCGACCTAGTGGCTGCTGACAATTTATTTGTATGAATTCCATACAACATTGTGGTTAGACAGTCTTTAAGTTCTTGAACACTATCGTATTGCTTTTTTTGTAAACCTCAGTATTCAGGTAGCCCCACAAAAATAAATCTAGAGGTGTCAGATCTGAACTACGCGCTGGCCAAGAAATAGGACCATGTGTTCCTATCCATTGATCACCAAACTGTCGGTTCAAAGTCGAACGAATAACGAGTTCGAAATTTGAATTGTTTTTAAACTTATCGTTTTATTCAGTCAACAAAAAGATCTCAACTGTCACTAAAAAAGCTTTTGCGTAAAATTTTCATACAAAATGTACGGAAAAAGTTTTTTATTTTCTTGCTTACTGTATTTTTTTTTAAATCTGTCAATGGGGATCAAAATTCCATAAAAAGTTATGGATAGTCTCCTAAGACCATTTTCGGTTAGCTGCAACGGATAAGGTACTTCCCCTTACTGCCCCGCTGAAAGTTTCCACCCTGTATATGTTAAGTCGACATCCGCTGTAAATACATTAAAAACTTGTGTCCTGTAAAGTGTTACATTAGAAGCAGACATACCTAATATCTAACATTATATTCTCCGAAGCGTATAGCAGAAATGATTGAATCTGGGATATCAGTCTGTCATGTTTAGTCCCGTGAGGTGGCGAATTTATTTCCATCAACACGACACAATTCTAGACTGTAGGCTGAGTTTGAAAGAATACTTTATTATCCGATATAACATCTACAAGCGCATTTTTTTTTTGTAAGAAGTGAGTGTTTTCTGAAACAATGATTTATGTAATTATAAAATTATAGCAAGCTTTAGCAAAATCATTCTTTAATGGTTATTGTACAATTTCAATGGACGGAATAGGGTCAGCGCAGACCGAACTGCAAAATGCTCGCGCATGGTCGACCATTAGGTAGAATGCATACTCGAACACACAGTCGGCTTGCTCGAGCATGGTCGAGCATTCAATTTGGGTGTATTCAATTTTGCGAAGTATGATAATAATCATAAGATATTTTTTTCAATAATCTCAGAAAATGCTCTGCTCTACTCTTGGTGTGCGCTGACCCATAGACGGACGGACTAATGACCGTAATGACCCTTTGGTATCAATTTGCTCATAATTAATTAATTTGTTCATAATGTTAGTAAAACAGGTAGCTCAACGAGCATTATCAGCATGAGGTGTCTCAACATAATAATGTCGAAGGATAAATGACGTTTACTATTAGATTGTATAGTCCTCAATTGGGTTGAAGTCTTTGCTTATCATATGGGTCTCGTTGTGCGCCATCTTGTAACCCCATAGATGCATAGCTTCTCTGCACGCTATCTGCAATGTTATGAATAAAAAGGTTTGCAAAAAAATATGGCGAAAGAGATTATGGGCAAAATTAAAGCAAACTTGTATTTTTTGCTCAAGCATAATTATAATGTCATACAGCTGAATAAAAATCATTAAAAAATCTACTATAAATCTGTGTTTTCGTCAAGAGGAGGAAAACCGTCCAAATATACATTACCTTTGATTTAAGCAATATTAAACATGTAAGGGACATAGATTTACAAAAAGCTAAAGACATCGAGTTGGTACCTGTAGGTCATTAACGTAATTAAAGTCTAGAGCAGTCTTCCATTTGAAAGGAACATTGCGGCTGACTTTGAAGGTGGAGTGGACACCGGCTACTTCAACTGTAGTGTGTGACTGTAGAAACTCGTCAAACGCCTGCCTACCATCCAGCTTTAGGAACTTTAGAATTCGGTCTGTAGTAATATTAGGCTTCAGTGCTAAATCTTCAAACCGTATTACCCTGTAAGTTAACATTTATCGACTTAGCGGTCTCAAACAATAATGATGCTATGTCTGTGGAACTCCTTTTCTACAGGCAGGTTCTAATCTCTTTTGAGATCTTACGATCAGCTTATAATGTTCCTACTGCTGGGTCACAGGCCTCCTTTCTGAGAGAGCGAGTGGGCCGTAATCAACCACGCGGGCCCAGTGCGGGTTGGTAGATGACACATGTCTTCGAATTTTTGGATTCTAGAACATGGCGGTTTCCTCACGATGTTTTCCTTCACCGTTTGGAGAGCAGTGGTGATGAAACAATTTTCACAAAGTAAAGCGCCTGTCTGGGTTCGAACCTACGACCTACAACTCGTGAGTCACGACTGTTATCATTGCTCTCATAATTGGTTAACTGAAACTGCAACAGCTAATTTAAAAACCTAAAGCACGTAAACCGTACCGTTCCGTGTAGTAAATTCATTTATTCACTCATGTCTAATCCATGAAAATTTTAAACTTACGTCAGTCTGTCCGGATACTGCCGCAGTATCTGACCTGCCGCCACATAGTCGCTGACCAAGTCAGCACAGACCAGTGGGGGCTCCCAGCAATCCGGAGAGAGCTCGCAGAAGCGCCGGTGTCGTCTCGACTGCATCAAGCCGCGGGGGTCACGGACCAACAGAATTACCTTCACATTGATCCTGTAAATCATTCAGTTCTTCAAAATGGGAAGATTGCAATACAAGACTAAACAAAAAAAAAACTGATTGGATATTTAGTTTTAGAAAAGTTTTAATATTAGGTCCTTTTTTTACAAGCTTTTTTATATATATACTCGTATATATATACAATATATATATTTTGTTATATTTTTTAACTTGCAATGTAAGTATGTTCGTTCGGGTGGACTCTTGCAACTCAATTTTGAAGCAGATATCTTCAATCGATTGAGCTAAATTTTGCGTACACGTTTAGTTTGGATGACAATGCATGGTTTGCTGTGTGTCGTCATTCTAAATCCAACATAGCGGAACACCCAAGATGGCGGACTAGCTATTTTTTAATGCACTCCTACATTATGGGTATCAAATGAAAGGGCTTGCTGAGAATAACTCGAAAAATAGACGCCGCTCTAAATTCAATATGGCGGAACACCCAAGATGGCGGACTAGTTATTTTTAATGCACTCCTACAATATGGGTATCAAATGAAAGGGCTTGCTGAGAATAACTCGAAAAATAAAGTGATGTCACTCTAAATCCAATATATGGCAGACTTCTAAACATGACGGACTAAGTTTTACATATATAGGGGTTGGGACATATATACCTAAGGGTCATTGAGCGCCACTGTCACGTTAAACAGCTGCTCGTTTACTTAAACTGTTTAAAAATTGAAAACCTCACTTCAGTGAATAAAACATAATAAAAACTGTTAACATTGGTGCAATATAAGAGTAATAGTGTTATATTTGAAGTAGCAGTGTTTGTCAAATGTAACCTTAACTTGTTTCGTGCGATAGTAGATACTAGAAAACGAACCACTCAACTTAGATCCCAATACAAAACCATGTTGTGTACAGGTAAATACAAGACAGCACTAGCAAGGAAAAGTATTTTAGGCATGGGTCCGGTTGTATACAATAAAATTCCTGATAGCATAAAAAATGAGAAAATTAAAGAATTTTTTAATAGACAAATGCTATTATTCAATCACCGAATATTTGAATGACATGCTGTTATAAAAATTTTGACATTTCTTAAGTAACAATTATTATTGATCTTCCATAATGACATTTAATTTTAATTTATCACTTTCAATTTCTCGTCATCATTCAATTTCTTTGACATTCTCTAAATAAGTAAGTGCTGACAATTTTCATTTTCATTTTAGTACAATAGCTGCGGATTTTTTTTTAATTTTCTCACTGCACATAAATTTATCAAGCTACCTTATCGACATTGTTCAGTGAGATGATCTAATTTATTTACTTGTTGTGGTTCATGTAATGTCTATATTAATTTATTGTTTTAATTTTAATTATATTGCATGCACTGCTTTACTACTCTTGTACGCCCTAGAGGCAAAGCATAGCGCCCTAAACGTATCAACAAATAAGAACTTATAATGTACCTATGTCTTACAATGAATAAATGATTATGATTATGAAAAAAGTTTTTTTTGCTTTCCTACAATATGGGTATCAAATGAAAGGACTTTGCTGAGAATACGAATGCTAGTTAAACTCCTTTGCTCCAGTCCGTCTAAAATTTTGGTGTACAGTCACGAGCACCAATATGTCAACAACTTTAGCAACTTTAAACTGCGATTTTTCACGAAATAACGAATGCAACGTTGAAATACGACACTTTACTTAAACCTATGGGCTTGAAAATACTATGTTCCTACTAATATAAAATTTCATTTAAAAATAAAGGAGAAAATCGCCTTTGAATAAAGTCAAGTGTATACATACTTTTGCTCGTGACTGTACTGGGGTTTTTGGAGTCCTCGATTATAATATTGAGGCAGAATTGTTCGAGTCTGTAACATCGGTTGGTTAACTTTGACTTGTGTAATTTGGTGAGATATGCGTGAACAGCATTGGTTTGCAACCTGTCTAGAAGAAGGATAACTCCAAAATCAAAACGGTACTGTGTTTAGTAAGGCACAAATAAGCTTCTAGCTGAAATAAGTGGCGCATTCCTCTGTTCTAAATTAACTGGCAAACGACCTTGCAAAAATGATGCGTTACGAGATGAACAGACTGAGAAACCTGTCTAGCGATAACTAAAAAGTAAAAAATATGATATAAAAGCTTGTCGCGAGATTTACCTGTGTAGATAAACAAGTAAATTAAATAACATAATCTGATTGATTTTAATTTTTAAAATTTTCAAAATATGTAAGTACCTAATTATGAGTACGTACCTACTTAAATCTCGCGACAAGCTTACATACCTATCATATAAATATTGTGAAATGACGTTATAAGTTGATAAGTTTTAAAGGAAACGTTTACCATACCATAACCATAATCAGCCTATAATGTTCCCACTGCTGGGACACTGGCCTCCTCTCGGTGAGAGGAAGTGGGCCGTAATCCACCACGCGGGCCCAGTGCGGATTGGCAGATGTCACATGTCTTCGAATTTTTGGTTCTAGGACATGCCGGTTTCCTCACGATGTTTTCCTTCACCGTTTTGAGAGCAGTGGTGATGAAATAATTTACGTTTATTTTATTCTTTTTAGCGCATTTAAATAAAAGCTTGTTTTAAAAAAAAGTTTTTTTACCTTTAATTTATTTTCTTACATATGAAATTGGCGTTTTGTCGAACTGGCCACTTTGATCTCAAAGTGTTTGTTTAGGAATTCAAAATTTCAAAAGGTACATTATGTATTGTTTTTGCTTTTTCCTTATAAAACGCCAACTTCTTATATGTAAGGACTGGCGGCAACCCAACAGCAACCTTATTGCAACGAAAATAAAGCTCACTGTGCAACATCATAGGTACAAGGACTGCAGTTGATTTTATTACCTACCAACATCGACTGCTATGAAAGCATCAACAACTACAAAAAAACAACAAGAATGCATATAATAATGAGTTAGTAACAAGTTAGGTTATGACATTAGATATGTACCTACAAGTATAGTGTCGCAATAGGTTTCTTCTTAATGATAGATGTAAGTTGGACAAAAAAAAACTCACTCGTTATCGTTTAATATTTCTTCAACCAGCCGTAATCTGAGTCGCACAAGTTTCATACTTTGGAACGGGAACAGCTTACATAACCGAGAAATGAACTCTGCATTAAAGCATAGCTCGTTTTTATTTTCATCCTTACAATAGTCAAATAATCTGGTGCTATGACTGAATAGATTCAAGTCTTTACTTTCAAACTCAAAGTAATCTTCTAACCCGTAAAAATTACATTTAAACATTCGTTTAACAATGCTCAGGGCTTCGCTTGCATCTGCTTGTTCCCTGATTTGTTTAGTACCATACATGAGAAGGGGTTCATAATGATAGTATGTACTTGGCATTGCATTCACCAGGTCACCAAGAAATGTAGATCCTGACCTCCATGATGTTATTATTAAGCTTCGCAAGGGCTGCCCCCCGGATTCTATAACTAAATCTTTTAAACCATTAACATCAGAATGTGAAAAGTTATAGTTAGAGAGTTCATTTTTTATTTTCGTACGTGCTTTTTCTAATATCTTTTTGATTTTTGTGGAACTGTGAGTTTCATTTTCCGTATTTGTGAGTGTGTTAATTTTTTCGTGTCGTCCATGGGAATGGTCTTCATTTGAGCCATGGGTACCATCATTCAGTACAATGGGTATCTGTTGCGTGTAGGACTCCTCTCCATCCTCGACTTTTATGATAATCTTGATATTTCTTCGGCCCTTGATAGATGTGAGATAAGATGCCGTTTCGGTATACCGAGTCCCAATATTAATAATAAAAAGAATACTGAGACCAAATAAAAGACTTATTGTGTAAACGTTATGTCGCCGCATCATCTGTAAGAATAGACATTTGTAAAACTTGAATAACAATGCTTCAATCAATTCAAGGGCTTTGCAATATTTAGGGCCTGTTTAAGAACTGCTGAAACTTAGGCGATGCCCGAGCAGAAACCGAAACAAAATTTATGTTCTACTTTTTATTTAGTCGCTTTGTTTTCAAGTTGGTTGTTTGTTTGTAAAAAGTGTTCTTACATTTTAGATTATGTGTCACCTCTTACGTTAAAATAAAATATATTTTTTCTATATCAAACTAAAAAAAATATTACTTCCTACACTTACGGTTCTTGATAGAACTAGAGCCTTACCTAAGCGAATAAAGGACGACGTTATTAGAATCCTGGGCAAAAGCCGAATTTTAGGGTTCCGTACCTCAAAAGGAAGAAACGGATCCCTGATAGTAATTTTGTTTAGCTTAATTTTAATACATAAGAAAAAAAAACACACTCACCTATGAGAAGAAAGAAGAATTATTTTACAAACTAGGGTTTGTCACTACAAACTGTGTAATAAGAACAATAAAAAAAAAGGAATTTAAGAAACCGCAATTCGAATAGTAAATGTAAAGCAAACGTGCGTCTATCGCGATTCTAAAATTATAATACGTCTCTAAGTGCGTATGGTACATAATACATTGACACATTTATATTAGTTCAATTTACATAAATATTGGATCGTATTAAATATACTCAAATACCAGACTATCTTGTTTTACTAGGTACTGACGTAAGTGTCTCGAACGCGTGGCCTCCAAATTAAAGGCTTCTTTTATTAATAGAAAATACTGTGTTGTTTTTACCACAATCACACCAACTGTTCACTTGCAACTGTTTTGGTTGGTAACTATGACGCACATCTTCGATCATCATGTCGCGCCGCCGTCGGACTAGCGCTGGCTACGAGTGTAAACAATAATACGTGTATAAAGGTGATTAATGGGAACAAAACGCGAGAAGGTATTAGATAGTGATAAACTTGTAAAACAAAAGCTAGATGCATAGACTGGACGCAATTACTTTCTTAGAGTGAGTTGCATCAGCTAACTATAACCATAACCAATCCAATGACAGCCGTCAAATCTCCGGTTAAGCAAAATTCGGGTTGCATCGGTTTGAGAATTGTTAAAATGACGTCATAAATAACTTAACAAGCCATTTTTAACTATAATCAAAGCTTTGACAGACGTCAAATCTCCGGTTAAGCGAAATTCGGGTTGCATCGTTTTAACTTTTGTCACAATTGTTAAAATGACGTCACACATAACTATAACATTAATCGACCAATTTCGGCCGGTTAAGGGCTATAGTTACGGTTAGTGTCATTGTAATGTCATCTGCTTTGCAGTTGTAACCTATAAAAATATTGTGTTGTTGAATAAAGTACCTATTAAAACAAATTAGGTATGTCTTTACTCCGCGAAATATTGTGGGAATAAAGCTCTAATAGCGATGATAGTGACAGTTAATCCGATTTGCCACCATCGCATTGATCGATTTCATAATGTGTGATGAGAATTAATTTTTGGACATATTCCGGATTTTTAGTTCCCAAGGGTTCTTGTTTTGAGCAAGGGTCCTCCCTTGCTGAAAACAAGAACCCCTGAGAACATTTTACTGAAGAATATCGATTTCTAATTTCAGTTTTTACATTTTTAGTTCTAGCTTCACTGTTGCTCTTCACTGTGTTGCTTTAATTGCCAAAGAAACTTAAGCTCTAGCGTATGCTTCTGCGTATTCTTCTGAATTTTTGGTTCTAGGACATGCCGGTTTCCTCACGATGTTTTCCTTCACCGTTTTGAGAGCAGTGGTGATGAAATAATTTACACAAAGTAAAGTGCCTGTCTGAAAGCATTACATCGAATCTAATACTAGAATGTCACAATGCGCTCGAGCGGGTAACGGTATCGAACTGCAATACAGTGACACTACAATGGATAAAAGGACACAGTGGATCGCTAGGCAACGACGCAGCTGACGAGCTGGCCAGACGGGCTTCCAGTATGTCAGTCTGTGAACCGGAACCTATCGTGCCCATCCCCTTCAACCAACTACGCAGGTGGCTACAGGAGCACACCCATACACAAGCAGAAAGCTGGTGGACGTCGTCACCAGGCTGCAGGCAGTCCAAAGAAGCCATGCCGTCATTGAATGGCAGGCTAACCAGGCGCCTACTACGACTGGACAGGAAAGGCCTGCGCCTGGTGACGGGGACCATCACGGGACACTGCTCACTAAATAAACACTTTTACACATTAGGCATAACAGACAGTCCTCTGTGCAGGGCTTGCATGGAGGCTGATGAAACCATTGCGCATGTGCTCTTTGAGTGCGCAGGCGTCACCCAGATAAGGTCAGAAACCCTCGGGACACCCAGATCGTACACACATGTTCACAACAGACCAGGAGATTTGATCAGCTTCTGGAGGGAGGTGGGCTGGTTGGAATAACCACCGACGGCCGACGCACAATGGTCCACTGAAGGACTAAGTGCGGAAACCAAACCCTTAACATAGAACATAGTGCCTGTCTGGGTTCAAACCTACGACCTACAAGCTGTAAGTCGCATCTGTTACGATGGACACACCACTGCTCAGCGAGTAGGGGTGTTCTCAAACGTACAAAAAAAAAAAACAAATTGTACATAACAAAGCATTTTTATTACTGTAAGTACCTACTTATATTAATTTCAACGTCACACGACTTAGAAGTAGGTAATATTTCATCTAAAAAATATGCAGGTCGCTCCACCGATGAAAATACATAAATACCGCATGCTCAACATTACATGTGCACAACAGCCAACTATACCAACGTCTGCCCACCAAACAGTTGCAACCTTGCAACAGCATCCAGCAAGAGCAGCTCGGTGTTATAAGCGTTTTCTAACTAATATTATTATTGTTCTTTTTGGTGTGCTGGAATCCACTGCAAAATAATGTTCTTTCCCGCATTCATCAGGCACAGTAATGCGTTTGCTGTGAAAATCGCCATAGAATGTAAATATTCCTGTATCCAAATCTCCATAATGTATAACAGTTTCAATACTTTCTTGCATTGTCTATACGCACTTTCGTTAAACTGCACAGATGATTTGATTTGCGTTCGTGAATCCATGCGTTCACAAGTTACCGCACATCTGCAGCAGTCTCGGGCAATGTTTTCGCACATTGCGTTGCAATCTTACTGAACAATTGACACAACAACCTTCTGGAGTAAATGCTGTAATGCATTTTCCAATAATACAATCCTTCAATTACATACAGGAAAACAGAAATATCAATTTCATGCAATTCGAAAGAAACGGAAAAATAAAATGAATGTTATTATCACTAGACACTTGTGTTTCTGACAGTGTCAGATAGTGATGCGGCTCGATTTTATTTAACTCGTTACTGAAATAAATAAAAAATCGCGTCCATTTTCTCTCGATGTGCCACTCGATTTAGTTGTGATTAGATAAATATCACCAACACTGCCACACTAGTTAACTATCATTCTTGGATAAATAAACCAGGTAATAAATATATTTCGTGTAATAAACCGTCATAATACTGTGATGTACAGAGTCACAGAGTTTTAATAAGAGAAAATACATGTTCTGTGGGTTAGTGCTGTCAGATAATAAAGTGTAATTTGTCATTAAATCGTCACTGATTTTATCAGATCAATCTCATAATCAGTGGAATGTGAGTAAGACAAAAAGCTCTTTACAAAGTCGAACAAAGCTAATCTTAGCCGAATTATTATTATTAACAGCTATTAATTTCTGTCCCACTGCAGGGCAAAGGCCTCCCTTCCCTCAGTCACTGACTTAAACACCTTGGTACATTACCAATATAGAACGGTTACTGTATTTTTGATCTTGCTATGATTCTGTTCTTGAGTTTTTAATTTACATAATCGAGACAATCGAGTGCCTGACCATTAATGACTGAGTAACATCACTAGTATCAAACAAAGAAAGCGTGATGACAACAAGCTTGAAGTGTTGCCCTTGTCAAAAAATTACCCACGTACATTTTGGGGAAATATGACGTCTTATCACTTGTCACCCTTTTAACTTTAACTGTAAAACATGTAAAATATATGACGGTGCAACAGCGGATAGTAGATTCTATAGTTATAGTTATGGTTACGATTAAATTTAACTTTGACGCAAACTATAACGGAGCTATTGATGCAACCCACCCTTAGTGTCATACTTATTAATGTTGTTTCAAAAATTGTTTGCAGTATTTTGCCTTTACAGTCCCAAATTATGACTAAAGAATAACACAGCCATGGAGAAATAAATATTTATATAAAATGTTGTCGTAGGGACAACTTATTTAGAATATGGATGGAAAGCATCACCAAAAAACATAATAAGCGATTAGATTATACAAAATTTTGAAAAAAGGTAAATAAAATTGTAAATGAAGCAAGAAATGGCATATAAACAAGCAGAAATAAAAAGTGTAAGTAATGGGGATTTTAGAAAAATGTGGGTAAGGTTGGGTCAAAACAAAACTAGTCTAGACGATGTTATATTGAGCCATTTAGGGAAAACAAACAGCATTACTGAAAACTGTACAAATTTTGCACAACCTTTTACTGAGGATATTCAAGGTATTAAACACATTTGTTACGTAACATTTTTTGACAAAAAGAATTATGTAAGTCCGAGTGAGGTGAGTTTTAGGTTTATTCCTGTAAGTTCGTCAGACATAGAAAAAGTAATATGTTGTCGTGAGAAAAAGCACCAGGGTCTGGATGAGGGTAAAAGACATTAAATAGGTACCTACGAAAACAACTAAGTCCTATTTTAGAAAAATTCATGAACATGTGCTTGACGGATAGTTTTTATCCTAATGAGTTAAAGAATGCAAAAATACCCCTATTTATAATTCTGAAAGTCATCTGGAATTTGAAAATTATAGACACAGCGATACTGTCTGTTATTGATAAAATATTAGAAAAAAACATTGTTAGCTAAATTAATAAATTCTTAGAATGTCATAATCCCCTTTTTGTGAAATATTATGGAATATTCTCTAGTAGTTAACAACGGACAAGATTTACATTAGGGCTATCTAAGAAGAAAAAGTGAAAGAATGGCTTAAAACAAGGAAATTGAACCGACCGAAGAATTACTGAACATGCTCCATAATGCCTAAACGACTACATCAACCCATTCCTCTAACTCCATAAACCAATATTTCCTCACAGAACACTTACTTTTACTACCAACTACACAATACAATAAAGAAAAGAATCCCCATAACGCTTCCAAAATAACCCATAAATAAACACGCCATAAAGACTTCCTTTGATCTCTGAATTTTCGATCTCAGATCGCCATAAAATCGAAGGGTAATCTTTGTGAACTTTCATGGATAGTGTTATTAAACTATTAGTTGGGATCGCCGACGTTACTCAGATTCCCTCGGGAAACTATATGCTAGCGGATCCGCCATTAATCGGCCCACACAAGTGAATTTTGGCAATAAAGACTAGATTGATGTTTTTGGATACTCTCCTTTATTCCTTTACTCCTTTACTCGCGTATAGATTTTATCTTAATAGCTAGATAGACCAGCCGACCTTAAAAGGTGTCTGGCATAGCCTGGATGCGAAAGGTGGAGAACCTTGTGTTTTGGCTTGACTGTTGAGCCATATTATACAAGTATAAGTAACAAGTGTAAGTAGGTATTTCTAGATTTATCGATTAATTACAGTATCTCAGCACTCATTATAATTTTGACCGTACGAGTTTCTGGGGGCCTAAAAACACTACTTTGGCAGAATCGTAAAAGGATAACATTATGAATCATAATATGGCAAAGACAAACCGTGTTTTTCTTTTTTTCGCTGCACTACGTAGGTATAATCAAAGAGATTGGGATTGGATTGATTGGTATTTTAGCACAGACAAAATAACAAAAATCCTTCACCAATGGGATTTGATACGATTAACTTAACATTATTAACTGTCCATTACGATTCATAATGTTACCCTTTTATGATTCTGCCAAAGTGGCCTTTTTAGGCCCCCTGATATGATATGAAGACAACGTAAGGCAGTTTCTTATGATTGGGTGAACACGAATATGGTATGTAACACTGTGTAATCGAGAGGGCATTATAAGTTATTACGTACGGAAAAAACTAGTAACATGGTTAAGTAAGATCGACTACCTACTCTAATATAACTTGTTTGGTTAATAACATCTATAACTTGAGGTTCTAATAAAGATACTTATAAGTAATACGGATCTAGTACCTCACAATCCTGCCTATTTATTGGAACCAAAACGTACATATTATAATTTGAGAGTGTGACAGTTTATGGACTGGTGAACAAACAAACCTAGACCAAGGTTTCCTGAAGCTTCTAATTTGAAAACAGAAGACAAATCGATTAATCGTTTAAATAAAAAAGTAGCTGCGCCCCGCCGTTTCTCCCGCATAAGTTTCGATCCCGTGGGAATATCGGGATAAAAATGAACCTATATGTTAGGGTGTCAGCTACCTCCATACCAAATTTTATCGAAATTGGTCCAGCCGTTTGAGCGTAAAGTAGTAACAAACATATTATTATAAAAACACACACACTCACAAACTTTCACCTTTATAATATTAGTGTGATATATATAGTAGGTATTTAGGACCTCTTTGCGGACGTAATTTATTTTCTTTCTCCGAGTTTAATTCCCTTTTAATTTCTTTCGTTGCGTGTATCACCTTAATTGCTTTCGTTCTTACTTAAAAGAGTTTTAATTGTTGTGAAACTTCTTGAGAGTTATTTACGAGCTCAAAGGTGAAGTTTATATGAAATAAGATTTTAATTAAGTAGTCTATAATTTAATTATGTTTGTGATTGCTTATATGTTTTTTTTTATAAGAACAAAGGTAAAAGTGCGTTTGGTTAATTTGTAGTTTTGCCTAAAGAAAATAAAATAATGTTATGGCTTTCATGAGGTTAATGCGGTTACTGAAATGATAATCCTGAGTTAGAGCGCAATTTGTTGCACCATTGAAATAACGTAGCTTGTTGATAAAAAAAAAGTAGGTAGGTGCGTCTAGACACATTTTATTACGGTTGCTGAAACGATAATCCTGAGTTAGAGCGCTATTTGTTGCACCATTGCATAAACGTTGCTTGTTGATAAAAAAAAGTAGGTAGGTTCGTCACATTTTAGACACATTTTATCACTGACCACCCTAAAGCGAATGAGAAACTGAATCAATATGTTGTTTGTACGGGCTTTCGTAACCAACACATTTGTATACCATATCCGCAAAAGCTTTTTATGAAGAGGGTTCTCCATAAATCCATTGAGTGCCATAATTGGTCATTCTCAATTTCTAAGCATAGAGCTGGGTGTTCCTCAAGGCACCATGTTTGGACCAACCTTATAAACTCAGTAACGGTATAACTGAGCAGGATACAATCTAATTATAAGGGGTGACGAACGCACGGCTAATGGGCTAATGCAATAGTTGGGTCAGTTTGGCCTTCGTCAGTCGATAAAGGATGGAAAGGTTTAATGAGTATTGACCGATTTGGATACAAGTTTGGAGATTTAGGATAAGTGAGTAACTGTGCTAACTTAAGTCGCCTAATAGAAGAATAACATTTATTAATTCCATGCAAGGTTGAATAGGACATAATGAGTCTCCTGTCTCACCTTAAATAACACAACGGAAACTTTTCTATTTTTATATAATTTTCCTGTAACCAAAACGTACCTAGATACTAAGAATGTTTGCAAGTGTAACAACTAAAACGTAAAAGTTTTCGGTAGATACATACAATTTTTTGCATAAAAAAACCTCCAGGGTTGAGCCCTTCTCACGCCTGTCAAAGTTAATTGCCTATTGGATATTTTGAGGGCAAATATAGGCTCTCTATTTTTTTTATTTAAAAACGTAGGGTAAAGATGTGAAGGTAACTTTGTAGTAGGTACTCAGTTATTTGAAAAGGTAACCGTATAATTTACATCGAAATATTAATTAAGTTAGCTTATAAAGTTACTAAAAAAGGACTCCAATAAAAACTCAACAAGATGTAACAACTTCAATTTTTAACCGACTTCAAAAAAGGAGGAGGTTCTCAATTCAACGGTATGTTTTTTTTTCACTACAAAATTAAATTAAACATTACACTCTTCAGCATCAAATTATAATTATAATAACGAAGGCCGAAAAAAGTTATGAATAAATATCACACAGAGTGCCCTCGCGTTCCAAGGTCAAGTACAAGTGACCTTGAACCTTTTACCCTGGTGCGAGACAACATGCCATGCTTAGCATATTTCATAACACCGTCCGAAGAATTTTGCTGAATTTTTCCGTTTTTTGTTGGTAGGTTCTCATAACAGAATGCCAGTTTTGTTTCATATTGATTATTTTTGGCTGCCTAATTTCATCCATTTCTATTTCATATTTTTGTGAATAATATTATATGTGTTAAGAACTGTTATAATTATTTCAGTAATTAATTTCAGGTAGTTAACAACTACTATAAAATACTAATATACATAACATGTATATTTTGTACATATAATTTTGTTTAATTCTTCAATTCATTAGGTATAGACTAAAAATATCCCAGAATCTGCTATGCTGTAGAGAGCGAGATTGGCCGCCGTGGCCGAAATACGGTCTGGAGGACCTACATTATGACTGCGGCGTCCACATTTTACGAGGTGCAGTGGCGCAGCCAAAATCGACTTTAAATGGATTCCCGATTGGACAGTTATAACCTACTATAGGAATTGAAGATTGGTAGGCTAGAAGCTAGATTGTTCTCGAACGTTATTGGCTTCTAAGAGAGAGCTTAGCTCACAGCTTAAATGATTAAAAATTAGTTTTCTGTTTAAGTTATGTTGATAACATAATGAAATGCCGTCTATAGATAAATGATTTTATTTCTGTAAGTAGGTTTGTACAAACACTTTTACACGTCAATTATATTTATATAAAATGCCAGTCAATATTTACTTGCAATCGACCGATAAATTATTATCTTTATTTATTTTACACTGTCTATTTGTTTTTGTCCCGTTCGCTCAAGTAAGGTTGATATCGGTGCATTAAATGGAATACTTCTATAATTCACTTCACACTCCAGTTTTTTTTATGTCTTTAGAAAATATTCCGAAAAGGTACTGTCATTTCAAACAAATATACAAAAATATTTATGTGATTTAATAAAAAAACCTGCTTGTCACTCTCATATCACCGAAAATATAAAAGCCAACCAAAGCTCCCAGTCCAAACATATTTTTCCCCCGTTCGAATAGTTGTCGAAAGCCGGAACAGCCATCCCTTGGCCCCGGCGACCCCTCGGCCTCGGCCGACCACACTTAACTCCAGCCGACGCGACGTTGCAATAAAAGTAGCATCGTCGCAAATTGTGCGATAGCTCCCACATTTCCACCGCAATTCTCACTTTAAACTCATTATTAAAAGGGAAAATGAGTCTTTAGTTGTGTATGTGTGCGGGTGTCTGACGATTTTCGTAATAAAGACGTTTTTTGATTCTGTTACATAGACGAGTTAGGAAGTAGATGTATATAATGAGGTCATTATCAGCAGCTCAGCAGACACTGCTTTTACTGTCTGAATGTTGAAATACATGCAGTATACAGTGTGGCAGGTACAGCGACGCGCGTAAACTGTAGCGTTGAAAATTTTCAAAAAATTATGAATCAGCGAACTTTTTATTTTGATTAATATCTACTAGGGCGTCTAGAATAATTCGCTGAATACATGGTTGCGTATCAACTTAAAAAAAATATTATTGTGTCAAAATGTTTGTATCTACAATACCTAAACTTACTCACAGAAATAAAATCATCTATCATTATTTTATCATCTAATCAAACTTACAAAACTCGGCTCTTCTAACTTAAAAAAATATACGGTCGAACTGAGAAACTTCCTCCTTTTTTGAAGTCGGTTAATAAATGAACATTATCAAGTGAAAACCAATGAGCACCGGTCGAAGTGGCGGTGCTTGGGGGAGGCCTATGTCCATCTGTGCAAGCCTTTCAGCTAATATGGATCAATGTGAAAAATGAAACGTGTCGGAAAATCTCGATCTCGAAACACGGAAATTAAACAAAACTCGACAATCGCTCAATTAATATTTAAGTACTTACAATTTGGAAACAAAATTGAATCATTCAAACCTTTACTGGTGTCACATCGGTCGTCGACGTACGATTAAAGCTCGGTTAATATCAGCTGAGTTTTACTGCCGCCATCTTTTACTATCACCGCCGTTATTATGACAAATACAATGTTTTTGTCGTAAAAATTCAATTTTGTTAGTAGTTAAAACGCTCAGATTAACGCTGTCGCAGTTATCATAAAATGGTTTGGTTCTAAAGAATTTATGAGTCTGTACTTAATAATGCGAAGGAACAAAGGAGTATTTAATAGTCTTTTGTTGTGATTTTAATAGTGTTATTAAAGAAACTAAACAGTGCCCATTTTTTATGTCTTATCGGTCGTTATTCTGTCGTGCTACGTTAGCAATATAAACTTTTGTCTCCTTTTAATGATAAACTTTCCCCAAAAATGGTCAAATTAAGCATAGCATCATAACGTTCCCACTGCTGGGACACAAGTCTCCTCTCTGTGAGAGGGAGAGGGTCATAATCCACGATGCGGGCCTAATGAGAGACGTCACATGTTTTCGTATTTGTGGTTCTAGGACAAGCTTGTTTCCAGACGAGAGCAATATAACACTTTTATTTCAGGAAAAAACAATTTCAACAGAACACATACTTTATCTCTGTTTATCATAAGTACTGCCTTTACTTCTATTTTACATAAGATCAGCCAGGCAGTAATCTAAAATAAAGTGTACCTACAACAACACATTCTAAGCTCTAATTCCGTCGGAGCTCTAATTCCAACTTAAACTACTAACTGCTCTCGGATACTATTATCACTGAACAAAAACTTAAGAATGTCTACTTGCAAAAGACTATAAAAAAAAAACTATTACAATAAATTATAAATGTCAGTAATACGTGGACCATGCAAATTGACAAACATCGATTTAAAGAGTTATCAGGCTTCAATTTGATGTATTCACGATTTACTTTGGTTTACTACAACTGAAAGGCAAAAACAGTTCAGTTTGGCAATAATAATAGATACCTATTGCCATAATAGATATATGGCGAATTAAGTATCCCGAGTATCCAAGATCTGTTCATCAACCAAACGTAACAAGCGGCCATTATTTCCCTCTGTCATTATGCCTTTGCTGATGATGCTAAACGTGGACCTTCTAATTTTCTTATACGATGTTATTTCTGAAATAACTCATCTCGAACTGATAACTATGTAAGTACATTAAAAGGACAAGTTGGTCCGCGATACGATCGACATACGTACTTGAGAAGATTCCTCGCAGTAGCCACTTGACCACAACTTTGCGTAGAGGACATAGTGGTGATAACTAAGCGATTAGCGTTTTGGCAGAGAAGAATTTTTGAACACGTTCGAATAGAATATTTATATATACTACTACAAGGACCTTTTGACACTCAAATGACGTAGACAGTTGGGCGTTTTTGGTAAACGGTTGTGCACTAAGGTTTTGTGAAATGTATATAAAAGAAGTTGGCGACTTTAGTTCCGATTTTAGCCACGCGCCAATAGATCATAAAAATTGTACAGATATACACTGGTAATTTTTAGGTTTGGTATTTGCTTGAAAAGTTTTGTTACTATCATAAAAGAAGACAAGGAAAAATGGTTTGTATAACGTAGTTTCCTGTCTATAGTTTGGCTCTTTTAGCCAAGTTTTTTTTAAAGATTCGTTTTAGAACTCCAACGAAATGTATTTATTTATTTATAACAATATTGTCGAATGTCGTAGTTTGAAACTCCGCAAAAAGTTGGATTGAATAAATAATGAGAAATTCGCAAAATTAGACGAAAGGTCAGTCTAAGAAAAGACTAGAAACAAGTTTGGACAGGATAGTTTCGAACTAAGTAAAGTCAGGGGGAAAACTAATAGAAGTTTTATGCGACTTATTTATTTGTTTTCTTGTTAAATAGTAACTGCCCGCCTAATATTTTATTGACGATTAGTGCTTTGTTGATGTGTTTTCGTTTCGTTAATTTATATCTTTCATTATCATTGTCATTGACATGCATTTGTCATACGTCATCATGATTGTGTGCTTTGTACAGAGCTATGACTGGCATTAAAGGATAAAAATGCAAAGCAATATTCTATTTTTACGAGACATCCCGTGTGTTAGAAAGAGTACGCTTATGTAGGTACTTATTTATATGCTTACTTATTTATAAAGAGCATAAGACGCTAGCTAGTGACCCTGGAGTCATAAGCTCTTTATTTCGTGATTAGATTTTTACAACTTTACATAATATTGTGTTTTAAAGTCCGCCATGTTCATTTTTGAGAAACGTCATCTTTCACCTGTTGCATTAGGAATGTCCTTCAAAATCCTTCAGATTGCGAGTGAATGTAAAGTGTGTTACCCTGGGCGGTCATCACAAACCTAACGACCGACACGTCAATCATTAAAATGGATCCAGACGTCTAGATGCTAGACAGAATAAAGAATCCAGGCATAACTACCATATACTTAAAAACATGCGCCAAAAACATAACCTTTCCTGTTAGTCGGGTATTAAGGTCTGACGATTTCTATTTATTTGTGACTCTGTAGTGTTGCTGTGACAGCATCATGTATGTTTTGCTGTTTCTGATTATCTTTTTTGCATTTCTGAGCGACTTCGCCTTTCTTTTACCTTGCATCTTCGCATTACAGTTTACCTCGGCTACAATGGTAACTCGCATCTCTACTGTAATATCCCTTTCTTATTATATTTCGATACTGTAATAACCCTTTCTCAATAAATATGTCTTTAATTTGTTCAGATTGTGGAAGGTAAGTCTTTCGTACGAGTACTTACTAACTCTAGCTTGTCTTTCCTCATTAGTCTCGTGCTAATTCTTAACAATACTAGAATATACAGACATGGCACGGTTAAAATGTTTTGTCTAATGATAATGATGGCCTGTACTCAGACTGTAGCCTCCTCCGTGTGAGGCAGCTGTTTATTGTGTCGACACTGTTACGCTTCCATAGGCATGCTAAAGAACTGGCCCGTCATTCATCCAGAACGTTAAAGTGGGATCGACCAAGAGTACATTCTTCTTTTGCACGCAGATCTTTTGCATTTCTTGGGTCATATCTCTACTCTAAATTCTATTCACATAATAGAACTATACTCACCTTAACGTACACCAGCTGTAAAAATGCAATATTTAAATGGCTGCACCCCAAAAATTATGACTAAACGGAAAACCTTTTGCACATACAGACATAATATCTGACTTATAAAAAAAAACAACATTCGCGCCTGTGCACCACGTTCCCACGTACCACATGAGCTCAGAACGGTATAGCGAACTCCTTTTCGCCGATGGTACGGTTCGCCGAAATCACTCTTACGGCCCGTTCACGACCTTGCCGCTGTGAGCGGCGGCTAAGCGCGGCGCGGCGAGCGGCAAGAACAAAAGTATAGAAATGTTTGAAGCACGCCACGAGACGCCGCTCTTAGACCGAAGTCGTGAACGGGCCGTAAGTCGACGGTTGGTTCCACGAATAAATCCATCGCCGAACAACATAATAATTTTAGTTAGTTTTTTATTTTTTTTACACTGTTCCTACTCAGGTTCTTAGTTGTATTTTTTTTGCATTGTTTAATTTTTCTTTGAATTAATTACTTCACTTACATTTATAATAAAATGTATGCCTTAATTGGGAAGAGATTGAACCCCACGACACAGTCACGAATCCTATTGTGGGGTCCAGGGCATTCTGTAAAAACCTAGTACCTAAGGCTCCTTGTAATCTGCTACTAGTTTTGTTTTTATATTGAACTGAATAAAGTTTTTTTATTATAAAGTGGTCTCAGCATTGTCCTTAAGGTTCTTTTTTTAATTATAAATGCCGAATGGACGTTGTACATGTAGCTGTTGCCCCAAAACTTGATACTATATCTATGCCTTGACTCAACCAAAAGTACACCATCACCCCCCCCCCCCCTTCACCCCCGCGAGTAAACAGAACGGTGGTGATTTTTCATCTCTTTGACTCAGCACCGGCTTGGCATAAAACTTCGTGGAACAAGTGCTTATCAGCTGGACGGATAAAATACCTAGTTGTCATAACAGCCGATTATGGCCGAATTGGACGCTTCCTTTGTGCTACACTCGCCGAAAAGCAGTGAATGCCATTCCGTTCCTGATCTATACTCAGGCGACGACGCTATCCCTAATGTAACTCAGAGAAACTTTAAGAGGAAGCAGCCGGAATGCGACTTGAGAGACGATATCTCTGCACTTTCCGAGGAATTCAAGGGATCAATGTGCATTCTGAGCACTGAAATACGCGACCAGTTTTCCAATATTAACTCGAATATGAGTATTAGTAATCTTCAAAATGAATTTGATAATTTAGCGACTACCTCCTGTTAAATTCAATCCGAGTTGAAAGAATTACGCTCTGATTTTTCCAATACAAAAACAGATATACAATTATAAACACATAACATCAAGAATTATCGAAGGTTGTCGATGAGTTGAAGTCATCGGTGGAATTCAACTCTGCGTACATTATTGATACTGTAAACTGTACAAATGAGATGGAGTCGAAGATCGTTACCTCTACGTCTGAACCCATATTTATAATGATTAATAAAATATATCGCCTGGAACAGCAGGCTAAGCAGTGCAATATTGAAATTGGTAACTTGCCGGAAAAACGTGGCAAAATTCTGGTGGTTATTTTAGAGTCAGTTGCGGCAGCTATTAACATACTTGTAGCACAAAAAGACATAGTGGCTATTCACCGTGTCCCACACGCACACACGCACAATCTACGTAAGAAAAATATAATTGTGAAGTTTACTTCCCGACTACTCCGTGATAATGTGCTGAGCGCTTATCGATTGTCTAATGCGGAGCCACTCACAATCAAGTTCACCGTCAAGTTTGCAGCGGACTTGAAGTCCGACTTATCATGCATACCCATAGCCATACACCGTCAAGTTTACTGGACGCGGCTTCAAGTCCGCTGCAAACTAATATCATATAATATCAAATAATATCTGCAAATAAAGGTATTACATCAAGTATGTGTGGGTCCGTAATGCTACTGTGCTCGTCAAGGAGAATGATGACTCACCTACAATTGCGATCCGTTCAGAGGACGAATTTTGTAATAAATTTAGGTCAAATAATTCGCCTTATTACGCTGTTGGCATTTATTTCAAAACGGTCACTTTATTACGTAATGTACCCGTATAAGAATAACATCTGTTTAAATGCTTGTTTGTCATCTTTTTTTGCCAACAGCTGTGTGCTTATTATGCTTATGATTACATTGCACTATTTACATTATTTCCTTATCTAAGTAGTATCCGTCCCGTGTAATAATAATGTCTGGGTAAATGTTTATTGGTTATATTGTTTAGCAAACAGTTGTGTGCTTAATTTGCTAAGGATTGCATGCAATTCGCTCTACATTTGGACTTGCGTTTTTTTCTGTTACATCTTGTATAATAACGTAATGTTTAATAATTGTATGCACACAAATTTACTTTATATTTTTTTTCTTTTATAAATTTAAAAATCTAGATAGGTATGAGTTCTAGAACAGTGACTGTTATATAAGTAATGTACCTGTGTTACTAGCTAGTTTTAAGTACTTTAAATTGTAATCTGTGGAGAACGTAGTGGGTAGCATAATTATTTAAATGTTATATTTAAGATTTTATGACTGTTTCTTCTTGTGTTACTGTTTGTTTTTCCTTTAATAAATAAAAATACCATCCTTAGTCAGTCCAAAATGAGTTCATCCATCAGGCTTCTGATTGCTTAGCATGCAGAGCTAACAGACGTCGAGGTCACAAAGTTTTACGACGAACAAAAATATACAAGGTTATGAAACGCTATTACACATAGCCTCATAATAAATTGTGTTTTATTGGTGTCCATTTCTGGGCCAAGCTTGTATGGGATCGTTATCCATCTCCTGTAACTTGATCGCTGAGCCCTGTATAAATCCAACCACCTATTTTCGCGATTAAAGTTTTCTTATCGCACCTATCTTTATCCATATTTAGGACCCACTATGGATGAAATTAAAAACTTGCACCAAATAGAAATAGGAGGTGCAGTTACTGCTACATAATCATTATAAATTGTCGTTTCTCAAATCTAAATTCTTAAAAAAAAACATTAATTATCGTCTTAGATAGTGGAAACTACGCTGTCATTGCCTTCAAGTAGACACGAAGTAGATCGTCATTCCAGATTTTTTTTTTCAAAATTATCATTACGAATAAGAAAATAATAGTAGCAATTTAAGCGCAGTTTACAACATGAAGCAAATTGGCAACGCGTTGAACTAGCGGTATTTACCGAATTTTTTGCGTTTTCCTACGAAAAAAAGGGCGCGCGACGCCGAATATGTAGCTTGCCTACGCGCACGTATGCTCTAAATCGTCTTTACCTATAACACTATAACACTTTGAACGAACACATTTTAATTTGGCACACCTATTTAATTTCATCTGTATAATATAAATTAATATAATATACCATAACAAAAATCAGCCTATAATGTTCCCACTGCTGGGACACAGGCCTCCTCTCTTTGAGAGGGAGTGGCCTGTAATCCACCACGCGGGCCCAGTGTGGGTTAGTATATGTCACATGTCTTTGAATTTTTGGTTCTAGGACATGCCGGTTTCCTCAGGATGTTCCTTCACCGTTTTCAAAGCAGGGGTGACACGGATATCTTTGAGGGGTAATGGAATAATTTTCACAAAGTAAAGCGCGCCTGTCGGGGTTCGAATCTGCGACCTACAACTCGTAAGTGGCGGCCGTTACCACTTGGCTACCACAGGTCCCTAATAATATAATTTTATAATAAATGAGAATTAGAAAGAATACTTTATGGCTGTAGGACATTCCCGACGAATAATTTCCGACCACCACGCGGGCGATGCTGCGGACAAAAGGTAGTCCTTCCTCTTTCCCCGCTTTTATTCAGTACAGCCACGCTTCCTAACGGACGCCGGACGCCGCCGCGCCGCGCTCTCAGCACGAAACTATTTTCAAACTAGCTCGCGATGTGGTCACCGACTTTTGTGACGTCACTAGTTTGTACTGCTGGCTGTGTTAGTTAGTATTATTAGTCAGTTGCACAGTTACTCTGACTGGATTTAGTAATACTGTTTATTTATACTTGCGTTTGATGAATGAGAGAAGACTGTCGAAGGAAAAGAATATATTTGAATTATCTAATTACCACGATTTGATCCATTAGTGGGTAATTAATTAATTAATTACTTACAATAAGCAATATAGAATATGTATGAGATGTGAATAATGCGATGACTTGCTTATAATGATTTTTATTCATGCTTTTCAGGTGGCTAGTGCTATTAATATTTTTAATAACCGTAATTTCTACATTATTAAATATCGAATAAAGCGTACCTGTAAAATTAATAGCACGTTAGTGACCACAATTATAATTTTATGTATTTAAAAAAAAGAAACAGGTTACATGGTTAAACGAGACTTTCAAATTGTAGGTGGAATAAATAGAATTTTGCGAAATTTATGAGTCGATAAACAGAAAGAACTTTTTCAATTGACATGTAATTGAAAAAGTCACACATTGGTAGTTTGCCCTTAGTTGAACCTAAAATCTCGTGTATGAGAGGTGAGACCTTTACCACTGGACCATGTCGATAACTGAGCTATCAAAAAAGAAAATAGATAAATATATATCCAAACATCCATCATCCAACAAATTCAAGTACCTAATATAATTTATTTGACGTAAAGAGTGTTGAAATATGAAAAGAAGTTTCCGAGAAGGAAGGCACGTCGTCGTGGCGAGTGTTAGTCGATGCTTTACGTGGAAACGTTGACGAGAGCTTACCCTGTCCGACCCAGTTCCGCAATCATTAAGCAATAGCATGGTTAGTGTACTTAGACCGGGAGCTGGGCTTGTGTTTGTAAACTGCGATCAAGTTTCCAATATATTTTGCGTTAAGTATTTATTTATTATTATTTTATTTTTAGTCGTCAATGTCCCTCTTTCCACCTCCCTCTGTCCAGAGCTGCCAAGGACAAATATTTATCAAAGGAGCCCAGCTTATCTCCGTCTGGGCCTGCCGCGATGTCGTTTGCCATTAAGCGGGACCCACTGGGTCGTAAGTTTGGCCCACTGATCGTCTGACATGCGGCAGATGTGTCCAGCCCAATTCCATTTAAGCGTGGCAGCTTTCTGAGTTACATCAGATAATTTAGTGATGGAACGGATTGTGGTATTTCTTAACCCGGTCCACAAGTTTAATACCCAAAATACTCCGTTCCATTTCATATCTCTCATATTTTATGTTATTTTGGCAAAAAATAAATGAATAGACTTCAGTCTAGTAGTTATTAAAATTCCATGCTGTATAAGTTTTTTTTTTAAAACGTTGCCCCACACTAGGAATTTCTCCTGTATTGTGGGTGCGTTTACAAACATTTAAACTCACATACACAAACAGCCAGACCCGGAACAACTACTTGTAGGTCATACAAATATTTGTTCCGTGCAGGAATCGAACCCGCGACACGCAGCGCAGCAGTCAATCGCTTAACCACTGCGCCAACCGTACCGTCGATTAAACAGGACCGGCAAAAATAAACAAAGTTATTTAAATTAATTTTATTCATAATGCGAAGCTAGATTTACAAGCAAGTTGGGGTTTTTCTACTGAAGAAAATTAGACTTAAATAAATATAAATAAGCTAGTAAAGGTTCATCTCTGGCTTTAATAACGTCTTAGGCTGACTTCAACTACATAATTAGTTTTTATCTTTTCTTTTAGAAAGAACGTTTACCCTAAATTTATTAGAACTTTAATAGAAATAAAAATGAGACTAATACCCCAGCATTCATCAACTATTGTTTAACTTTATTTCAAACTAAGATTAATATTCATATTTCTAATTCTGTTAATATAATAAAATGAGAGCGGCCATTTAAATCTCCATAACTAACAACATTTCTGTTTAAATTGTAGATATTAAATTCATGAAAGGTTGTTTTTAAGAATAAAAGGTATTACCGTCGTAGCCTGATTTAAATTACAGCAGCGACTTTGAATTTAGCGATTAATTTAAATATTATAAAGTAATTAGTTTTATCGTAAGGTGTCTTGTAAAATAACTTTAAAATTTTAGTTAGCTATACATTCATTCAACTCAGCCTATCGCAGTCCACTGCTGGACATAGGGCTGAGTTGATACGTTGATTACGCGACTCTTGGCTAAATAATAACAGCCGTACGGGTCGATCTTCGTGGTCAAGCAATGCTTGCCAGTGTCAGTATGCGGATGGGTGGATGGCTGGGACCATCCATTGAAATGAAATGAAATGATTTGAAATGGTTTTTGAGGTCAGATAGGCAGTCGCTCTATGTTAAATACTGGTATTCATCTGCATTCGGTTAGTCTAGAAGCCGACCCCAACATCGCTGCATCGTTGGGAAAAGGCGGCAGATTCAATATGATTCTGTTTTTTTTTTTATAATTTAGTCCTAAGGCATGTTAATGAAAGGTTTGTAAATGCGGAATTATAAACATTGATGAAAAACTAAGAAAAACGATAACTCTACTACATTATGCAAAATAATATTATTTTATGTTTCTACTTTTTACCGACTTCAAAAAAAGGAGGTTATCAATTCGATACGTATGTATGTAATATTATTGGATTTGCAATATATTCACATATGATGATCTATTAGGGCTTCCAAACAAATATACAAAATTTCATAGACGTATGTATGTATGTATGTATGTATGTATGTATGTATGTATGTATGTTTGTCCACGCATATCTCCGGAACTATTAATCGGATCGTGACCATTTTTTTTTTATTGGCTTACATTTTCTTCAACTTAGGGAACAGTGCAAGTTTCATCAAGATCGATTCAGTAATTTTCAAGATATGGACTAATACGTGTAAGTGTGACGGCCTGGCTTATTGATAAGAGCTACGGGTGTAGTGTCAAAGGGAAAACATCTCAAAACCTTGGTCAAATACTAGTGCAAAAACTAAAAATTACGAAATAAAAAGTAATTTAAAAAAATTAAACCGACTTCAAAAAGAAATTAACTCAAAATGATGAAATAACTTTAATTTCGGAAGTCGGTGGCATAAAACTAAAATACAGATCCCAAGACACCGACTTCCGAAATTAAAGTTATTTCATCATTTTGAGTTAATTTCTTTTTGAAGTCGGTTTAATTTTTTTAAATTACTTTTTATGTGTTTTAACATGCAAGTAGTCTAGCTCCCGGCCTAACCGCAGCCCTGCACAGCAAGGTTGTCGATAATTCAGCGAGCACCTACATTACGCTGCGGAAGTACGCGATTGTTACCGCTACAGTCGGCTGCATAATCGTGTTTCCTTTTTACAACGTACCACCGCGCCGCCGCGCCGCGCCGCTGTGCAGTGAAAACCTCGCAAAGATTTCTTTTTTACCGACTTCAAAAAAAGGAGGTTATCAATTCGATACGTATGTATGTAATATTATTGGATTTGCAATATATTCACATATGATGATCTATTAGGGCTTCCAAACAAATATACAAAATTTCATAGACGTATGTATGTATGTATGTATGTATGTATGTATGTATGTATGTATGTATGTATGTATGTATGTTTGTCCACGCATATCTCCGGAACTATTAATCGGATCGTGACCATTTTTTTTTTATTGGCTTACATTTTCTTCAACTTAGGGAACAGTGCAAGTTTCATCAAGATCGATTCAGTAATTTTCAAGATATGGACTAATACGTGTAAGTGTGACGGCCTGGCTTATTGATAAGAGCTACGGGTGTAGTGTCAAAGGGAAAACATCTCAAAACCTTGGTCAAATACTAGTGCAAAAACTAAAAATTACGAAATAAAAAGTAATTTAAAAAAATTAAACCGACTTCAAAAAGAAATTAACTCAAAATGATGAAATAACTTTAATTTCGGAAGTCGGTGGCATAAAACTAAAATACAGATCCCAAGACACCGACTTCCGAAATTAAAGTTATTTCATCATTTTGAGTTAATTTCTTTTTGAAGTCGGTTTAATTTTTTTAAATTACTTTTTTTCTTTTTATTGTCTTGTTGTCTAGAAACCTTCGTAATGCATATTTAGAACATACGAACTCTAAGATAAACTCGGAGAACGTCAATGTCGACCATTTTTCAGACAGTTTCTTCCCCTGTAAAATAACGTTTATTGTAATCATGAGGTTTTCACTGCGCGGCGATGATACATACTCGTGGCGGGGGATTAACAAGAGGATTAACAGTTTTCTTTAATTAAGTAAGCGCTATAGACGATGTGCGCCATATGTTTCTAATATTAAGGGGATGCCCTGGTAGCACTGGAAAATCAAATTTTCTTACGTTTTTTTGCATTTTGCAGGTCAGTGTCAGGTGGTATGTTGATTAATGTATGATTCGCGACCGTAAAAAATATGACTTTGAAGAATTATAATCATTTGAATCAGCAATACTCCTTAAGTTAGAAATGGCCTCAAATGTCATGATTTAAGGAAATAGTCGTTCAACAGGGTAATATTGAACTTAGAAAGTTGTATTGATGATTTTTATTGTTTTAATTCGATAAATAAATATTTGTTACGGCCGCAAATCATATTTAGATCAACACCTGACACTGACCTGCAAATTGCAAATAGATTGTTTTTCTGAGTATTTGTCAACGCAGCTACATTACAGAATAGTAAATTACCTACATTTTACTGTTCATTGTTGTGTAAACTATCGTAGCGTGTATACATTTGACAAATGATTTATTTTCTGTAAGTAGGTTTGTACACACACTTTTACACGTCAATTATATTTTTTTAAACTAGATGAGGTCGGCCTTTCCTATCTGACTATTCTGAGAAGAAAGGCCGAAACAAACTCAGAGGTCACAGTCTCTCTTAAAGTCCAGACAAAATCTTGGTCAGATCGTGTGAAGACCATGTAGATTGGTATCTGAAATGGTCTTTTGAGGAAAGAACCACACAGATTGAGCGGACCTGGTTTTACCTTCTACCTACTAAAAATAATTGCTCAAACGCACGTAATTAAATCAGTATTATACAATTAATATGTACGTATTGAATAAATACATCGACGGAACCAATTAGGGAACCATCGGAGCGCTTCAACAAATATCAATATACGACAAATGAATACATTTATTCGGATATCGTTAATTAGTCAGGATTGTTAATTAAAATATACCTATGCAAATGTTTCAGTTAATCAACGCTTGTTATGAGATAGAAGGTAATACGTGAACGAATAACAAGTAATTTTGGTCAATTTATTGGTTTTCATGCCAATATGAAATTAATAGTTGCTGCAATTCGTGAAATGTCATCACGTTGTCATTCTTCGATGCAATCTAAATTCCAACTGAACTCGATGTGGTATTTGATTAAATAAATTCCGGAACTGCATGGAATTTGATATAGTTTTCAAATTATTATTGTTTCGAATGGAACTCAATGCACTCACATGGAAGCGGAGATAATCCAATAATAACAGAACGTGTAGACTGATATTTGCTCATCGGGTTGGAGTATGGGACGAGAAGAAAATAAATATTTGTTTCACAAAGACGGTTAAAAACTCTTCATGATTTGATTTTCAATTCTTTAGTTCGTGATTTAGCTGACTGTACTTGGCACCTCACGCGATGTCGAGGTCAGTACTCGGAGCATGCCACCGACTACCGACTACCACCTCACACCGACGGCTAACTCGCACCGTCTGAACTGAACACTAACACACCGGCTAATTGCA